>KV454566.1:155936-659975 GCA_001662585.1 Pseudogymnoascus sp. WSF 3629
GTGGCGGCGGCGGCGGCGGGGGAGTCGCTGCTGGGATTGGTTTTATCAGACATTTTTTTCTGGGGAGGATTGCGTGGTTTTGCGATCTGATTGTAGTCTGTCTGCCAGGTGATAGCTGTTGAACAGTTATGAGAATGCGGTTCGGAGGTACTGATTTCTCAAGGCGGCTTTGGGTGAAATTGTGGCGCATCGATTAGGGAAATGCGAGGTTTAAATATGGCAGCCATGATGGGCTCAGGTACGACTATGTCGTATTTGCCCTCGTACGTTGTTGTCTTTGTGGGTTGATGTTTCCATGTTCAGCTCATAGACGCGGCGGGGCGCGCGGTCGGAATAACTATGGAGGCGAGCACAAGTACCGCGCGGCTCTGCAGCCTGCCTGCCGTAAGCTACCTCAACAAGCAAGACAAGCAAGACCAAAGCTCTACCTCCACGCCACAACCTCACCCACAAACAACACAATCCGCTGTCGTTCATCTCAACCCACCCAACGACCAACCTCACCATCCAACCTCACCTCACCTCACCTCACACCACATCTCCCATTGCCATCACCACCACAACCACCACCATGGCCGAACGCGAACTCCACACCATCCTCCAAACCCTCCGCACCACCCCCCCCGACTACCGCACCTCCTCCACCCTCCTCTCGCGCGCCAAACTCCTCCTCCTAAAACTGAACTGCCTCACCCCCCTCCCCTCCACCCCCCCCCCCCTCCTCCTCGCCTCCCGCACCCTCTTCGAAACCGCCGCCCTAACCGCCATCCGCGCCAAAGACCCCGAGGCCTTCACGCGCTACGTGCACCTCCTCGAGCCCTTCTACAATCTCCCCACCAACGTGCTGTCACCCGCTGATTCGCAGCGCGCTAAGATCACGGGGTTGTTTTTACTGTTGTTGTTGGTGAAGGGCGATTATGCGGGGTTTCATACGGAGTTGGAGGCGTTGGAGATTCAGGGCGCGGATGTGGAGGGGGATCCGTTTTTGGGGTATCCGGTGAGACTGGAGAGGTGGTTGATGGAGGGGAGCTATGATCAGGTTTGGAAGGCGATGAGGAGTAGGGAGGTGCCGAGTGAGGAGTTTGGCATCTTTTCTGAGGTATGCAACCGCCCCCAACCCCCCAGCTTTGCCTCGTGTTTTTGCGTTTGAAAGAGCAGCAAGCTGACGTTTTGGCAAATAGATCCTAATCCCCCGCATCCGCGCCGAAATCGCATCGTGCTCCGAGCGCGCATACCCCTCCCTCCCCGTCTCAAGCACGAAGGACCTCCTCTTCCTCGACTCCGAGGGCGCCGTGGTGCAGTTCGCGCAGAGCAGGGGGTGGGTGGTTAGAGATGGACGGATTTACTTCCCTGCGCAGGCGGTGGTGAAGGCGGAGGGCGAGGAGAGGGAGATTAGCCATGCGGCGATTGAGAATACGCTGGGTTATGCGAGGGAGCTGGAGACGATTGTTTAGGATGGGGGCGTCGTAATTGGGGGAGGAGGGGCGGGATGAAGATGCTGGAGGGATGGATGGATGGATGGCTTGCCGGGGTTTGGCGTATGGGTTGTACGATCCCTTAGAGACGCATTGGGGGGGATAAAATCGTTGCGGTTTGATCCGGATGCGACTGCATGGATGCTAGAGGAGTAATTTTCATTGTTGTACCCAGGGAAATACGGAGATATGCGTCGTTCTCTGCTTGTCCATCTATGACCGTGAATATATTTCAATCTTTCTACGTTGTGGGTTTTGTTTTTCATGGTTTTTAATCCATGGATGGCAATATTATCCACAAACTCACACTTGAACGCCAACAAACATTACGATATTTCTTTCATTGGTTTTAATATCACCAGCAAACAGGTCAAATATATCTTAGAAATAATTGTTATATTTGTCCAAACATTCTAACCTCACTCTCCAGAAACTATGCCGGACAGACAGCACTAGCCAACACCTATATCCAATCACTCTCCTCATCTGCATGAGGACAAACGCCTATCACATATCACAACCACTAGCCACACAAATTCATCCTCCCCCCATTATGCCCTCCTTGGACATGAACCCCACATGCAAACCTCCCTCATTACAAAGGGCATTCCCAACTTCCTCCTCTCCCCCTCACCAACCCAAAAACCCTCACCTAATTAACCTCCTTCACACAACACACCTTCCCCTCCTCCCCCACCGTCGCCTCCGCCTTCGTCCCCTCCGCCGCAACCAACACGCTCTTATTCGTCGCCTGCTCACTCGGCGGGACATCGATCGCCGGGTTCCTGCTGAAGAAATTCACCGGCTTCAGCGCTACCCTCATTATCTCGCACGGCATGACTGGGAAGTCCTCTATGCGGGGAACGTGGTTGATCCCAAACTGCACCCAGACTACGATATCCTTATCCTCAACGCTATCCCCGCGCTCTGCCCAGCTGCGCACACCTGTTCCTCCACGGGACTGGTTGGTGTAGCGACCTCCAGCGTATAGCTCGTCGTCGCGGTGCGCGGTGACGTAGACGTTGTGATCTGCGAACTCAGCGCGGCGGTGGTGAAAGGATGCGGGGGTTGCAAGCATCTTCTGGAAGTTAGGGGCGTGGATCTTATACGAGACTGCAGCGTCATTGACAGGGTTGCGAACGGCAGCATTGGCGATGCGGAAGGTGCGGTTGGTGTTGCTGTCGAGATCGAGGCCGGCGGAGGTAGGCACCAGGGTCTCGGCGACGGTGTAGCCTACGCCGTGGGGGTTGGAGTCGGAGACAGGCATGGGGTGCGCTTCATCGTAGACGAGGCGGTTGAGAGGCCCGTCGAGCATGGGGTCGATGCGGAGGGACATGATGTGCTGGTGGTGCGCGGCTAGGACGCCTGGGTGGACGACTGTTCCGTATGGGACGGTGATCCCCTCGTCTATGGGCGACGTGGAGAGGATGCCCGTAGCGCGGACTTCGTAGGCGAGTTCCCCGGCCTGGTTGAAGACGAAAGCGAGGATGTACTCGTAGTTCGCGACGGTGATGATGGATTGGATGACGAGCTCGCGGTTTCGCACTATGGCTGCGCGGCCGGTGCGGTAGTTAGTGTGTTTCCAGCCGATGCCGTTGTCCTGCTCGTGGATGCAGACGACGTTGTCCATGGGGAGGGGCTCGCCGGCGGAGTTGTTCAGGATCGCGCTGATGTAGTGGATGGAGCCGAGGCAGTCGCATCCGAGCTTGAGGTTGTTGGCCATTATGCCGGCGCCGGCGTCGCCGAGGTCGAAGGCGGCTTTTTTGTGGTAGGGGTGGCGGGGGTCGGCGTAGGGGATGTTCATGTCGGAGAGGGAGAGTCGGTAGAAGAGGGGGCGGTTGTCGTAGTGGACGTCGTAGAGGACCATGCCTTCGCGAAGGTTGAAGCCGATCTTGAAGTTCCACTTTTGCCAGTCTACGGTGCGGCCGAGGTCGGAGAAGTTGCTGACGGTGAATGAGGCGCCCTCTGGCTGAACAACATTCAGTGGCTTGAGGTCGGTGCGGAGAGTTTGGGCCTCGGGGATATACTCGTTGGCTGGCTGCACCTTGTATGGGCCAAGCTCCTTGATGGTGGCATCTGCTCCAGTGGGAAGGACGTCAATTCTGATAACCTTCATTGTCTCGGCACAGACGACAGGAGAGATGGGAAGGGGCATGGCGTAGTGGTTAGCGTCTGGCTCGTTGGCGTGCTTTGGGTCTTTCATATAGATGAAGCATTGGAACATGCGCTTATCATCGTGGACACCATCAGACCCTAGGTATGTTAGTGGCTGCACTCTATATCAAGACGTTGATGAAATACCATAGATCCATGGGTCGACGATAACGACGGAGCCCTCGGGAAGCTGCAACTTGGCAATGGCAGCCTTCATCCCCTCATCCTCCAACGCGACCTTCTCGACCATGAGGATCTCGTCACCATCAGCGTTGCTGTGGACATTAGCTCCAAGACGGACATTGCTCTCAATCTTGCCCCCCTCGGACAAGTTGATAACAGCCTCATGGAGTTTATCCTACTCGCAATCAGCACCACTCCTCTCTCAATCTCGGTTTCTTCGCAAAATACTTACAGTGTTGCGGATGTAGTAAAGCACGAAAGCCCTCCGGTCAATCTTAGCCGGCGTAGAACCGCTGCGCTCAGCTTGGAGATATGGAAGTAGCTCTGCCTTGAGCGGTTCTAGTAACGTGACCGCCTTGAAGTTGAAATCCGTGTTCGCCGGCCAGGACGCCTTCAATAAGCTCGCGGCGCGAGTGATCTCGCTCGCCGTTAGAGGCCCAATTGGATGCTGCGCAACCTCTTCCTTTGCGCCTCCTACGAACGGCAGGGTGGTGGGAATATTCTCCATTGTGACGACAAGCGGTACTGCCGATAGCGAGAATGTGGACAAGTGACGAAACGGAGAGCGACTCGAAAGGGAACTCGACTGGAATGACGATCCCAGAGAGAGAAATTATGTATGAGAAACGGAAGAAGAGGTGAGCAAAAGAAAGAGGAGAGGGAAAACTAGAAGTGGTTCTATATATCCGACCAGGCAAAAGGAAAGTCTAATTCTTATATAACTATTTCTATGGGCTACTTTCTTATCGGAGTCGTCGTATATTACTCGATTTCCCCCACTTGACCCCGCGTTGGTGGGTTGATTCGCTGCTCGGATGCGCATTCCCGATCGGGATAGATTGTGGTACCCGCCGAGGCGATGGGATAGGACAAAACCACGATTCCGAAGCAAGGAGCATATCGCAACTCACCGGCTTGTTGTCACTATGGGAAATGCTCCACATGTGCAACGGAATTGTGTATGGATTATCGCTTTGAGTCACGGTTTGATTAGAGCCGCCCGCCGACTTATGCGTATTTGTGGAGTTCTGACTGCGGACAGTTCCGCTCGTGCGACCATAGTTATATTTTTACCCCTCACATAACATATCATCTGAACAGCAAAGAAAATTGTTATTATACTGATCTATGCCTGCCTCTTCTCTAACAGTAGTATGCCGGTCGGTTTCTGTGATTTACCCACCACGCTTTCTTCCCTCCCATAAATCTTCGTCCCGCGCAAATACGTCTCCCTAACCACTCCCTTGAGCCTCTTTCCTTGATATGGAGTGACCTTGTTGCGGAACAGCATATCCGTCTTCTCTACTACGAAGCTGCCCTCATCATCGAATACACAAATATCCGCATCGAGCCCCTCCTTCAGCGCGCCCTTGAGATGCTCAAGACCGACTTGCTTGGTGGTGTTAACACAGCACAGGCGCACGACATCGATGATGCTCAAAGCCGGCTTTTGCGGCGCAGTCTGGTTATGCGCCGATGTCCAGAGAATAGGTAGACCGAGACCAACACTGGAGATCCCACCCCAGCTAGCGAAGAAGTCGCCCTTCGCCTTACCGTCATCAGCAGTCCCTGGTTCCGCGACGCTCAGGTGGTCAGGGAGGAGCTTCAGCTCTGGGGTGCAGGGTGAGTGGTCCGAGACGATAGTTTGGATGACGGAGTTCGGCTCGTTCAGTTCGGCCCAGAGACCGTCGCGGTTAGAGGCCTCGCGGATGGGCGGGCAGCACTTGTGGCGGGTGTCCCCTGTGGCGACGTCCTCGGATGCGAGGGAGAGATAGTGGAAGCAGGTCTCGGCTGTAATCTTGATGCCTTTCTGGCGCGCTTCACGTAGGAGAGGGATTGCCTGGATGGCGCTGAGATGCACAATGTGCAGTGGTAGGGAGGGTGCGAGGTGAGCTAGCGAGATAACCTCCTCGATAGCGTAAGTCTCAAAAGCCGGTGGGCGGGAGGCCAGGAACGAGGAGTAGGCGTCAAGTGGACCGTGTGGTTGCGCTGGTGGGAGCGATGCTTGGACGTCATCACCGACGGAGTCAGTGATGGGCGGGATCATCTCAGCATGGAATAGCACAGTAGTGGGCTGGGTTGCCAATGTCTTTAAGACCAACGCCACATCCTTTGAAGACACGGCTGGGAACTCGTCGACCTATTCATCTTTGTAAGTATGTATTTTTACCACTTTTGTAGGCCTACTTACACCACTCTCGATCAAGAATCCCTTGAAACCTCTAACTCCAGCTTCAACCAGCGGCACGAGCTCGTCGGCATTGCCAGGGATAATGCCTCCATAGAACCCAACATCCACCCAGCACTGGCCTTCCGCTGCCTTGATCTTCTCCTTAAGCCCTGCCACAGTCGTCGTTGGTGGGATGGCATTGAGAGGCATATCAATCACCGTCGTGACACCCCCACTAGCCGCTGCCCGAGTCCCCGTCCAGAAGCCCTCCCATTCCGTCCGACCCGGCTCGTTCAAGTGCACGTGAGCATCCACGAGGCCTGGCAGGATAATGTTTGGAGAGTGGTCAATGTACACTGTGTCTGTAGGGAATTCCGACTGCGGAACAACTTCGGGGCGCACAGAGAGGATCTTCCCCGTTGCTGGAGATATCGTTATCGTTGCAGGTGATACAACAAGGTTGCCCTGCGCATCAGGGATGACGGCCCTAGTGGAGACGAGGACGGTCGGTGTGACCTCCTGTGTACTGGAGCACGTAGTGGGCGCCATCTCTAGACGTCACCGGGAAGAAAGCCAGTGACTTGTGCTTTCTTTACTACTTTAAACGTATGAAACGTGCACAGTGAGTGGGTTGAGATATAAGAAAGATGGAAAACACAGGTCGAGAGTTGGGGATAATGGAGACTGAAAAGAGCTCTACAACTACCGCAATTTTCAAACCCGACAAGAAGATATGCTGTCCTTTATACGGAATGCTTGGTTCTCGCCGGGAGGGGTCGTGGAGCGGGCTTGTTGCAAGCTATAAGGTGTCTAGGGAGAAGCTTATCTGGGGTCTGGAGCGCTGCCGCCACTCACAGGTTTTGATCGAGTAAGCCTCGAGTAAGGCTATCGAGTAAACATAGCCGTAGGAAGGTCTGCACTCTTCTATTCATATAAATCTCTAATTTTCAAAGGTTTTTGCTGCTGATTAGGTTAATATGTAGATGAGAATTTGCTAGGGCGTTTAACGGCACCAAGAATCTGAAATTTGAAAGCCATTGCTCTCTTTATATTATCACCTTTCACTAATGATTCCTTTTTCAATTCCCAAGTGCGTAATCGACTTTCGGTTATCGTCAGGACCTTTCCGCACCTCTGGAGTCGGGAATGATTATGTAAGGGCGGAGGTCGCCTAATTTCCTGTTTTCATACTAGATTACGGCTAAACCGTGGAGAAAACGAAAGGCTGGGAAAAGATCCTAGAACCCACATGTTGCGCTAGGTCCAATGAGGTCCCGAGGCAACTATGCGGCCAACAGTCACATATCAAAGTCATGTTCATGAACCATATAAGTGATTAGAATCTCATGCTGTCGGGTTTCATGTCAATATTTGTTCTGTTCTAACCGCATCAACTAAAACCAACCGCGGCTTCTTCGGGCAACGTGCAAGGCTTTCGGCCAGAATGAGTATTGCACGGTGATTCTTTCAAAGTCGAGGGCTTGCAATCCCTCCCATAAGCAAGAGCCTTACCTTCTAAAGAGAGGCCGTGGAGGCTCTACAAACCACAAAATATGCCAAGGGGCAACCCGCCGTCAGGCGGGCCTAGTCAATCTTCCAGTGATCGGTCCTCCAGTGACCCGGACCAGGCTGTTCCGCCACGCCGAACAGCAGGGAATCGCCATTATAAGTCCCGCCGAGGCTGCTTCGAATGCAAAAGGCGCAAAGTCAAAGTGAGTCTCAAATTCACCCGCTTCTCATGGAAGCAACTCCTGTTTTGCACAGATTCTAACCCTACGGCTGTAGTGCCAGGAGACACAGCCAGCATGTGAGAACTGCATCCGCCTGTCACTGTCTTGCCGGTATCTGCCATATGGCGCCAATCCGTCGCCAGGACAGACAGTTACGTTGCATGACAAACAGATTTTTAATCTGACGGACATGCGGCTCTTTCACCACTATTTCGTTGCAGCTTATCCTCATTACCCCGTCAGGAATGACAATATCTGGATTAGCTATGTGACTCCTATCAGCCATCAGGTATTTTCCATCCACTGCACCGCGGTTTATGGTACTGACGCCAAACTCAAGTGTGACTTTCTGATGCACGCAATATTGGCATTGTCAGCGTCCCATCTAGAAAAATTGACCAAAGGCGGCCTGACAAAAGTCGCTCAAGCCCACCGCCTCGCTGCCATTACCGGTCTAAATAGCCATCTAGACAAGCCATTGAAGACAGCATCAGACGGCGATGCCATTATCGCCACTTGTTTTGCATTGTTGATGCAATCCTGGTATATGGATGATGGACTCGAGTCCTTTCTTGTCATGACCCGAAGCTGTGAAATTATTACCAAGCATGTTCGGGGCCAGAAAGTGGATGCGATACTTGCTCGAGACGACTGTTCTCGCGTGGAAAATATGCGCCCAAGGCTCAATGGATCTCCGAGCTATGATCTCGATTTTCTGAGATTGGCCTCCCAGTCTGTCAATGATGTTGGGTTATTGTGTGAAGAGGCTTATCAGTGGAGGCTCCTCACAAGCTTGCAACAATGCATTGCATCACTAGCGAAGTCGCATATGGAAGGTATGTCGAATCATCATATGGCGGTCAGGCAGAGAGCTTACAATTACAGCTTATATGTCCCACCTTAATATTGAATCTGTCTTGGTCTCCATGGACCATGAAGAGCTCATACAACTTATGGATCCCCAAAATGTCATTTCTCAGCTTCTCCTTGCTCACATGGTCGCCATACAGTTGATTCTCCGTCCGATTGTGTGCAGAGAGAGGAAACAATATACCGTAACAATGTTCAGCATCCGCATGAGCCGATGGGTGGAGACGATTTGTGATAACGTCGGCGCAGGATACGAAGCATTCTTAACATGGCCTCTCCTCGTCAGTCAATATCACAATACAAAGACGTTGGAGGAACACATCCTTGCCTCGCCAGCAACATCAACGGGGATAATTGGTTATAATGGAGCAATGAATTTAGTAGTAACATAGTTCGAATAGGCTGGAGCTACTGGTGGTACGGAGTTAAGGTTATTTATCGACATGCCTTATGAGATAATTATGTACATATTTTGACATAGAGGGTCGTTACCCATCAACTTAATCCTGCCCTGTTGTTCACCAAATAAATAACAACCTTGTTCCCACCAATTCTGAACTCCTTATAACACCTGCCCTGTTATTCACCAAATGAATGGCAACCTTGTTTCCACCAACTCTGAACCCCTTATTACTCCTAGCCATATCCCCTTTTTGCCCACCCTGCGTTCCTCACTCCTCCTCCATGTAAGCCATACCGCCTATATTCCTCACCACCCACTGCCGCGGCTCCATCAACCTATAATGTCCAAACTCCTCCTCCAGATCCCCCTCACTCCAAGTCTCTTCCTTCTCCGTCCCGACATACTGCCCCGACTCATCATGCGCAAAGTAACGGAGGTACTCGCGCCGCGGCATCTTCGCGACCACGACCTTCGTCTTCTTGAAACGGAACCGGTCGCGTAGGGAGCGGCGGCGTTTCTGGGATGTGCTGCTTCTATTTAGCGTTGGTCCACTTCTCCATGCCGATCACCTGGCAGCGCATTGGGATGGGGCATAGGAAAGATGCGCTTACGCTTCCACCCCAGATTTGAAGCCCCCCTCGCACACCCGGACCACGACTGGGATTATGCTATCGTCTGTGAATTTGAAAGGGAGAAAATGCGGCGCCGTGGGGCCGAACATGCAGGCGGAAGACCAGGCGGACCGATGATCTATGGGCATGGGGCGACCAGTAGCTGTAAAGCGCTGAAAGCAGTCTTTGTCTGACAGTGTTGAGTTGGACGAGCCAGAGCTAGATGTGCTGTGCTTGCGCTCGAGGATGGGATGTGATCGGGCCATGTTTACGTGTGCCAGAGATTGTCAATCGATGGAGGCGATGGCGGTTGTATATGGGATAGCACTGTTTAACTGGAGTGTTGGTGGATACGAGTATATATATACATCTCCTATTGAGTACAGTACATTATCACCTTGCGACTGATCTCCGTCACCACCCACACCAACGGTCCTATCTGTAACAAGGCTAGTG
This sequence comes from Pseudogymnoascus sp. WSF 3629, assembly GCA_001662585.1. Classification (NCBI taxonomy): domain Eukaryota; kingdom Fungi; phylum Ascomycota; class Leotiomycetes; order Thelebolales; family Thelebolaceae; genus Pseudogymnoascus; species Pseudogymnoascus sp. WSF 3629. Next base: position 165,989 of record KV454566.1, read on the forward strand.
ACGGCGTCACTATTGGCGCATTACAGCATCGGGCCTATTCGACAACCTTCCACCCGGTCGGCTTCAACGCGACTGGCGGCCAGTGAACCACGCCAATCCCATGTTGTCCATCATCCCGTCCCACCATCCACATCCAAGATCAATGTTGCAAGGTGGTACACGTTGAGGGTGGATGTTTGGCATCACGGCAGGTCTAAATTCCCGGGCTCCAAACTAGCGATCGCCTGATCGCTCCCGCACCCGCCTATTAGACCGGTGTTTCGCCGCAGTAGCTCGGGTTTTTCGATTCTGGATCTCTCTACCCGGACATACGCCCAAGCCACGCCGGGGAGCTGCAGCAAGAGCCGTGCAAGGGCGCCGTTGGTAGCAGAAGCTCACCGTCGGCGGCAATCCGAGAGGCTCTTGCTTACCGCCACTGTTGTAATTAGCTCGTCGGGCGTAATCCGACGGAGAAGAGGCCGGTGCTCAAAAAAGCTGGCAGACGTCGGTTAGCTACCTCATTAGGGCTTAGTCATTATTGCGGTGGGTGTTTTAGGTGGAGTCTTCAGGTCAGTCGACAGGGCCCGGTGTTATGGACGTCGCGTCTGGTCCGAGCTTGGCGACGTGGTTTTTGATTACATATACCTCTGAGGGAAGGGGAGAGTCAGCAATGTGGAAAATTCTAGATGTTGGTGTCTTATGGAATATTTAAAAATCTTCCGCCATAACGATGATTTTGCTAATGTTTGCGGATAAAGATGCCTTCTTCCCACCGGAGAAGTGACCCGGAGCAGTTGGGTTGGACAGCATCAGCTCCGTAGAGTATAACACTTCCACATTAGCTTCTCTTGGTGTATTGAGATATGACGAAGAATATTGCGCCTGCGCTAGCTGAAGCCATCCTATAAAATGGCAGTCACACAGCGTCAAATTAAGGTATGATTAATGACACCATGCAGCTGTCCACTGGCACTGTCGATAGCACAGCAGGTGAGACAAAGCCTACATTAGAGACTTAGAATATCCCGGAGGTCAACATATCCGGTATTACTCTACTGTCTCTTCGTTCTCTTCGTGCTCGGCACCAACAATGCATCTATTGGAGTCTGTGTCACCTATCCCGATTTCTCACATACGCCACCAACCGGCTACCCAGGCTTTTATCCCTATTTGGAGAGGTACCATTTCATTAACTGCATCGTTGTGACTATGTTTATGTCTCAGTTTCACTGTCTCCGAGCTCGTAGCCGATCATATTCACCAGTCTTTCGGTCAGCTCGGCACCGCTGTCATGGGACCACTGTTCGAAATCACAGCACATCTGATGACGTGCACGCAACCCCCTTCCCCGCCATCCCCATCGTAACGCTTCTGCGGGTTTCGGAATGGTCTCGGAGACCGGGCCTACAACGCGTGAATCGGGATCTGTAAAACGCACACAAGCTTCTTGAGTAACTTTGACCCTCTCAAGCGGACCGAAACAGACACTGGACGCGACTTTGGTATTGTCGTGCTTGCTTCATCTTGGGTTTGATCAAAACTTGAAGTCGGCCTAATAAAAGGGAGCTAGCATCAAGCGTTTCCTAATTAACCTTGCCGCCCTTCTTTTTCTGCTTGCCCTTGCCTTCGTAATTCGCTGTCTTATCATTTAACTGACCCAGGCCCGTTCGTCTCAGGCGGCCCAAGAACTTCTCGTCCTTCAACTCCTCTGTTGTAATTCCAAAGACTGCTTTGTAAATAGGACCCATGTCATGCGGGCCACAAGGTCTCGCATCGCCGCTTGCTCTTCGTTTCGCGAAAAAGTTCTGGAGGCAGGATGAGATAGCCTTTTGGATTGTTAATGTCTTCTGTGGCGCCACTTCCTTTGGAGGTTCATTGGTTCCAGAATCGATACCATCCTCGAACTCGAGGGCTTCAAATTCAGGAATGTCCGTTAGGATGGGTAAGGAAACGACGGTGCTTTTGATGAGCAGAGCCTCCTCGGGTGTGAAATAGGGACCGCTAATATACAGCTCATCCGTTGTGCATAAGGTGCGTGCGGCGTGATCTTTGGAAATATTGCAGAGATCATAGAGGAGGACGTGTATCTATGTCATAGGTTCAGTGTCCTGGAGCTTCAATATTTACGGACGAGCAAAGTAGGAAATAAATTTAAATATTATCTGGATTACAAAAAATAAAAAAACATTGCTCACCTTGTACCAAAGGACCGGTTTTTCTTGAAGGTTTGATAACGTCATTTTCTCATCGTCTGATGAAGTTTCCGCTGTCCCCACAGGCCTTGGAATATTAGGCTGTGGATTTATTCTGCCCATGTTGATTATTCTAGGAGATGAATTTGGGCGGCCAACCGCAAACAACGATTGACACTGAGGACCAGTTTCAACCCCAGTGGATAGTTTGATGAGGACAACGAGTTTGAAGATACAGATAGTGCCAGTTAGTTTGGTTCTAAAATAGTTAATCAGAAGCTAGAAGCTGTGGTGTGACGGATAATTATAGGAAGAAAGGGTACGACGCCAAAAATAAAGTTATTAACCTACGGGCGATTAGCTCCAAAGGAATTCGGAATCTATCAGAGAAATAAAATAACGCGTAGGCACATCTTAAGTCCTAAACACTGCAAATTGTGGGATAACTGACTTTATGATCTGGATTTTGGAGAATTAATCAAATGTAGGTTTTGAGAAGAAGAGTGTAAAGAAGTATTCAGTCACGGTTTTGACCACTACTATAGAACAATGAGGGGATATATAGCGAGAGGTAGTTGCTGATAGTTCAATTGCAAAAGAGCTAGGCTTTGATGTATATAACCATCTATCGGAAATCAAAGCTATTTGGTCTTCTTTGAGCGACTGGGGTTTGTTGGTGGGGACTTCTGTTGGCGCTTTTTTGCAAGTATTAGTGGGCAGATTACCGACTTGGGAGGCTTTGGTGATGGCGATGATGGAGGAATAGGTGTCGAAGCTGGACTCTGATCCATTTTATCTGGTTACCAACTAATTCTTGAGGAGGCAGTGTAGTTGGTGCTGCCTGACTCGTTGAGGCCTCGCTCGCAACAGGTTCTGTAGATGACGGCCTCATTGCCCCATAATTCGGGATTTGAAATGCAACTGTGTAAGATAAATTAGTATTTATGTTTTATAATGATATATAACTTACTGTGGATCAATCAATCTATCTTGGGTGCTTATGTGAAGTCTGCCTCCCTTTCCTGCATCTTGGATTGTGAACGGGGAATCCTTTTGAAGATGGCATTTTGCATGTTTTCTAAGGTTGGCAGCCGGTTCCCAGCGCCTAGCAAATTAATATCCTGGTGTAATTAAAAGTTAACTGATTTACGTACTTCGGAATTGCATGTCGACACCACTGGCAATACTGCTCACATGAAAGGATCATATGATCCTTTGTAAGAGGAAGTGTAGACCATACATGCAATATATGGGCTTCTTTCTGGCAAGGTAAAGACATTTTCACATAAGCAGGAGCAGTGAATTGTATTGATGTCGTTGGTAGATAGTTAAATGATGATATTGTGGTGATGTGATGGTGTTGTTATGATGTGTTGGGTTTGTGGGTGTTCAACGCGATTGTTGTCGGTTGGTACATGGAATAGCGCAAGCAGTCATGACGAGTTTGTCAATCGTGGAGGCACTTGTGCAATCGACGCAGTAGTTTTATTCAAGTCGCTGATAATATTGATGCTGCCATATGCCGTATATTTGTCGTGGACGTGGTGGTCGAGGTGATTGTCGAGTGTTGAAGGTTCCGAGAAAGAAAGATTGTTTAGTGCGACTCTCGATGTGGCCGAACTTTAGCCCTAACTAGGCCATACATGCAATGTATGGGCTTCTTGACGGCAAGGTAAAGGCATTTCCACATGAGCAGGGAAAATAGATTGTATTAATGGCGTTGGGAGAGGGCGAAAAAGTGTTGTTATGGTGGTTGCGACGATGTGTTTGGATCTCCGACCAAAAAATATTGCTTAGAGCGGCTCACCAAGTGACCTTTAACCCTAACTAGATATAACCGGTTGGCAACCGGTTGTAAACCTTAGAGTAATTTATGAAATTTTGTTGTTGTAAGTTACTAAATTGTTGGCAGCTTCCTTGGTCGTTAAATGCACGAAGAGGAAAGAAATGGCGCCCTCGCTTTCTCTCGTCAACCTCCCTCTCATTTGTTATTTTATTCGACCTCCCTACCCAATACCTCAGTCATCCCACTCGTCTCACTCTCCTACATGCCGTTTGAGCCGCCTATTAGAGACAAACACCGCGACCAAGGGGAGCTCTATTTCCGTCCCGTATGGTTAGTCTTCGTTGCAAATATGGTGAGCATGTGTTTCTCATAAGCTCCGCAGCTCCAGGGGCATCATTAATAAGAACGAGATGGCATTGTCCAAAGTGCAAATCAGGTATCAAAGTTCTATACTAAACTCGATCTACATATGCTACGTATGCTATGGAACCGATGTGTGTTTATTTATACGCATTGCACGTCTACCAATACACACTGAGCGGCTTATACTACTTTGCTACTTTGTTGGGACGACGAATGAATACTAGGTAAGCTGGAGAAGGTGGCTTATCGCCTTCCTGGAATTAATTGAACAGGCCGTGTCCTTACAGCAAGTCATGCATTACCAACGGAAGGCCAGAGGGTATGAAAGTAGACTGTTACGTTTCCTTTTCTGGAGCCGTTCTTTGCCAAGCCATATATGCGGATCGACAAGCGGCCCCCCTTTTAGAAAATGCGGGGGGTACCGAGGCTGGTATTGCGGGGTACCCCGCAATATGTGTATTTAACACTCACAATTCCAATACCCCAGACTGTAAGCATGCACTTTAACACCTTCATACTCAGCTTACTTTGCAAATAAGATTTTCCTTTTACCACCACGTTTATATAATACTTCAATACCTCCACCCCAATCAACATCGAAGCAGAGCCCATCCATCTCAAATCTACCATACATGGCAGACCGCTCAGTGATGTCCCGGAACGCTGGTCCGCGGCTCCCCACCGATCCAGTAACCGTCGCCGATATATCCCATGTAGAAACCCACGGATATGTGATACTCCCCTCCATTATACCCCTGGAAGAAGTCCAAGCTGCCAAAGCCGAGATTATGCGCCTCTCTGGCTCTACGCCTCTTGCTGGCCGCAACCCGTTCGAGGGCCTAGACACGACGCGTATTTACAGCTTACTCAACAAGACGCGGGTATTCGACAAGCTTGTAGTGCTGCCTCGCGTTCTCGCGCTCAATGATTACTTTCTGGACCCGGGCTACCAACTTACGGCATTCCATACTATTCAGATTAACCCCGGCGAGCAGCCACAAGATCTGCATCACGATGACGGGTTTTGCCACTTTCCACGGCCAAGAGGGCCACTAGGGACTGCCATTATGGTGGCGCTTGATGAGTTTACAGCCGTGAGTTTGCTGTCTCTTTATGCCTCGTTTGATCGATGCGAGCGAGGCGCCATTGGTAGATACGGCTTCTGATTATATTTCAGGAGAACGGTGCCACTCGCGTGATTCCTGGCTCACATCTCTGGGGCAATGATAGACCTAGGAAAGAGCAGGCGATTCCTATGGTTTGTCCGGCTGGTAGTGTGGTGTACTTTATTGGCACCACATGGCATGGTGGAGGGCCCAATACGTCCACATCATCGAGAATGAGTGCTACAGTGCAATATTGCCAGCCATACGTAAGACAGCTATCTCCACTTCAATTATTTCCCACCATAGATAGATATTGACTGACACTAATCACAGATTCGCTCGCTTGAGAATCAGTTCTTGGCTGTTGACCCAAGGAGACTGCCAGAGATTGACACACGGATCGTCGAGATGATGGGTTATAGAATTCATCAGCCATTCGTCGGATATGGTATGTCATCTCGCTCTGTCTTCGGCGTCAGGCATGCTACTACCAGAACGGACTCTGCTAATATTTCTGCAGCGGACGGACTCAGTCCAGTTCGAGGCGCGCGGCGGATGGTAGAATGGCTGCAGAAACCTCTAGATAAGAACCCTCCCGCATTCCCTGATCATGGGACCGGGAAGAGCAAATTATAATGCCTTGGCCCGATATGAGGGTTGTATATATTGAGCAATTGTCTTCCAATCAAACTAAAACATAATCTGCTTCGCAGCCAAACCTCTCTCAAGATGAAACCCTGGAACGGGTGCTCACTGATACAGTGTGAGACAGGTGTTGAGTTACATTCAGGTTTGCAAGCCCTTATGGAGTGACTCTGGAGCTCATAGTCGACGTCTGACCTGGAAGCATCCTGAACTAAAATATGGAGGGGTGAGCTCCTGTCACCTGTCCTGTCGTACGTGCATAAACCCACAAGAGATTGGACAGCGATACCAGCCAATGTTGCAACCTGGCCCCGCTCACTTGCAGATGGTGATACAGCGCACATGGAAACAACACTTCAAGCTCCTACGCATACTTTATAATTTAACTTTACTTTCAAAAGCTGCAGTCCGTACAGACGTTTCTCCTTAATCGAATTGTACACTGTCGCTCAGTTTTGTCCTCGTTATGAATGGAAGGAGTCTTGACATAATAGTCATGTGCAACGGCACTGTGTTCATGTTGCTTTGTCGTCTCAAAATCTTCAGGAAGCATCTTTTGTCGATAAACAGTATCTGCATCATCTCGGTACGTTGGAATCTGACGATGACTACACGCTGGATAAAGTCTTTCCTCCGGGGTGCGAGCGAGAAGCTCTGCGTGAAATCAACGCCTATCGTATTAATGAGTTGAAGATAAAGGACGGTTTATATGTTCTTTTCCTTTCCGGTCTTATTCAAGGAGAAGACGGTACTTCTTGCCTCGGATTACTTCTATCATATATTGACTGCAACAATATGACGTTAGAAGGCATCGTCTGTGATAACGCCCCAAAGCCCTTGAGACAATGATGGGCCGAGCAAGTCACAAGCACTGTGAGGTCTCCACGAAGCTGAAATCGTGTGGGGTTATGCAAAGGCGGCGAATGTTCTAGTCGACGTAAACATAGACGCATGGGTTATAGACTTTGGAGGTGGGTTCACACAGGGTTGGGCTCAGAGAGAGAACGCAGGGACTGTTGAAGGTGACTGACTCCCAGGGGCTTCCGAAAATAGTGGGTTATATTTTTGCCACAAACAAACCTTGACCGGAGGAGGATTCGAGATATCTGTTCGAGAAATATTCTTCATTATACACTTAATGCAACAATAGCTTATTGGTGGACTCTTTCAAAGCGCTCACGAACTTGAGCGCTTACGAAACGGAACTTTGAGAACGGAGGCTACAATCCTTCAGCCGACTGGTGCGAATGGCGGTTATAAGCGAGGGCCATCCCCATAGCAGACATGGCATTGTTTTTCTACTCTCATAACCATATTATACTGAAAGGATAACAAATGGCAGCATTAAGGTTTATATTGTACTGTGTGGCGGTATGGCAGCATTTACATAGCGGCTGGAGGACATTTGTGGATCTGCAAAGCGGGCCACTGGCCACGATGCGACGCTACGAACGCCACAAGATCTGGTCTCATGAGCCTATCACACATCACGCACATATATCCCCTCTTTCTCGGGGCCAGCAAAATGGTAGGCCAGCTATCTACCAGTGCAGTTAGTTTGCTAGTACTGCTCCAAGATTATTTTCTTCCTCCGAAACATGAATCGCGCACATGGACGCCACGAGGAAACAATCACGATGTGTATCTTCGTGATCAGGTCGCTATAGGAGTTGTCTCATATGTAAATTACCATCACAGGTATCAGCGACTCACATAGATATTCGGCAGATGCAACACCCTTGTTCGCATGGTGTGGTTGCGCTGAAACTATTCCAGGGCTTGGCGCGCCTTCATCACCTCGTTGGCGACTCTATCCCGATCATTGGGCGTCTATGTCTCGCCCAAAGAGTCTGGGCCCGGCAAGGTTCAGCAACAACATCGAATAAGACAGTCAACCAGGCTGAGACTGTAGCAACTAATATCGCAAGGTTTGCATTGCCAATTTAAATACTGGTAGACCTGGAATGCCCCGTGTTGGAAGTATAAATACAGTTGCCGGTAGGGAGACCCACTACCGAAACATGCCACCAATGCCTCTACCCCTGCACATCATGCGCGATAACCATGAAGCATCCAAAGGCACAATTCTTCTTCCACAAACCCTAATCGTGGCTGCCGCCCAGCCACTTGTTCGCTGGGAGGTCTGGGGCTGTTAATGTTTTGGTCCAACTACCCTGATCATCCAGCATGTGGCTACTGGGGCACGCGGTCCTGGCGTGGCTCATGGAAATCAGATGGATCTAAGCAGATCACAGGCCCTTGTTTCCATCAGCTCCCTTGTTTCTTCTTTGCTACCATGCAGATATATTAAGGTAGAATGTCCCTTTCGTTTGGTTTTGTTTCTATTCTTCTCTACCCACGCTCCTTCTCGGTCTACAATACATACGCTTCTCGTCTCCGCCTTCGCTCTTTGGCTCTCCTTTGACGTGCCTCTTATCTTTAATCCCGAACATTTCCCATTTCCCCCTGGAGACATCACAGCTGATACTTGTGCACGATGCCGTCCCAAGTCTTCTTAATATCCCTGGCACTCTTACTGAGTGCCTTCACTTCTGCCCTCCCATCTTTCCCGCCTATCAAATTCAACCAGAAGGTCGTTGGCCCTTCTACGAACTCCGCAGCTACCGCCATGTCGTATATTCTTAGGGACAAGTACGACTCCTCAAACTTCTTCAATTCCTTCTCCTTCTTTACTGGCTCCGACCCAACCCACGGCTTCGTCAACTACCTCTCCAAATCCGCCGCGACAAATGCAAACATCATCTCCACCGCCAACTCTCAAGTGAAGCTACATGTGGACCACACAAATGTGGCGCCCTCCGGCCGCGCCTCCGTGCGTCTCACTTCACAGAAACAATACAATCACGGCCTATTTATCGCAGATATCGCGCACATGCCCGGTGGCGCCTGCGGCACCTGGCCAGCCTTCTGGCTTTTTGGGCCCAACTGGCCTGCCTCGGGCGAAATCGACATTATCGAAGGCGTAAACTTACAGACCACGGACTCGATGACGCTGCACACCTCCGCAGGATGTGTAGTCAACAACCTGGGCTCGCTCCCTGGAACTACGACACTTGAGACGAACTGCAATGCCAATTCAGGCTTCAACGGATGCTCGGTGAGCACGAGCGACCCGCGAGGCTACGGAACGGGGTTTAATTCTGTCGGTGGCGGGGTGTATGCTATGCAGTGGGAGAGCTCTGGCGTATATGTGTGGTTTTTCCCACAAGGCTCCGTGCCTGCTGATATCAGCTCTGGGGCGCCGAGGACCCAGAACTGGGGACTGCCGGTGGTGGCATTTAATGGCGGAAACGGCTGCAACATTGACCAGCATTTCAGGGACCTGAACATGGTTTTCGACACCACCTTCTGCGGAGATTGGGCTGGGAGCGTGTGGGGTCAAGGGGCTTGTGCTTCTTTGGGGAGTTGCGAAAGCTTCGTGGCAAATAATCCGCTGGCATTCCTAGAGAGCTATTGGCTTATCAACTCGGTTAAGGTATATCAGTTGGGCTGAATACTTTGATGGCTGGGGAGATATGATATTGTGCTATTTAAGGGGCGTGGCCTGTGAGGTCACATCTAGATCCCGGCTACTGTGGATGTTGCACATGGCCACGCGAAAGCCATGCGAGGTACGAATACCGAGGGGTTGGATGGCTGAGGCTACCTATTACATCACGAAGAGCCGACGTCAAGGGGGCGGAGGAGGAGGCTGGTATAAGAATATATACGGTATATATTTATGATATCCATTATTTTGAGATAATGAGATTGATCTTTTTTGGAAATACGCAAGATACCCCAGACAGTACTTTAGATATAAAAATATATTGTCTAACTATATTAAGTTCATAACCCATGATGACGTTCTGCTAACCATAGCTACTGATTTCCATAATTTTAGTAGAAAGCCTCAAATATCGTCATATTTAAAGGCAAAATATTTCTTCCAGCCCAACCACGGTCATATATACTCACAGGATATCAAGTTGATTAAGATATTATGCATTTTATAGTCCAATATTTTTCTGTATAATTATTATCTAGGTCTGGTTGTAGTGTATGAATGAGGTAAATGTGCCTTCCCCAGTCTTGAGCTATCCCAAACTACCTCCCCGTGTCCCGTTTTCACCGCATTCAAACTGTTTCTATCCCATACTTCTAAATCTAAACTTCTTCCACCCGAATCTCCTCCCTCATTCCATTGCCCTACGACATCTAACCCTTACCTTCCCTCCTTTAACCAACATAGATACCTCAGCAGCCCACTCTCTCCACGGCTTCTCTCGTTTAACAAGCTCTATATCATAATGCGTAAGAAGATATGCCAGCACGATTTTCATCTCGAAATAAACTATAAAGCGGCCGGGACACGCGTGGCGACCATGGGCAAAAGGTAGATTAATTGCGGACGTCGAGATCAGGGGTAGTTTTCCTGGCGGATGAGTTGGTGGCCCATTAGACGTCGCCTTGTTACTATCGGGCCCTGCAGAAAGGAGAGGCGACTTCGAATCCGTGGACGCGGCAATGGCGGCGGCTTCTCTTGCGCGGGAGAACCGAAATGGATCAAACTTCAATAGGGCCTCGAAAACCTCAGGATCGGTCTGTGCCGGCTGGGCGAGGAGTGAGAGCATAGCACCTTTGGGGAGCGCGATGCCACCCTCTGTGACGAGACCGTTAGTGACGACTCTTTTAAACACGGCGCGGTTGCCGAAAGCATACAGTCGGAGAGTCTCGCGGCAGACACTGTCCGTCTTTATCATCTGCGCGGCAGTGGCCTTGATCCATATGTCATTGTGATAAACAAGAGTGGTGGCGGCTTCCTCGCGGAGAACATCAATGGTGGAGTACTCGGCGTCGGAGTCGAGGATATTGAAGATAGTGTTTGTGATAGCCATGCTTGCTTGGTGGAAGCAGCCCGTGTTTGAGACTGAGATGCGGGCGGTAAAGTTTGTGAGGTTCAGCTCGGATGCGAAGTTGGCCGCAGCATACCGAAGCATCATTTGGAGGTGGTCGCAAGGCTCGTCCGGGCCAGGAGGAGTTTGTAGAAGGGGGAGGCGGGCGTAGAAGAGTGGGGCTAGAGAGTTACGGATAGAGCGGAGGTGGAAGATGGTAAGGATGCGGAAGAAAGCACCGAATAGAGGTCTGATAGGGCGCGGGAGGATGCCAATCAAGACTCCACCAATGATGGTATTATCGATGTAATCGATGGTTCGCTTGAGGTAAAGTTCGTCACGACCTGAGTTATTAGATACCTGGACCAGACTACACAGATGGGGAGGAGGCCATACATAGCGGAATCCCGACGGTAAAGCGACTCGATCCCTGTTCAATAACAATTCTAACCATCTCATACAGATCGAGTTCTCTCCAACTCTTCTCATCCATCCCAAACTTCTCATCAATCGACACCTTCAGCTCATCATCCAGATCTGCAACAATCGGCTCAATCAAAGAGAGCATCTGGGTCCTGACAAGCCCCGCCTGCCATGGGTTTCGAATAACATTCGCATCCCCTGTCGTGTACACAGCCTGGTTCAACTCAATGAAGGCCTCGTACGAGCTTAGCACATGGCCAGGTTGAGATGTGTACCAACGTAACGAGGCTCCGGGAATGATAATTTCATTACGGAAGCCGAGTCCTGGGAGGAGACAGGTCTTTCCGTGCTTAGAGTACTATATTGCCGGTTAGGTAAATGCATAGAAAGTTGGGAGGTCATAAGAGGGGCTTGCGGTTTCATATGCCTCTTTGTACAGGGCTTTGCAGTCGGTGTAATACGCCCAGCGTGTCTTCAGGCTGAAGCGGGTTGCGCCAGCAGGCTCGCGGACACGAGGTAGGTTAGGAGGGTAGGAAACTTGAGTGAAATAGCCGACTACAACATGAGCCAAAGCTGCTGTAAAGATAATCACAAGGGCAATGGCCTGGAAAGAGCTAGAGGCAAGTATTTGCTCGAGATATTTTCCCGTTTTAAGAAGAGTGCGAGTAGATGTTTCCAGCAAATAAAAATGCTGGGGATTAGGGAGTATCTGTTCAAAGTCCCCGTCTGCTTTGAGAGTGCGATTGGTTGTCAAAGAAGGGATAGGTGAAGGATAGGCCAGTATTTGTTGGAGATATCCACTTATATTAAGGAGAGTGCAAGTGGTTGTTGTTAAAAAAAAGTTGATCGGAGGGCTGGCGCGCGTTTTCTGTACGAATATCTCCATTTTGAAAAATTTGGGCGGGTTTGAGTGGCTGGTTGGGAGAGCAGCGAGCAGAGAATGAGGAAGGCATTGCGAGATATAAAGATCCCATAAAAATCCCAATGTACGCTTGGGTTGGAAGACTATGGGGGGTTCTGAACGTCGAGTTAATTAACTACATTCGATCGCATTACGGTGCATCTTGTGCAGTAGCAGGCTGGAGTGGCTGTTTGATCCATGTTAGAAACAAACCACTGCATCTCCCTAGAAGCTGTAAGACACCTCATAGCCCCTTCCTATAACTCTTTCTTGCATAGATGACCGGGTTCCTATCAGTTCAGTAATGCATGCAGCATTTTTAGCTGATATATTATTAACGAATAGTTTTGTTGCTATGCAAACTTCCACCAACACCACAAGGTAGGTAGTACCTAGTACCCTAACGCCTTCTACGACACTACCCTCGACTCATAAGAGGTAACGGTAACACAAAACTCTGATGGTCGTGGCTTACGTAGATACCACATGGCGGTGAGGATCACGAATTCGCCGTGTCAAGAAAGGTAATGCTCAAGATACCATCGATGCAAGGAGCCTCCCTTGATTAGTTCGTAATAAGCAATCACGCATAACAGTGAAATTAATGACCAGGAGCCAATCACCCATTGACCACCGGCGACTTGGAACAGCTTTCGAAGCTCGCTGGCATGTGTTACTGCAGTTCATGACATACAATATTTGAGTAACGCCTTCATCCAATAATGCCGCTAAGGAACGCATCGACAAGGCAGTTGCATACTTCACATAGAGTTTCGGGACTCAAAAAGCCATCAATAACGATACACAAAAGCCGTGGTCAATCTTCGAAGGTTATCCTGAGACAAAAGCTGGTGGTAACGAAGCGCTTGGTGTAACAGCCGCCGGTGCTACCATCCTACGCCAAATCTAGCCAGTAGCATCTCACAGCCACCATGTGAGATCGAATGAGTCTCGTTTACTTGTCACTATGGAAGCAACGAAATGAATGAGACCTCACCAGAACTGGATTGGGATTACAAAGGGATTACAAAGGGATTTCTCTCTGACGGAGACTGAACAGGCTCTGGCCATCCATTCAGGCTCTGGCCATCCATTCACGCGTGGCGTAGGACGGCTCCGGTGTCGGATAAGACGGGCCCTCCCTCCAGCATCTGCAAGACAAGAAGGGATTGAAGCCGTTTGGAGGAAGGCCCCCCTTCACTGCATCTCTGCTGCGTCAGTAATATTCTAGTTATTGGCCGCTATCTCTTAAAAGAGATGCACCGCATCCTCGGAAAGCCTTTCGGCACAAAGGGCGAAAGGATGAACACGGGATCTTGAGAGAAGGCAGCCGAACATCCACGTGGCCCCGGATACCCCTTCATAAAGCTATTTCAACCATGAAGCATCCCGAGTAATTAGCACAAATTGATCAAAATGAAGGAAGCCACTCTCGTTGGGGAGTATATGTTATTGTTACGTGACGGTGACCCCTTTCCGTAAACTAGTGCCTCTTGTCATGAGCTTCTTGCCACAATCACCTTATGAACTATAATTGCGCTGGACAAAACTCTGCACCAACTCCGCAGCATTGGCTGAGGCTTGTCGAGTATGAGTTGAAGAGACCAGATTCTCTTCTATGATTTAGCTGACATTTAGGAAGACCCGTCGATTATCTGCGGCTAGATAGAGTTTGCGTTTGATACTAGCGCAATATGATACTTGCAAGATGCCTCAATCATTGCCACCATCTCTCTAGCACGGGAGATGATTGTCATCTTCAATATGTGGATCCTACTGGCGCAGCATTGATGTTGTGAAGCCCTGCTATTATAGCTAATTTAGAACATATTTTTATGCGATCAACAACCTAGATGCTAGCAGTTACCGCGAAATTCGCTGTGTATCTAGCAAATTTACCTTCCAAAGCTGCAATCTCTAAAATGATAAGTCAGGGGATGGAGAGCTCAGCGGGGCTGGCGTCTTCCTGTCGTAGGCATGAGTCAAGGGGCGCATACCGTGTTTTCGTGGAAGGAGTTGACGACGACGGGAGCATTTGTAGTGAAAATGTTACGTAAATCTCTGATCAGAGCAGTGTTTTTATCATACTATATATCAGGGATACAGTGAGTCAACTAAGAATTGGCAATTGCTATGAAATGATCGTAGAAGCTGGTCTGATTGTGATGGGGTGAAGTAGAACATGGAACGAAGTAGAATTGACGATCAAGTGACAGGTAATGAAAATTTAGGGTTTCAGCTAGAGCTAGCATTATCTGGGGCAGGAGCGATCTGTTGATAGCTCCTTCTAACGAGACACGGTGTCACCAGTGCCTGCCGTAACAAGTTTAGGCACCAATTATTATATTAGCCTTCGGGCTAGATTAGTAGCTTCTATGACAGTCATCGGAGAGTGCTCAACTGAAAGCGTATGAGAACTCTGCGGCGAAGAGTCAAGAGCTTGAGGCGCTAACCAACGAGTTCCGGGGGTGCCTTGTAATAAGAAAATTATAACATGTATCGCCGAGTTGGAGAGCAAAGCCTGTTGTATCAATGCAGACGAGCTGATGACGGGTCTCACAACTTTCATCAAGGCCACAAAACTATTTTATGAGCGTAAAGACTAACTTTCCGCATTATTTACAACATATCCTAAACTCTACATATATGTAACCATATATACAAACTTCTCGCATCTATCTCACAGTGCCACCATTGCCATCCAAAACAACATCTACACCTGCAACCTCTTCACCGCATCTTCCATCATCAACTTCCCATAAACCCCATGCAGGTACTTAATCCACTCCGGCATTGGCTCTCCCGTCGCCACCCCTTTCCCCTGGAAAAACACACTCGTCAAGCCCAACTCCACCTCCCCCTTCTCCTTCTCAACGCGCACCCACGCCTTGAACAACCCATCCCCCTCCCTCACGCCCTCCTCCCTCGGCGACCCGCCACAGCGCAGCGTCACCTCCGTCGGCGACCGGTCCACGACCTCGAAGTGGTCAGTGATGATGGTGCCTTTTGCGAAATCAGAGGAGTTGATAGCGGGGCGCGTCCAGAGATCCGTCTCCGTAGAGGGATTGCGGTACTTGCGTGCAAGGTAGCGACGCTGAAAATCGAATACTAGGTGGAGTTAGTCATATATTTCAATTAGTCCGTGGCATTGACGTCTTTGCTTCTGCGCCGGGGTCACGAGACGAAGATCAGGATGGGGAGCTTACCAAGGCCCCCGAATACTCCGGCCGTGGCAGCCTCTACGAGCGCGCCCTCCTTCTCGAGTAGCTCGGGACGGATGCTCGATAGCGGTAGGCGGCGGATGACAATATCTTGAGTCACGGGGTTGTTATTGGGGTTCTGAGCGAGGTAGGCCGAGGAACTGTAAATAGGGTCTGTGGCTGGGACGGGGACAATGGTGCTTTTGCGGGTGGTAAAGAAAGCAAGGCCAGTCACGCCCGTGGCGCCGAGGACGGCAGTGTAGAGGGCTTTACGAATGATAGGCATGGTGGACGAGGGGTTTGTGGATAGTAGTGGATGATAAGTTAGATTAACGATATGAGGTTTGGGGTTTTATACAGATGTGCACGTGACCACGCGTTATCGGATGCGCGGATATGTGTAGTGGCATCTTAACTCCTCGATTGTAATATGCAATACAAAAAATTGGTTTAAAATCATTAATATTTATAGGTATATATGTTCCCCATCTCGTATGTAAACCACGACACAACACCCCCAATTCGCCTGCCAACCTCAAAAAAGGAATGTGACTCAAAAAATCTTTCCCAGCGTCGCAGCGAGCCCAAATTTGAAGATCCGAGATCCGAAATTATAACAAAATAGGAGATGAGATAATTTTTTGTTTCCACATCCGTAAAAGTGGCCAAAATATGTGCGCCAGTCTCTGCTCGACGCGCAAAGGGTATATCGCATCGCACCATTCTTCCCCCTCCGCCTCCTAGGCCCGTCACACACGAACCCTCAGGCGCATCCACGCGCCCGATCCTCCCACTAACCCCTCCGCACACGCGATCCTAGCTCCCCACCACTCATATCAGTATTTCAACACTCTATTACTGCGGCGCTTAGGGTGCCTCTTGAATATTACCTCCCGGCGCAGGGCTTCCGGTCTGGTGCGGGTGATGGACAGGGGACGGCTGGTATGGTGCTGGGCTCCCAGTTTGCTGCGGGTACTGGACAGGGGCTTCCTGGTATGGGCCTGGGCTAACAGTCTGCTGGGGGTACGCCGCTGGCTGCTGGAACTGCTGCTGGGGGTATCCCGTTGGCTGCTCCTGGAACTGCTGCTGTTGCTGCGGGGGGTACTCAGCGCCGGGGGCGGCGTAGGGAGCGGCGTACTGCGGCTGCTGGGCGTACTGCTCAACCGGCTGGTAAGAAGTAGGCGTTGGGCCACCGACGGCACCCAACTTGTGCTCTTCGGTAGCAGCGGGGGCGGCGGCGGCGCTAGTATCGCGGTTTTGGCGGATGGCTGCGAGGGCTGGAGGGGGTTAGATGGGGATTCCTTGCTGTACTGGGGTTGGGGTTGGGGACATACTGGTGTAGATGAGGGTAGCGACAAAGGAGACCCAGATGAATGCTGTGAGCGCGGCAGAGGCCTTAGTGGTGGCTGAGAGCGTTGTCCAACTGTCGGACGCCCCACTGTTATATGTATAGTAGTAGCCGCCGCTATAGCCACTGTACGACTCGACGGCTCCAAAGGCGGCGGCGAGCGCGGCAAGTGTGCCGAAGGTGGAGAGCCAGAAGATTGCTAGGAAGGCCTGTAAACCGAGGGAAATGTAGATGTTGTAGAGGGTCGGGACGAAGAAAGTGTAGGCTACGATGTAGCCGATGTAGGCGAAGGTCACGATAGAGGTGAAGACATTGAGTCCGAAGCCGCTGTAGGAGCCGGCGACGGAGAGACCATAAGCTGAGAGGGCGAGAGTGACAAGGGCGAGGAACAGCTGGACAC
The DNA here is from genome assembly GCA_001662585.1 of Pseudogymnoascus sp. WSF 3629. Taxonomy (NCBI): domain Eukaryota; kingdom Fungi; phylum Ascomycota; class Leotiomycetes; order Thelebolales; family Thelebolaceae; genus Pseudogymnoascus; species Pseudogymnoascus sp. WSF 3629. The sequence goes on from KV454566.1 coordinate 183,227, forward strand.
CAATGACAATTTTGAGCCAAAGAGGATGGGGGGGTTCGGTCGCCATTTTTGGGGTTCTTTGGTTGGGATGGGGGCTTGGAAGTGAGAATGAAAAAATTGGCGGAGGACCAAGGCCAAAGAGAGAACGAAGAGAAAGGCGTTGGGCGTGCGACAGTTGGTCGATTCGAGGGATACTGAGGAAAAAGAAGGTGGGAGGGATGCGACCAAGCTTATGTATGGGTTGATATGTGGGAGAGAGGGCGTGGACCGACGATCAGGGCGGTCTCTGTCTTCACGTCTAGGTTCTGTGACTATAGTATCTGGCGGGCCAAGCGAAGGTGGGCGATGCTGGTGGGTGGTGGGGACCAGAAGCACAGCTCATGGGTGGATGTGGATGCTTTTGAGAAATGATGAACGACTTGTTTGGGGAACGATGAAGGGAAAGGGGGTGGGTTGGCATGAAGTGGGCAAGGGTCCAAGCTACCCTTGGACGAAATTGAGTGATGGGAGTGGTGTTAGTGGTGCTCTTTAGTGGTCAAAGTACCATAATTAGGATGGGTGACAGGGGTGACAAGGGTACAGTGGCTTAGTGTATATGAGAAGGCTGAGTATTAACGAGATGCCGCCAAAGCTCTATTGGTACATACTACACGGTTCATTTGCACAATGTCGTTGTAAATAGTTCTGGGGTACAGCACAAGAAGTGTTTGCTGTTTCCTGTTTCCTGTGTAGAAGACGTCACACGGGAGGAGGTTATTGACTATTTTATTGCTAGTGGGAGTAAGCTTGGGTAGAAGGCCTGCTGCAATACAACGCAGCGTGATCATGAGGTGAGCCGTAGCTGAAAGATGCCAATCCCGTCTCAAGGCTCTTCACCCTCGTCCACATTCCTAGCACCCGACCCGACCCTAATGTGACCTAGGCGGCAGATGAGGCAGCGATGCCGGAGCGAGATGAGAGGAGACACTCACCCCAGGGCCGTTCAATGAAGAGCGACGCGCTTTGGCCGAAAAGAGTACCATTTGGACGAGCTGTCTCAGCCCTGTCTCGACGAGATAGTCCCTGCGATACGGGAAGATATTCACTAGGATATGGGCCTACCCTGACATTCTGCCTACTGAGCTGTCAGTTTCAAACCCTTAAGTGGACACCGAGCGTAGTTCAGTGGGTACAAAATACAGTGGACCTCCCCCAACGAACCACCCTCGTCCACACAGGTCGCTTGCTCTCGCCTCATTCGGGCAAGGCCAGCCCAGTGCCGAGTCCCTTTTCCTTTATGAACAGCAATATCGACACGAACCAGCCTCGCACGCCACGCTTGGCTGCATTCTTGACGGTTCGCGGGCGAATCAGTGGTGGACAGTGGGGGTGCATGGCTTCAGGTAAGCATTGTACTCCATACAGGAACTCCAACAAACGCTCGATTTCCTGGATACGTGCGGCTGAGCTGAAGGGGAGATTTGATGGGCGGGTTCGGGTGTGGTACCCTAGCCACAACTTGCCGTGGAGCACAGGGCGAATTAGAGTTCTGAGTTACTGGCAGGGTGGGGAGTCTTGTTTGAATGGCAGTAGGGAAGGAATGGACAACACAGGATGGTCTTCATATGAGGTTCAGTCTCTCAGTTCTCACAGCTCACGTCTAACCGCTGTTGCACTTCTCACAGCTCACGGCGAACCGCTGTATGCTGTACTCTACGTATGGACAGGACAAGAAGTTACCCTCAACGAAGTCACCCTCCACCCTCCTTTTCCTCCCAGCCGCGAAAATCGATAAAAAAAGATTCCGGAGAACGCCTTACCGCTCTCATCCCCCTGTCCAGTCTCCCCTGCGCAACCCACCCGGTCCACTCGTCTACCGGCTAGCGCCGCCCATCGCATTTAAGCCTGGGCCGGCGGGATGGTGTCAGACACGGTCCAATGTGGCCCGTCTTACCTGTCGCAGCTGGCGGCATGCTGATTGGACAGTTTGTTTCGCGAGGTTGTGAGGAGGAGATGTGAGGCTGTAAATTTATGGATAGTCGGCTATGCCCTCTCCAGTATGCTATGTGCATTATCTAAACCGGCTATGGCGGCGCTGCATTTAAGATGGGAAGCGCATCCTTGACACGTGAGTTATGGATGGCACTTGCACCTGACTAGAAACAGGTCGCCGCGGTCCTGGCGTCGGTCTGGACCCTGAATATGGCAGAGGCAACCTCAGTTCCTCTCCCCACTTGCGCGCAAAACGGTCACCGACAATCGTATCACCATCAAGAGGGCCTGACGGTAGAAAGGGGAAACTAGAACCCGGCACAGCGAAAAGCGGGCAAGAGCCATCAAAGACATACTATTTAGTAAATATAAACTAGGGTCGCTCTTTCCTTTTTAAGGGAACCGACGACTATCCGCGTAATTAACCTTCTTATCCGAAAATTGCCAACAATCCTTCCTATGCCACTTCTTAAAACATTCAAAAGCATATGCCATAAACTCATCGACATCAAAATCCTCTGCCCATGGGAGAGGGTCTAGTTTCTGAAACGCCTGGACCGCTGTCTTCACCCAGGAGATACAGTTCTCGTCTGTAGACTCTGTGGGTAGGGGTAGCTTGCTCAGAAACCCTTCTATCTCGCTGTAGCCTCCGCCGCTAGGTAATTTTCCAATCATGAGTCTCCCAACAAGCCGCGGATTCGCAGAGACATCTTCCATGTGTAATTCGAATTTCCATCCTCCTGGAATCGGGCCAGAGTCGCTGTTCATAGGTTCATGTTCCGCTACGTGGAACGATCGTCCCTTCCCTTTTCCATTCTTTGGCTCTACCCAAATACCCCAATGATACATGGCGTACCCATATTCAGGTTCTAGTTCATAATGCGTAGATATTCCATCGCGAACATAGCCAGCGATATAAATGCGATACTTGTCGCCTGGCATGGTTGCGGTCCTGCGATTGTTAGTTTCTTAATTTGAACTTAAGGAAATGTAACGAAACTAACTTGTAATTGTAGATATGGGGGTTCACAACGGATTTCAGGGTTTTGAGACTTTATATAGATATATCTCCCTTTCCTCGATGCCCCTTGACGTGTTAGTGCCCGCCTGCTTAACCTTCGTCTCGACGATTCTAGAGGATCCAAAGTCTTTGCGAGGGTTCCTAAACCGGTCTTAAGATTTCCCGCTTCGCATCCTGGATATGCTTGATTGTCGCGGCTGTCTTCAGCGTCTGGTCTAGGGTATTTACTTGCTTCTCTTGCGCCTATACCTCCTCCTGAAGCTTTCGTTTTTCGGCGAGGGCGTTGGCGTGCTGCCTCACCTGCCCGGATATATCGTATAAGGCGTCGAGCGCCGTGTTTTATTTGACGGTTAAAACGTCTGCTGTTATTTTATAATAAATTTAACTTCAGAAGTGTCGATTATGTTCGTGCTCCCCAAAAATGTTCTTGGGACCTGTGCGTGGCAATGAGCGAGATGGAAGCAATCATACGATCACGCCAGAAATCTGGAACTTTGACGGGCTGATTCGGCACAGTTCCTATAAAGACTTCTCGATGAGACAAGTACTGATATCTTGAAACCCAACAACGTTTGGTGGCGGCGCTTAGAACACAGATGTTGTTAAAACGACCCAATTGAATAATGCAGTTGCCGAAGCGCCCATCGCCCGAGTAGTGTAGCTAACCCGGCGCTTCCTGATACTTAGCCACCGATATAACCAGCTAGCTGCATTAGTAGCGCCGGGAGTCGGGAAGGGTCCGGGAGGTGGTGGTAATAAACTAAACTTACGTGGAAATATACCAGAAACACAACTCGCAGGCAACACTCACTAGCTTAATACTCTGAATGTCATTTTTATCTCGCCACGGAACCGTTCGTTCATCTGCTTTAAAGCATCCAAGCCACGGAAACGAATGGCAGAGTCTATACCGCAAAATACTACCTCTCCCCCGAAGCATGTGACGTTAAAATCAAAACAGCTGCCGGCATGGCTTCGATGCGCCATCTGGACTAGCCAGTATATTTACCCGGGGCGAAATCGTGGGGGCAGCATGGGAAACGTCCTCCGTCTTCCTTTTGGAAAGGTTATCAAACTCAATACCAGCCGAAATGAGATACAAGCTATGGAATATGTCCGTAGCCACACTTCAGTACCTCTCCCGAAAGTATTCACGGTGTATGAGCAACCGGATGGCGCGATACATATTCTTATGGAATTTATTCCTGACGATGGTCCTGATTATACAAATATGACCCCAGATCAGGTCAAAGCATTTGGCCAAGAACTCTCTGGGTATTTGCAGCAGCTACGAAGTCTAGAACCTCCCGAAGAAGGCTTTATTGGATCCGTATCGCTTGGTTCTTCGATGGACCACAGACTGGGCCACAACCGCTTTGGCCCATTCCACAAAGTGGCAGACTTCCACGATTATTTACGCCTTGGAGGTCCACTTGACACTTGGGATAAAGACCCGGTAGTTAAGAAAATCCACGGCAGGGCAGAGCCATATAAAGTCAAGTTCACCCATGCCGACCTCAACCCGACCAACGTCCAATACCACGATGGCAAGATACAGGCCATCATCGACTGGGAATTCGCAGGCTGGTACCCGGAGTATTGGGAGTATACCAAGATGTACTTCGCCGAGTTCCCCATTTATAAACCGTTTTTCGACGCCGTGGTGGGCGAGCCGGGTATTGAAAAATATCCCGAGGAACTTCAAGCGGAGCGCGATATCTGGAGGCTTGTGAATCCATGACGGTATGATGATTATTATGGCAAAGTATTAATACATGCGGGGCGTGTACAGAGTGGTGGAAGCTTGTGTAACAATGAGGGTACTTGGGTAGGAGCAAACTGAAAACAAGTATAAATCACATGTGTTCTACGGTCTCTAGCAATTAGTAGCCATAATATGTAATACCACTTCTATTTCTCATTGATAACGCGCTTGTTTAATAATCCTCCTATCACCCCATGATGATAGCTCTAGGACAGCTAGATCAACTATGACCACAATGCTCATACCGCAACTCGACTCAACAATGCTTCTAGTATGGGCGCAACATGCTCCTGGTTCTTTTCTTCTAGTTGTCTAGTTTTCTAGCGGATGGGTTTTGTATGCTTCGTGTTTCAATCCTGCCATTGCCTGCTTTGCACTAGTGTTGCATCTTTTCCTAGAACCCATTCCACATGGCCCTCTAGTACGTCCGGCGCACACGACACTTTATTGTCGTCGGCCTTGATCTAGCCTTTGCCTGATATCTCCATGCTTCCAAGTCCTCGGGAATCTCCTAGTTCTCCCCACGTTGTTTCGTCGCTCCCATATCATCTCCAAAAGCTTCACCCAAATCCCCCCAACGAGACCCAGTTCCTCCCATTCCCGAGTCTGATCATCCGAGAGGGTGTTCGTGTCCATGGATTGCAAATGCATCCAACGTGCCTTCACTAGTGCGAACCGCTAAACACGCTCCACCACTCGCTAGTGTAATCTAAGCAAGCTGTTGAAAGCCTTCTGGGTTTCGATTTCCTTCTTTCTCTCCACGTTCCTCCCGTGGTTCCCAAATCCGCCATTTGTTCGTGATGTGCTCGTTTGTCGATGTGTTGTGGTTCGGGAGGACTGAACTAAATGAAGTCGTGAGTACTTGTGATGCTCGGAAGGACTTGCCAGAGTGAAGTCGAAAGTACTTGTGATGCACTCCTTCGATCTGACACTTGTTGTGAGAGTGAGGTTATTAAACTTTATAAAGCAGTTCCTCCATTGGCCTAGCCTAGCAGGCTCCCTGACACAGCATTGGATGTGTGCTCGTGTCCATGAACTGCGTCATGAACGCCTAAAGTGCATTTCGGTCACCGCTGTTCTCCTGATCTTAATCCTTGCATCGTCGCCTGGGTTCGTATAAAGGAGGCTTCTACCTAGGACTTCTATAGCTAGGAGTAGTTGCTGGGTCCTAATATAGACATGGAGCGGGATTAAACAACTAGAGACTACAGCTGCACCGTAAACATGCGGACGATCCGTAGAAAACTATCGACACTTGAGATGTCTCCCGGAGAAAGCTCGCGGCTGCGTAGAATACCAATGATCTACCGGCGTGCGCATGCGTTACTGTAGCGCGGGTTGATTGCAACCCCACGCCACAAGAGAAAGAAAGGGGCAGGAGAAGCGAAAAGAAAATCGACAACACGAGAATTCTAGAACCTACTAACCCCGAACCGCCCAGCGAACAGCTGAGATATTCCGATATATTTCGATATATCTCTCGCATTAGTCGAGTCCGCCTCATCCCTAGCCCATTTGGCGGGATTGGTGAAGGCAGATTGACAATGTAGGAATCCACATGTTTTAGGGGGGACAGGACGAAATGAAACCGACGACACGGCACGAGAATACCAGCACCTACCGACCCCTGAGCAGACTAGCGAACAGCTGAGATACCCCACAATATCAGTCGAGTCCGGCCTCATCTGTAGCTCATTTTCTAGGATTGGTGAAGGTGGAAGGGCTACGTAGGGCGCCATGTCTTTTTGGGGCAGGAGAAACGAAGCGAAACCGAGGAGGAGAATTCCGGAACCTACCGACCCCGAATAGATCAGCGAACAGGCTGTGGAGGAGGGATATCAGCATTAGTCGAGACCCGCCTCTTCCATAGCCCATTTCCGGATCGGTGAAGACGGGAGAGCCGTGTAGGGAGTCATATTTTTTTGAGGCAAAAGAGACGAAAAGAAACCGGCGACACGACAGTCCCTCCTAGCACCTACCGATTCCGAACAGCCCAGAAACATCTGATATCCCTAGCATCAGTTGAGTCCCGCCCCATCCACAGCCCATTTTCAGAAATTGGTCCAAGGTGGAAGAGCGATGTAGGGAGTCATATTTGTTTTTTTTGCAAACCATTTTTTCCCACGATGGTAAAGTGAAGAAATAAAAAGAGTAAGGAAAGGAATGGAATGGAAATTAGAAGGAGGGGGGCTTTTAACCTAGAAAAAAATTCAGACCACTCATCGAATGACAAATAATCGGAACACTTTCGTGTGACGAATGTTCTGACGCGCGTTCCTGAAATAATCAAGGACTCATCATGAGCATCATCCAAATCTATAGAACGCTACCGGACAGGACCTGACAGCCTCCTCCCTTTTCCCCTTTGGCCCTGATTGTAGGCATCATAGATTTTACGCAAATGTCAGGCTAACCCCCGCCTACTATCATATTAGACCAACGTCCCCCCACTCTCACCCCATAGATCTTTCCACGGTTCGCAAAGCCACGCCGCCTCTTTTTATATCTCCACTAACGACGCCATTGGGGGGTCCGGCGCGAAGTTACGTGAAGGAAAAGCACCGTCGATTTGCTATAATAACCATATATCATAGCTTCCGGCGCTACCGCTCGTCAACAGCAAAAGGGTCCCCCAAAGCACGTGCAGGGTGTGATCACCGGCACGTGACAAAATCTGTTGATTTGTTGACTTGTTGACTTGTTGATTTGGAAGGAAGGGTCAGGGGAAGATCCCCTTTCGGCTCGATGACGTGTCCGGCATTGATAAATGGGGTGATGTATGTTTTACGACTTATTCTTTTGAAAAAATTTCTTTTCTGCATTAGAATGCACGCATTCGCATGCATTTGGGTTTTATTTGAGAGACGAGAGACACAGCCGGGTAACCCGTAGGCGAGGTACTCACACCGGACACGAGGGGAAGGGGCCTGGTGCGTGGGAGCTAATGCGGGGCTATTGTGGTGTGCAGCGCACGGTGCCTTGCATCGGGTGCATGTGGACTGGAGTTCTTTTTTGGATATAAATACTTTTTGGTGTGGGTTTTGGTGTTGGGTGGGTGGAGAGGGAAAGTGCATGAATATTGAATATGCGATTTCCTGGGTGGATGATTGCGTTCGGTTTTATGGGGTTTGTTAGGAGTTAGTGGAGGTAGTTGACTGGTGACAGATGATATGATGGATGGTGTGCTGTCCCGGTTTTGACTACTCATATCAGAACTCGCTGCTGCCTGCTAGCCTTTTGTCGGAGTTGCCGATGAAGGATGCAGAAGATAGTTAAGATAGTGATAGTAAGAGGCAAACGAGTAATCATATCTAGTTGTTCCAGTCAACCCGCCATTGCCGCCTCCCCGGCCACATACGATCGCTTCAGCCAGGCACAATATCCCTGTGCTCATACGATGTCATGGACGGATATCGGCCCCCTCGGCCACCTAATACTTACTAAATTCCGTGCCTCTCCCCTCATCCGATCAAACGGCAAAAGGCACCCCCGGTAGCAGCCTCACCACGGCACTGAGATCTAGACAACACCCATCAGTTCGGAAGGCAATACTCATAGTCGTCGGCGACCTCACGATGCGAACGGCACACTGATCCTGCCGGCCTGGCCAGAACCCCTCGAATGACAGCGATGGCGTCGACGACGGGGAGCTTGTTGCCAGGTACGGCGTCGTGCGTACCGCGAGCGGCACAGCATCCCCCCTCATGCGTGCCTGTGTATGTACGTACACTGTACCTTTCGTGGTGGTGTTGTACAGGAGGTAGCTACATAGTAGCGAAAGGTACATGCACCCGCCGCGCTTCGAGTCATCTGCCCACAGCCAGCAAAGCGGCAGACGAGGCAAGAGCAGCCCAGACCGTAAAAATCGAGTAATCGAGTACTACTATGCTCCATTATTCTCGTGGAGGAAGTGCGCAATGGTTGGTTGTGTTCAATGTCAGCGACGAGGCTCGCTCGATTCGTTCATTTTGGTGTGGTTATGATACATTCCGTCGACTCTCTGGTCGGCTGCACGCAGTGGAGGACCCTCATGTCATCGAACTGTCATCTAATGTCATCCCGAAGGAGTGCATGTCATCGTGACAACAACGCCCTGTAGAACGAAGGTTAGTAAAGGGGGATTAGATCAGTAAAGGTAAAGGAGCGAAGAAAAGCAAGGACAGCCAGATTCGACAGAGTGAGGGACAGCGACGGAGAGAGTGAAGGGAAGTAGCGAGTGTACTACTAAACATATGAGACAATACAGCAGGGTTCTTTACACCGGCTCTACCATTGGAGAGTCAGTTGAGGGTGTACTTACCAACATATGGACGTATGAACGTATGAACGTATGAATATCCAACTTGAGTATTACGCCGCAAGAAATCAATCCAATCCGCGTTCAGTGTTTCTGTCTGTAGCCTGCACATCGTACTCTGTTTGGCAGTGCTTGGCAGTGTCTGACTGTCTTTGTATCCTCGAGCATGTATGGTGCTTACCATAGAATACGATAATAAAATCCCCACCCGGCCTGGCGGTCAATGTCGACGATTATCCAGTATCATTCGAGTATTTCGAGGATGTCGACTTTTGTCGTGGTTGTACCCCTCTAACCTTCGCCAACGACGACGCCCCCTCGTTCGCTCTTTCCCCCCTCCATCCTCGTCATCCCCCTCAACCCCCTCACCATCCCCCTCACTTCCCCCTCATCTTTGCCACGCCTCTTTCCCAGATCTCGCCCATCACCCGCACTTCGCCGTTCTTGGCGCCCTGTCTATCAACACACCCTTTGGGAAACATGTAGGAACATGTAACTCGGAAGGAGATAAAAAAGGGCAGGAACATACGGAAGGAATCTAGGGGATATAGGGAGCATACATACAGTGCGCATACAGTACGCATATAGTGAGGAAACACACGAGGGGACATAGGAGACATAGGAAACATAGGAAACATAGGAGAACCATTAGGGGAATATAGGGCTGGAACGTTACCATCGTCGCCGTCATTACCACGATTACCACCATTACCGACAAACAAAACCATACTACACATCATACTACACATCACCAACTGCCAACAAACAACCACAGTACCAACCAACAACTCCAACTACTCCTCGATCGTACCTCACTCCGTCCCGTCATCCTCCCAAAACCCTCCTTCCCTCCTTCCTTCCTTACTCTCCCCCCCCCTTCCCCCTTCCTTGCTCCTTGCGCCTTCCTCCTTACTCTTAGCCACCTTACTATCACTACCATCAACCGCCACCATCATCACCAACGTCTCTACATTCTTCCATCATCACCTCATACATACACCAACCAACAACCTCCCTTTTAACCTTTTTCCCACTCTCCCAATTTGGTTCCTCGCCGTTCCCCTCGCCGCTCCCCCTCGCCGCCCTCGATAAACCCTTCCCTAAGTGTCTTACGACATCAAAGACGTACCACCACATATTGTCAACTGTGGTACCTAAGACATCGAGCCCACGGTTCCGTGCCACGCCGCTCTTCTCTCTAGGCAGTTTTTTCTGAACTACCCACTGCATCAACTGTTGAAGAGTATAGGGCAAGCAAAGCTATAGCTCTGAATCACCTCACTAAACTAAAATCTACCTCTGCCCACCACCTGTCTACTAGCCTACCTATATCTATCCACCTTGCCTGCCCTGACGACATTTTTATCACCCTTTTATTCAAATATCAACCTATTCTGCCATCATTATACATCACTATCCTTCGATACCCACCATATCCACCATTGCCCATCACACTTGCTGTCACGATACGCTGTATACCCAAACGACAGCAAACTCGGGATCAACGGCGTCGTTTGTGATCGTTGCCTTGCGACCTGCCTCGCCAATCCTTTGCGACTTGCCGCTTGTGACTACGAAACTTGGCTCTCTTGTCCTTCCCGCCGCTCCGTCGCGACCGACCATACCACCATTCATCCTCATTCTCGGTTCCTGTGTAATGTTGGTGCGCATCACTCCCTCGGCCAAATCAACCTGAAACGTCGAAAACTCGTTGGTGTTCTGACCACGACCCACCAAACAACAGCATCCCCCACATAATCCGAACAATCCTTATCGACTGCTCTGTTCGGACACTGCCCATCTCCCCCCCCCCCACATACGCACCATCATAGCTCTTCCCCACTGCGTCGTGGACAGAGGTCGGTCTTCGATATCGCATCCCCTCACCGCCGTCGAAACCTCCGTTGAACGTCATTCCACACGAACGAGCCTGTCATACACAACGAGTACGGTCAGCCGTAGGCAGGCGCTGACAAAGCTACACCTCACACCCGTACCTACCAACATCGAGCCAAGGTTGCGCCAGCCCTGGGTTGAGGCCGCTCCTCGTCCCGCGGTTGACTTGGATATGACAGCCTACACCTACATGTGGCTCCCAACAAAGCTCTTGACCCACTGAACGACAAGTCTTATACCTCAGGAGACGCTCCTCGAGCCTTCGACCTCGTGCCATAAGATCGTCCCATCTCGTCCGGTCGCAGGCGGGATATACTACACGACCCGCAAGCGAGGCATCCCATCTCCAGCTGGGTGGCGATACAATACATACACCTGGTTATGGCCGCGTTTCAATCTGTCAATGCGGTCCTGACCCCCCCGAGGTCATTTGTAAAGCAAGAAGACGGGCCGTCGGCCACGACAGAACATAATGCTGGGCCAAGTTCCGCTGGACCATCAACATCCAAGCTGGACGATGCAAAGACACCTACCAAGTCTAGCTTCACGCCGTTACCGTCGTATAATGACTCCAAGGCAGGGGAGCCCTCATCGGCCGCCACTACTTCAGAGTTCAAGAAGGCTGCAAAGCGCGAGAGCGCTCAGTACTCGACGAAGTCGCGAGATTCGGAAGACGTGGAGATGGATGACTCAGATGGAGACGATGATGGGTCGGATGAAGATAGCATCGCTGCGGATGGGACGCGGTCGACGAAAAAGAAGAAATCCCAACGATTTTTCTGTACAGAATACCCACCTTGCAATTTGAGTTTTACTAGGAGCGAGCATTTAGCACGGCATATACGGTTCGTCAAACTCATTTTATTTTAGCTATGCGTTAGCGAACCTGGAGGCTAATACGTTACGTAGAAAACACACCGGGGAACGCCCCTTCCAGTGCCACTGTTCACGGCGCTTCTCGCGGCTGGATAATCTACGACAGCATGCTCAGACCGTTCACGTAAATGAGGATATCCCCGGCGACTCGCTCGCAGCTAGCAGCACGAGGTTCCAGCGTCAGATACGGTCAGATCGTGTGAGGCCGGTCGGTAACCGCTCGCGGGCGAGCACGTCGAGCAGTCAGCCCGGACAGCCTCGTGGCCATACAAGGAATTCCCTGTCAGCCTCAAGCATCGGGTCCATCTATGCGGGCCGTGAGGACCCACGTCGCAGGCCGGCGCCCCTCATCATGGCTGGCGATCCGCGGTCACGGGTTTCGTTCGATAGTTATGCGTCCACGGAGGGTCACTATGTGTCGTCGAGTGGTTTCGTCAATAGCGGTTTCAACACTCCTACGTCGTCAAGGTACTCGGGGGGTTATGACAGTTCGCAGTGGAGCTCAGCCATGGGATCACCCGTCCGCGGCCACTCCAGAACAGCAAGCATGTACTCCGAACGTCGGATGGCTGCTCGTCGCCTATCCGTGCCGTCCTCAGAGAATCCTTTCGGGTCCCAGGGTTTTGGTCCTTCGTCGTTCGGCCCGCCAACGCTGGCGCCACTGAGCTCTGGCAGCCAGGAGTCCTTCTCGCCATCAGGAAGCATTATGGCGAGCCCAACCTCGCCCATAAGCTCATCATGGTCGAGGCGGGAGTCCCTCGCCAGTGCCGCTGATGACTATCGCCGTCGCACGTGGCACCACCCCGAGTCGCAGCCGGGCTTTACTAGTAGGCTGCAAAATGTTATGTCTTCTGCGTCCCACCGTCCCACTCCCCCCCAATCAGTCGCCTCCGCAATAAGCGGTCAAATCACCCTCCCCGGAATCGAATCCTTCCTATCACGTCCCGTGACCCCACCCCGCCGTAACCCCTCGCCAATGGAACTCGACACGCCCACCCGCCCTGAGTACGCCTGGTCTGAAGACCGCTCTATCGCCGCTGCCAGACAATGGGACTCCATCCCACATAACTTCACGCGCCTCGAGATTGCCCAGCAAACCTCCCGTCCCGATGATGCCAGCGCCTGGGCCACAGATGCCACTCGTGCTGTGCATGAGCGCGCAGCGCAACAGTCACAAGTGTCTCCTCGCCCCCAGCCACGCGTAAGCTTCAGCACCACGACCTACCCATCCCAAGAACCCCCACCCCGGCACCCGAACCACCACATTAGTGCCCCTCCCCTGACGCCGCGCGACTCCAAGAGGCAAGGCTGGTACGCGGGACCGTTGCCGCAACGCCAGCGCCCGTCTCCGGAGGGGGGGTCGAGTAGTTCCGATAACGGAATTCCTGGGACCCCGCGGATGGCAGGGCATGGAGATTACGGGCCCGTGATCGTCCAGCAACCCGGTGGGGGGTGGGACGAGCGCGATCGTGAGGGGCAGCGGGCAGCGGCAGAGCAGAGAGGGCAGATGCGGCAGGAGCAGGGGCGAGAGGGGAATGGGATGGGTCAGGGGCAGGGGCGGGGGCAGGAGTTTAAAGGGGGGGTTCCAGCGGCGATTGGGCAGGCGTATGCGGCGTACGGGGCTGTGACGTTGCCGCCGCCGGTGGAAGCGGTGAAGGCTGATGATGGGATGTTACGCCTGGAGGCGCTTGTGGCCGTGGCGACGGGGGAGAGTGGGAATACCACGGCAGCTGCGTATTAGGACGTTTTTTTTAGTCCTAGCTGCCGTGCTACCTCCCCGTCTCGTCGTCTCGTTGCAGACGTCCCTTCTGCAGCCCCTTTTTAGGGGGGCTGCAAAATAGAAGGAAGGGAGGGTTTTGTACAGACGGATGAATAAAGTCAAGAAAGAGGGGGAATATAGGAAGAAGAAGGAACCGGGAATGGGAACGGTCCTGGGTTTTTAAATATGACTTGTATGATCCGATCTGGGTACATGCCCCGGCCGCCATTTCACGATTTTTTTTTAAAGTGTCATCGAGGGGATAGGAAGACAGGTGGGGTCTGCTTTCCTTGGCCGTTTTTTTTTCGACATTCATTTCCCCTTTTCTTGGCGGCATCATTTTAACGGCCTTGATATTCCCATGCTTGTATTTTTTTCACACCTCTTTTTTCCTTTGGGATGACGAACCCTCCGACTACCTCTACGAGTCCCGCTTGGTCTGGAAGGGACAATCAACATGGTCGCCACGCGCCTACTCGCGCTGTACATAAACACATCTCTCTACCTCCGCGCGGGAGCCAGCACCTCGGAACGCCATTTCGGTGCACGCACCTACCTACACTCGCTTCTGGGCACTTGTATGTTTTCTTTTTCGGAGGCTGTTGGGCTTTTGGCGCGGGTGGTGGGAGGTCTGACTGGGTGGGACTCTGAGTTCTGGGTTCTGGGTTCTGGGTTCTGGGTTCTGGGTTCTGGGTTCTGGGTTCTGGGTTCTGGGTTCTGGGGGTCTTTCCTTTGGTTTGTCTCGCAGGATTTGGATGATACAATTATACCCGGTCTACTTTCGTTTACGATTGCCAAACTCCCCGCCCCTTTCTCTGGGCGGGGGTACAGCGCTAGGGAGGGGGTTGCATGGGCGTTAATTTGGGATGGGGGTGAGGGTTGGATGTTGGGTGAGGCTGTGAGGAGGTGGTGGTGTGTAATGAGGTGTGTGGGATCAGGGGTATGATGTCATGAAAGGGGATGAATGGGGAGTATTTATTAGTAGTTGAGAAATTATGTTGATGTGGATGTATATTTGTCGGTTTGCGTGCGAGTGTCTTGTGTACGTATTGAGCAATCCAAGGCCGAAGTTTGGGACCAAGACCCACGTGCCGAGAAAGGTAGTAGTTGCAACAATGCAGTATGTAGAAGCTCCGCAGCTTATAATATAAATCAAAGCAAAAACTGTATATTCCTAGACGTTATGACTCCCTGACTCCAACGCTTGCAATATTGACATCTTCTCCCAATCAACAAATCTTCACCCACCCACCCTGCTCCTCATAACTCAATCCCAACTACTCATCACCCACCAACCTCACCCCCCCCTTCATCCCCCCCACCCCCTTAATCCCCAACCCCTCCCCCCCTCTCTCCCTCTCCTCCCTCTCCTCCCTCTCCCCCACCAGCGCCCTAAAATACACCTCCGCCGCCACCGTCGCACTATAACTCACCGCCGTCCAACTCCACGCATTCCTCCTCTCGTGCTCCGCCCCCGCCGCCACCAGCGTCCTCAACACCAATAACTGTCCGTTCGCGCTCGCGAAATGGAGGGCTGTGTTGCCGTCTGCGTCTTGGGCGCGGAGGAGCGCTCGGGCGGGGGTGAGATGGGGGTCGGCTGATAGTTCGGTGGAGGAGGGGGGAGGGGCGTGGGTGAGGAGGAGTTGAACGCAGGTGTCGAATCCGTTCGCTGCTGCGAGCATGAGGGCGTCTCGACCGCGGGTATCGCGCTTTCCTATCCCCCCCGCGTCTTCGGAAGCGAGTAAAGCATGCACGATCTCCGCGTGTCCATTTTTCGCCGCGAGCATGAGCGGGGTCTGGTGGAGGGTGTTGAGGCTTATCCCGCCTGCTTCGTGGCCTAGGTCGAGGAGAAGCTGGGTTATGGGGAGAGAGGGGAGGGAGGCGGCGAGGTGGAGAGAGGTGTTGGAGAGGCCGGGGGGGGAGGGGGTGAGGTCGGGGTTTTGGAGGAGGTGGGGGTGCGTGCTGAGGATGCGCCGGACGATGGGGAGGGAGTGCGTGTGGATTGCGCGGCGGAGGCGGAGAGATGGGTCGATCCTGGGAAGGGGGTTAGAGGGGGTTCTTGAAGGGGGGGAGGGGTGAGCGGTGGGAGGAGGGGCGTACATTGTGGTTGCGTGATCATTGTAGGGTTTGTGGTGTTTTCTTGGAGGTTGGAGGTGAGCCTGTGGTATGTGGTGTTTGATTTCGGAGGATTTGGTGTTGTCGAGTGTAGTGTTTGTGTTGTGTTGTGTGTTGTTTTTTGTTCTTGCGACGTTGGGTGTCGTGGGCTGATTCGGGGTTTAGGAGCTTGCTTGGTCTTATCGCTTGTTCCCTGGTTGATCCCTTCGTTATCGTCGTAAGCCCCGGCCCCGCTCCCGCCCCCACTGCATTGAAGGCTCCGCCGCAAGACCGAGGGTAGATCGCGCGACGCTATTTTATAACCCTGAGCCAAGACATGGATGGCGATGGATGATGCGATATTTTCAGGGACAGGGCAGGGGATTTTTAAAATCTCAAAATAGCATCACAGTGGTGAAGTGCAATACTAAGCACAGTGGGTAGGTCTTTGCCCTGAACCTTTCTAGTCGTGCGTGCGAGATTCTATAAACGAATGATGGGAACCCACAATAGCTTGGATATATGTTGATAGATATGGTTTGAGAGATAGAGATACCCGCTGTTAGGAATATTATCAGGCGTCACAATCTCACAAGATCTACCTTTAACGCAAAATATTCAACCGTATATTATTCCCGGAATCTGGATGAAATAAAAAATTCCAGGGTCAAAGATGCGTACACCGTGAATATCATGAACCATGTCCTGGTTCCGGGACTATCAATAACGTCGCTTCACGCTCTACACGCCATACACCACAAACACCACCTTGGGTATTTTTGAAATTCTGTCACCGCTATCGTAGTGCTGTCGTTGCAACCCTACTGCCGTTCCACCCCCCCCTGTCGTCAAATTTTACTGTCGCCTCCATGATCCCGTCACCGGAGCAAAGCCGTATCTTGACCTTCTCCTTGGTTGACAAGTTCTCTCAAAATTATATTCCTGTTGAAGCCGAGGCAGCAAACCCATAGGATTTGGCGTAGAATTTCAAATCACGGTGGTCAACAAGAGATCTGGTTCTTGCGCTTATATTTATATGCGTCGCGAAGCTCATCGGTGAATTCAATCACCTTATAATACCCTGTGAGAATGTGGTTCGTTTTATAGAGGATGGCAGGCGAGGTTGATGAGTTGGTGTGAATTAGAACCTATCCGCTACTGTTTTACCGTACAGTAGAATAAACTTCGCATGAGTAATGGCGTGTGGTTGAACAGCTGAAATACAATCATCAGAGACGTAGAGATAGACAGTAAGACGCGTCGGAGAACGAGTTAGTTGAAAGCCACTGCATTGTTGGAACCTAACCCTCATCCCAACCACAAAAGCCCCCACGCATCACCATGCTCCTCCCCCTCCCCCCCCCAAACCCTAAAATTACACCCCCCCCCCCCCCCCCTCAACGCCCCATCCATGAAAAGTAAACGCCCTCCCCCCCTCCCTCCCTTCACCTTCACTTCACCCCCCCTCATCACAAATCCGCCTTCCCCCCCGTAACCTTACTAGCCTGCACCGCGCTCATCTTCGCAATCCACCCCTGGGCCGGCAGGAACTTGCGCACAGTGCGGATCTCGTCGGACGCGTAGCCGGGGATGCGGATGTTGTAGTTGCGCTCGAGAATGAGCTGGATGTCGCGGATCTCGAGGGTCTTGGAGCCGCGCGCTTTGGCGCACTTGCAGGCGGCGGTGATGACTTGGTCGACGAACTCGTCGGCTACGGAGAGGACGCACTGGGGGCGAGGGGGGTTAGCTTGGTGTGTGTGTGGGAGGTGAGGATATTGTGAGGTTGGTGGTGAGGATATTGTGAGGAGATTGTGAGGTTGATGGTGATTTTATGGTGATCGGAAGATATAATGAATGGAATAACGCGTAAACTTACATCTTCAACTTCCGGAGTAAGCCCCTCCGAATTATCCAACCCCTCTCCACCCCCAGTAACCTGCCTAATAAGCTCATCCAACTTCCTCTTATTCAGCACCCTCTCCGCATCCCCCTCCACATTAAACCCCGGCGCCTTCTGCATAACAGGCTGCTGCATAAGCCCACTCCCACTCCCCGACGGCCCCCCCGAATACGTAGGTCTCGTAGGCGGCATCTGCATCGGATGCGGCGACTCCGTAGCTCTCGGCGGAAGGACTTTCGGAATCGGCATCAAATTCGTCTTTATATTCGGCGCGTCGCGAGGAAGCGAGGGAGGGTGCGAATGGCTCGCCATCACGCTCCCTGGCTGCCCAGTAGCCTGACCACTGGAATACGTCCGCGCTGCGTGCGCGACTGCATCAGAGTGCGTGAGTGGCTTGGGGGGGCCGACGGACGTCGCGGAGGGCGGGACGGCGGATTGGGGTGAATTCTGCGCGGGTGGACGGTTTTGCATTTGCTGGATGTGGGGGGCTGTTGCGAGGGCGGTGTTGACGTGGGGGAGGCCGCTGGGAGCAGTCGCGCTTTCCGATTTTATGGGCGCACCACCTTGCGCACTTTGGGATGGCGGCATATTAGCTGCGTTTGCTGCACCTACTGGTTGACTCTGGTTTTGTTGTTGTTGTTGTAGCTCGTTTTGCTGGTTTGAGGTTGGGATATTTGGACGTCCGCCGTTGACCTGCTGGTTTCGCGCTGCTTGCATCGCAGCTTGCACTGCTTCAGTTTGCGCCATCGCCTGGCTTTGTGCTGGCTGTTGGGTGTTCATTGTTGGACGGGGAGGCACTGCGATTCCTTGTGGTGGGTGGGAGGCTTGCTGCTGGGCCTGTGAGCCACCAGCTTGTGCTTGCGCTGCCGCATCTGACTGCTGTCTCCGGAACTGATCAACGAAGCGCTTGGCATCGCCGTGGTTCTTCTGGAACGCCTCCTTCTTGATTTGTAGCTCCTTCTGCTCTTCTGGAGTTAAGGGCTTTCCGGCTTGTGTCCTCGCAGCCACCTGAGCCTCAAGTCGTTTGAGTCCCCCTGCTGTGTTCTCCATCGTAAGAAGCGCCTTCAAGTATTTTCCCTTTATCTCCTGTATCCACTGTGCCGCCTCCGGAGGAGCCAAGGTAGCTGGCGCAACGTATGGGAATGAATTCACGTGGTTCCGCATGTTTTCGGAGACAGGCGGCCTCGCTGGGGCAGTTTGAGCTGGGGCTTGAGGCTGGGACAGAGGGACAGAACCATCAGCCTGCGACTGCTGCGAAGGAGCCTGACTAGGTGGACGCTGTTGATTTGGGTTTGCCTGTGGACGGTTCGCAGTCGCCTGCATCTTATTATGTAGAGTCACAGAAAAGTCGCGGATCTTCTTTGCCGCATCGCGATGCGCCTGAGTATCGGGTGGGTTCGCCTCTATCTGTCGATACAGCATGGCCAGACCATTCTCCCACTTCTTCTTCTCCTCTATACTAAATTTATCGGGGAGCGCGCGCATGTGCTCGGGCTTGAAGAGCATAGGACGAGGTTGTGCCTGCTGCTGCTGGGGCTGTTGCTGCTGGGGAGGCTGTTGGAGAGACTGCTGTGGTGATTGCTGGGGCGGCTGCTGGCCTTGGGGATTCTGGAAGCCGTTCATGGTCGCTGTCTGATAGTTTGAATGCTACGTGATAGCGAAGTGAATGGTTTGGGTTGTTAACCCCGGCTCATCTGCGGCAGTGTATTTAACGTTCGAGAAATGAAGTTCGATGGTCTCACGGCCTCGCCATCGCGGTATCGAGATGGAGCTAAACTACATACAGCGTGCGCACGCTCACCGCCTTTGACTCCAGGTATCAATTTCAAATGGCAACCGCGGCAACAGTTCAAGCAGTGCATATCATGTGCATTTGGATCATAATTTGGGTATCAATTCGTATATATTAAAGAGAGCGTCAACAAATGAGCATTTGACAATGTCGTGTTGAACGTGGTGCACCCACACCCGCACATTGACACGTATCATCGCAGCAGCCCCCCAAGGTCCCTCTCCATCCCCTCCACCCGCTCCTCGAGCTCCCTCTTCTTCCTCTCCAACTCCAATATCTCCTCCTCCTCCATCCTCAACAATTCATCCGTAACAACCGCATCATCCGCATCCCCCTCCTCCTCCCCAGCCACCTCCTCATCCAACCCATCCCCATCCCAATCACCCCCCTGCCTATTCATCCTCTCCAGCTCTCTCGTCTGCTTCCCAACCTTCATCTCATAATGCTGTAAACTCGTCTGTATCCTCGCATACCTCGCTCTCAGCTGCGCGATCCTCTCCCTCGCTCCCTCCATCACATACACCTCCCCCAGCTTCTCCGCGCCCCTCAGCAGCACTTCCACATCCAGATCGCCCTTCTGCACATTCTCGCTCTTCCGGATCTCGGAGTTCAGGTCCGCGCCTAGCACTGCGGCGACTGCTGTGTTCCGCCGCGGCGCGCGAGAGGTCGTGGATGCGCTGGACACGACCTCGCCGCCGGCGACGTTGAAGACGGTTTGCCGCCGCGAGGCGGTGCTGGTGGTGGAGGGATCGGGGTAGATTGAGGAGTCGCGTGGGGGGGGCGGGGGGACGGAGAAGAGGGCGCGCTCGTGTGGTTCGGTGTCGCGGATTAGGGCTGTGATGTCGTGGGATGCGAGGAGGGCGTTGGTGAAGATCTTGGGGGGGGGGAATCTGGGGGGAGTGGTTAATGCGGATGGTCTTGTGGAGTTTGGGGGGGAGGTTGTTTGGGACGTACGGGAGGGAGGCTATGGATTGGGCGGATAGGGAGATTTGCTCGAGATGGTTGGAGAGGAACGACATGTTTGGTGAGGGTGAGGGTGAGAGGTGAGAGTGATACGTGGTGTTGTGGGAGGGGTTTTCCCTGACGAGTCAACAATGGGGATGCTGAGGATGACGAGGGAGACGCGGGGCAGGGACGCGATTTGTTTGCTATCGTGATAATCGGCAGCGAGGCAGCCGATGTAAGGTACAACGAACATGTACTTGGGCGTTGTATGTACTGTACCTTGCTCTTCAGTAACAGGTAACTTTGCTTACAATCACGAGCACAACATGTATTATACAGTATAGTTATACAGGAAGTTATAAAAGTACAGTTATATATTATAGTTATACAGACACAGTTATGCAGTGAAGTAGATATTTCGTACTCTTCAATACATGCTGTGGACGAGAAGCACTGTTTAACTGTTTCATGACGTGCGCCAATCACCGCCGCCGAACCGCCGAACCACATATTCGGGCCTCGATTGAGTTTGAGATTTGTGATTTATCGTATTATCGTATTATTTCCTTATTTCTTAAATGTACCTCATAGGATACGCGTCTTATTATTCATGCCCATCTATATATATCCCCATGAGACGTCATAGCTGAGACGAGGAGATTGAGACCGGCGTGATGGGTACGTGGAAGGTGGAATGTGTGTGGAATTCGATCCCCGAGTGCTTGTTAATGAGTGAGTGCCTGTGCTGAGTTTAATGCCCCAAATCCAATCCAATCCAATCCAATCCAATCCTCCACAACTCACCCCCATTCCACCCACGCCGCTGACCACGCCGCTGACGGACTTATATCACTTTTAAGCGCCGGTTGGGCAGTAAACCGGTAAACCCACAACAAACTTCATCGACGCCATCCCACGATATCATTCCATCCACTTCCCTGTGTGATTCCCCTGTGCGTGAATTTGTGTGCAGAGTGCATGGAGAGCCTCCTTCATCCTTTAGCTTTCAGCCTTCAAAACAACTTAGACCTAAGTGTTCTGAGTGACGCTAGGTGACGCCGGGTTCACGAAGACGCGGTCGTCCTCTCATGTCTTTGCGCGAAATTGCGCTTCGGACAACGCAACGCAACGCACTTGCTTCGCTCAGACATAGCTGGGTCGTGATATACCTTTGATGACCTATACATGACCACGAACATGATGACCATGAACATGACCGATACGGAGTACTCCCTCCTTATCCCTCCTTACTTTGTTTGCACTCTATCATGCACAATCACAATCATGCCGCGGTCCGATTTGCCAGCAACGCACACCCGCACACCCGCATGCACGCAGCAACGAGTGTGGGAATTTCAAAATTAAAATAAATATGCTGCTTGCTGTGTTAGCTGTTAATTGTATTCCCGCATGCGGCCAAGATTGTGGGCAAAATGAGCAAATGGTGCCACAGAAAACCAACCTGGCCCTGCAGCCGCAAGAGAAAAAAAAAGTTGTGATTTCCCTCTTACTGTGTTGCTGCCCGACTCCAAATTTCCCCGTGGAAGCTTTTTTTGCCCCTCGCTCGCTCGCCCTTCTCAGCCATTGCAACCCGACGCTGCGGTTTCATACCGTTGCTTGGTGCATTTTGGTGCATTTTGGTGCATTTTGGTTGCATTTGCTGCCTCCACGATACTCCACGAGGGTCCTCTTTAGATACTCTCAAGTACTGTATTAATCTGTATTATCTGTATTAATCTGTACTATAAGTGTACTAATGAAGTCCACCCCTGGTTTCTTTTGATTAAAGATCATACCAACAGCTGCTCTCCACGATAATTAATACCACACACACACAGCGCAGATGCGCCGAAACTGACAGGTTTTCGCGTTATATTTATCCACAACTCTCCCACCCACTTTATCTGACCCCTCCGTGCTTCCTTCCCCTCCTACCCTTCTACCTTCCTCCCATTCCTCCCCGACTGAAACCGTCCGCTACAAAAAGGTTCCTCCTCCCCCTCCCTATACCCTCTCCGCCATATATATATACGTATATATATATATATATATACACATATACATATACATTATATTTTATATATACTGTACCTTTCCTCGGCCGTCGACTGCCACCTCCTTCCTTCCCGTCAGCAATCAAAGCAATCAATCTGAAAAAAAAAGAGTGGTGGCCACCCCTCACTCTCCCACCAGCCAGTCCAATACCCGACCACCACAATCTGCGTGGAATTCCGGCCGCCGCCCTTATTATCCCTTCTTATCCAAGGAAGATCACCTCATAGTATCCTCGAGAAAGCCCCCTAGAGAGAGCTCGAGCGTCTTACGTGCAACATCCATCCGTTTACTTCTTATCATGAGCTGCAATTCCCCTCGACTGGATTCTCCTCTGTGGAGAGACCTTCATACCCTATCGCCGTCACGACCGATAGTCCCAACAACCCAACCCGCAACCCACCCAGCGTGCACCAACGCCGACGACGCCTACACATAAAACCC
The DNA here is from genome assembly GCA_001662585.1 of Pseudogymnoascus sp. WSF 3629. Classification (NCBI taxonomy): domain Eukaryota; kingdom Fungi; phylum Ascomycota; class Leotiomycetes; order Thelebolales; family Thelebolaceae; genus Pseudogymnoascus; species Pseudogymnoascus sp. WSF 3629. The sequence continues at coordinate 206,018 of KV454566.1, forward strand.
AAAAATGTCATCCTCATCCGACTCCTCAGACTGGGACTCCGACTCCTCCTCCGACTCCCAGCCCTCCACCCCCAACGTGCGCTTCGCGCGCCGCCCCACGGTCCCCTCCTCACCGCCCGAGACACCCACCACCTCATCCTTCCCGCTTGGCGAGCCTCCCCACCCCGCCTCTCGCCCCGGAATGCGCAATTTCTCGCGGCCCCTCCCGCCGACTCACGACGAGATCCGCCCCGTCGGCCAAGGCCACAACTTCACCTACATCCCGCAAGTGCGCCTCGAGGACCTCAGCCCCCGCTCCTCCACATCCTCCTCCTCGCGCTCTTCCCGCTCAAACAGCCCAGCCCGCTCTATCGACAGCGACAGCGACGGCGGCGAGGGACCGAGCATAACACAGCAGCACTCCGAGATCCAATCCCCGCTGCACCATAGCAGGCGCAGCCTCATCCCAGCGAACTTCATCCTCTCCTCCCTCCACGACACCGACTCCTCCGACTCCTCCTCCGACGACCTCTCCATCATCCTCCCCGACCACTACAGCGACGCGGCCTCCTCCCGCGCCCCCTCCGAGCACTCCTCCTCCTCCTCCACCTCCTCCCAACACACCCCTCCCACCCCCTTCTCCACCGACACCAAAGCCACCCGCCTCGCCGACGAATTCGAGCTCCTCGCCTGCGCCCCCCGCGACGACCACGACGCCTGGATGACCAAGCAGCGCCTGCTCAAGCGCATGAAGCGGCTTAGTTCGGGGAGCATACATAAGCGCACGCTGAGCCAGAGTATTGGTAGCGAGACGGACGATGAGGATATTAAGCCGTATGATGCGAATGAGATTGGGGCTAGTGCGAGCGGGTTGCGCAGGCTGAGGAGGAAGACGGGGGAGCGGTTGAGTCTGATTTTTGATGATCCCCCGCAGAGGATTGTGGAGTGTGAGGAGCCGGAGAGTGGGGAGGAGGAAGTGGTGCAGGAGAGGATCCCGGATATGGAGGAGATGCTTATGCTGGCGCTGCCGTATTATGAGATGGATACGGATATGGGGTATTGAAAAAAAATATGGAAACAAATCCCGACACACACTGCCCGAGCCCTGGTGGCCCTGACGGCAAAGAAAAGCACGCAATCAATGAATGACCGTGCAAAAGAATTTTTATGGAGGATGGATTTTTTAACGAAAAAGTTTTACGGATGGATGGATGGGGAGAAATGGCGGTTATGATCTTGGGTTAGTTACGACAATAGAATGGAGGGCTCTCGGCGGCGCATTTTGGGAGGGGATGGATGGGGGGTCCCGACATCAGCGATTTGTTGGGGGGGGGGCTTTATCGGAGGTAGGAAACTTTGTCTATTTGTCGATTTGAGTTTTGGTTTGAGAGCATAGCGACATAGCATATAGAATCTTTGGGTATAGAGAAGCATTCTGGGATTGATACCTGGATGCGAGTAGTAGTTAGACAGCAATTGAGCGGCTTTGAATTTTTTATTTGTGGCTTGGGGGGGGGAAACGGATTGTCGCTGTGCATGTGCTCGCGCTCTTTTGAGTCATGGTCGGGTCAGGTCTGTTTTCGAGGGGCAATTATCTTTACAGAAACTCTAGATTGCAAACTCCCGTCGTTTTTGAGGCCAAACTTTTCCATTTTTTATCGGCTATATAAGGTCGTCTCTCGCCCATCAAATCTCTCTCCGCATCATCATCTCAAATATATACATACCACACACACTTCTAACTTTCTTTTTCAGCCTCCCGCCCACGCCCAGCCAGCCAGTCATCCACAAACCAGCACCAAAACAGACCCAACTTCGGGCCAGTCCGTCCGCCAAAAATCCACACCAAAAGCGGAAGCTAGTTTTTTAGTGCTGTTCCTGGCGGGTGTGGGTTATATATACTAGCCAGTGGTTTCTTGTCGACAAATAGTCGATATCTTATATATATATACCTTAAACTTTTTTACATGGCAATTTTTTTACAACCTCAACCCCACATTCGGACCATCCATGGGGATGGATCCACTGGAGGGTGTTGGGTGAAATGAGGTGCCGGTCAACACTCCAATCACACCCCAAAGCCGACACCGTTCAACCCGGATACTGGGAAATGGGGAATCACTCTTCGCGAGCTGTCGGCGAGGCTCGTCGCCGTTTTGAAGCCGGTGCCGGTATCGAATTTGGCGGCGGCATTCAAAGCACACCCAAGTACCGAATTCGACAGCTACAATACGTAGCATTCGCGGAAGCCATTCTTCATCGAGATAGAGAGCGCGTGTCCTCGGTCGCTTGAGACCGAGATCGAGTATCTCTGCGTTGCAGTGGGAGAACCTTTCTTTTTACACAGGAGGTGCCTTCCACACATACGGTTTTCGGTCAACACGACCACCACTACTGTCGACAAGACACGCCTCCAGTAGGTTCCAAATGATGGCAATTTATCTCAGTTTAAAGACACTGTATAGACACCGCCTCGGAGCTGAGGAAGGCCTGCAAAAACTGAGCTGCCTAGATGGGCGGGATAGGTGCTACTCCATGCAAAACTTCCGGGCGCCAGAGCGCATGTTGTAGGCAGGCAACAGCGCCGCTCGGAAGCGACCCGCTGAGGAAATACTCAAATTCTAGCGTATAAAGAGGACGTTCGTATGGAACTTCTTCAAATGCACGCGTTGTTTCGCATTTCCTGACTTCGGTCATGTCTTGCTTCTGCTCGCCGCATTTCTTGATACTTCAACTGCGACTGCTCTTGTTCAAGGGCAGCTTCTTTTCTGCAGCATACAGTTCTCACTAGTGAGCTGGCAGAGAAATACTATTCATAAAATGTGGCAGCCCATCCCAGGGTGTCCTTGAGACTCGTGGGGAATATAGTGATATCCTCACCGACATGCTACAGTCTGTGGCACCTACTCTTCCGGAATGGGGTGAAACAGATATCACTGGCTTAACATTTGATGCAAGAAGAGGGCACCTCCCTGGCCCAGGAACGATTGATGGCTTTGACGCGGTTGTCATCACCGGCTCTGTATGAATGAACCCTACTATGCCGTTACAATCCCCAAAAGCTAACAAAAGATTCAAAAGGTAGCTGTATTGTTAACAACATTTATGTGTCGTTTGCAAACCTAGGTAGGCTAGCAGTCTCGTCGCTGGCTTGCAACTACCTTCGATATGCCTTGGGCCTTTGATATGCCTGGTGGTGGAGATTTTACTTCATGTACCGGAGGGGAATACCAATCCAACAAACTAATAATTGAGGATATCGATGTCTCATTTGACGATTTTTCGAATCTCTCATTCCTATAAAATCCCTGGGAGTAATCTAGCATCGCTTGATTTACCAGCGCTAAGTCTATCAAAAATGTACACTTCGTCAATGTTGGGAGCAGTGAAGAGTGAAATGCAGTGGTTTATGAAAGAGGCCGTGTCTTTATCTTATAAGAGCATGCTAATGATGACGATGATGACCACAACGATGGATACGAAGCACGACTGCCTTGGCCTAATTACCCAGAATTCAACACCAAGATTGCGGTCTAATTTGGCAAGTCTATTTTGGGAAAGGACGTTATGGGTGAGATCCAGACTGGTCCCCACGATTATACGTATGCTTCTACGGGAGAAGAGGCGTCGTTTGTGGGATGAAAAGGATATATGCGGCGGATTCGACGGGGTACGAAATGAATTTGCAAAAGCTCACTCTAAGCAGGCCTACCTAGGTCTCTACTCAAGTTTAGCCCGTTAGGAAGCGGCCGAGTATTTTTGGTTTTCATTTTGCCCGTTTTGTTTTCGTTTTATATTTATACCCATGGGCATTATATTATGTTTTGAGGAGCTTTAGTCGTTGCTAAGTTGAGATAAATCGTAGAGGAAATTAGGCTTCATTTGCCATGAGCGAGAGCATAGAGAAAGCACTAGAGGAAGAGTTCCATCAAATGGGGAGGCAAACAACGCCTTGACATTGGCAGACTCGAAAAGCCCTGAATCACCCAGGCGTTTTTATTAATGGTTGGCTTGTAGTTTCGGTCGACAGGAGTCGACATCCACTATACGCATTTATAACCTCACATTGCTATTCCTCAGGGCTTCAAATAGGATGGACGCACCATCAGCATCAATCATCCTGATCCACACAGTCCTAAGAGAGACAGAAAACCATATAGGTCCTTAAAGCATCATCGTGCGATGTTGTTACCCCAGTCATATAGGGCCAATAACCTGCACCTACTCGACTTGGAAATCACCACCTTTCAGCGCAACTTCCTTGCGCGCACCTTTAACAGGGTTGCCTACTCCCACTACTCCCAGGCACATTTGGACACCAATCTAGCCTTTACGCGTCTCACCGACGTAATGTTGACCCCACAGCACAGACAGTGGGATTGCCTAGTTAGAGGATGTGCGCCTTCCTTAACCAAAAAGGCTGGCTTGATGAAGCATATCAAGAGGGTAAGTAGGTCTTAAATATTAGCAAGCAATTACTTACGACGAATAGCCTAACGAGTATAAAAACGACGTCCTTCGCGACACTGGAGACGGATTATTTTCAATAATCAGTAAGTAGCTATTATAACTGCTTGGAAAGACTGTTAATTAGGAGCAAGATCCAGCTGGAGACACGCACGACGGACACCCAAAGCAAGACGACGATGTACCACAAAGCTACGAATTCCTCTCATGACATGTATGGGATCAGCCACCAGTTCCATCCCACCGGCCTAGACTGAGGAGACTAAGTTAGGCGGCAAACAGGTAGTTGCTTACAAGCATCCCCGAAGAGATGCAGTCCTAGCCAGAGGAAGTAAGCCGCTCTTTCCCCTTCCTCCCGCCCCGTCCCTCCTTCTCATATACACTTTCTAATTTTAGCAATGGCCGAGTTTAGCTGCATAAACTATTAGTTGCCACCATCAACAGACATAACAACAGATTTTTGACTTGCCCTTGGAGCAATTCGCGTCAGTATAGGCTCCTGGAACATAGCAGCCCCAGTTAACGGCCCAGTCCCACGTGCTGCATCGCCAGTCAGCCATTACATCTAAGAACAGATGCTCGCTGCAGGAATACTCACCAGTTACCGTTAATGCACTCGCCCTCGGTGTAGCAGGTAAAGTCATGTCCGGTACCTTTCTTGAAGGTCGTCCGTATTCTGTCCAGAGCTGTATACTGATGTCAGACAGGACCCGTCTACAAAGATAGGGTCACTTATTTACCATTATTCGGGACCCAGGGGTCATAACGACAATTTACAACAGATGCATTAACAATCTTGCAGACTTGCTTCGAGCGAGGAACCAGCCCAGCGCTCTCGCCATCTGCGATGGCATCTGATGCAGGGAGGGGGCTCGCCAGGGCGACAACAGGGAGAAGGAAGGCGAGAGCGCTCGAGACCTTCATGATTCCAATTTTAGGCAGGCTGGAACTAGGGAAAGTTTGGTATGTGCTGTGATGGTGGTGAGGAGGCGATCGTCAGGAAATCGTCCTGGTCTTATACACCCTTCTATCAGCCCTTCCCCACACTGTTGGCTCAGCCACTCCCCACACCTTTATCTCAGCCCATCCCCACATCTCGGATCGACCAGGGCTAACATCCATTCTTAGATGACATGGCGTCCTCCGTGCCCACTTCATGAGAACTCATACATGCGTATATAGCGTAGAGTGGGTTGGGCGCGGCCAGTTGGGGAGAGGGGATTAGGGGACATAACGAAAAATTACGAGGCATAACAAGACGTAACGGGGGGGGAATGAGGTGTTCGGGGCTGTGGGCACAAGACCTTCTGTGTTTTCCGTCGTGAAAAGCCCTGCCAAGCGTAAGCTATCGGGGGGATTTTATGCCGTACTACTAGTGCTAGCGTTTACTTAGGCAGGTACAGTGGAACTCGCCAAACAACCTGTCTCCGCTTCTGATCTGATTTCGGTCTCTTCATTACCATCATTTGCATGCAGATACCAAACTAGAGGTCTGATGGCTCTGGGGCTTTACTGCATGGGGTATTTTGCATTTTTATTTAAACCCAACATATATGTGCTCTAAGATTATTGGCTTGCAAAACTCCGGACGGTGTCCAGGATGCTCCGTGTTCTGAGGACGTTTTGAGGAGCGTCTGGTGGCTCATGATTACTATGATTACTTTCTACGGCCCTAATGGGATAGGTAGGTTGACGCTGGATTTTTATAAGTCTTAACTGACATATGTACTACCTAGATAAAGTAAGACGGGCGTTTGTTTCTGCGCCCTATCAACTCGTCCTCCATGCGCATCATAGAGATATTGCGTTCAATGGGAACCAGGGGCCTCCAGGAGGGTCTGGCGTGGAGTTGACTGACGTGGATGGTGACTAAACGGCATTTTTGGCCAATCCCAAAGACTGTCGCTATGGGGCTTACGAGAACGATCCCCGGCGGAATAGCTGTTTCAATTGCCAATGACCACATTCGCGGCATGCGGCCGAGCATTGGAGCTGATAGCAAGAGGATCCAGGCCATCAGTCGACGACTAAGCCTCGTCGGGCTGGAACAGATGTTCAGCGAAACATCGTTTTGGGGAGCGGCACAGTTCTCTTTACGAACTTTCAACGAGCCTGTGTGTACCGCTCCGGAAATGCCACGATTGTATTCGCGGATGTGCCATCCCTTTCCGTCATGTTGTTACCTATCTTGGTATCGCCCTCGTGAACGCAGGGCGGTTTGGACCGAACAGAGGACCCCCAGTCACAATCTAGCCGCAAAGTGGGAGAACGGAGTTGTATGTTCCTGAATCCCCCGTAGAAGCATGGACTAACGAAATGTAGTTGACCGTATATGACCTAAGTTAGTCTACCTCGCATCCTTATTACAAGGACGGGAAGGTCCTTCGCCTTGGACGGGTTCCAGGGTGGGCGTTGATAAGTGCACTTCGGGATGGTGTTGGGAAGGGGGGGGCGGCGGTGGTTCAGGTTCGGGGAGGGATGGCGGGAACCATAACGGACAATGCAGGTCCATGTCTCTGCGCTGGTTATTAGAGGAGGTCATTGCGTCAATAGACGCAGATGAAGCTCTTCCTGGTAGGCACCAGGCTTGGGTGACGGTCCCGCCGTGAGGCATCGTCTTAGGACTGGGTAGGCTGTGTATATGGAGGTGTTTATTAATACAATAACCTTTGGAGTGCATTCCTAGGCTATCCCTCTTTCTGCCACCGTGAGTAGCATACTTCGGCAGGGTGTGCAGGCAGGCTTGAGTCCGCACGATTTATGGGGGGTTGTAGAAGATTTTGCGTCTAATTGTTACATCCTACTCAAAAAGGGGTCACCAACCAAGATCCCCCATGACACGCACCGGCCACTAGCTTCAAATATGGCCGTTCATGGCCCGGGCAGCGCGGCTGTCCGAACTCGGAACATTGTTGCCTCGTCGTCAGTCTTCTTCGAAGGCCTGACCTGCACCGTTCGAGAAGAACTGGACCAAGCGGACAGCTTGACAGCCCGTCCACAACCGCTCAGGCTTCGTGAGCTCTCGCCGACGTTGTGGAGCCACCATCCGGACTGGCTTCTCAGCCGGCCTTGATGGCGATATTGTACGCCACGGTATTATCGTCGGTGTCCTCGGGTCTCCATGAACTCTTATGTACCACATCGGCAATCCCTGGGGGGACGTCACTGAAATTTTATTACTGTTGGGAGGTCTCGTTAAGGAAATGAATTTCCCGTAGTACGACACATTGAAGAAACCACTCATAAACTTCATCTTCAGGGCGCATGATGGCTCGCTCTTTGCCCAAGAAGGAGAGTTTAACCCTGCTTAGATTTTGGGTATCTATAGAGTTCATACTAGCACCGCGGCCCAATCATGTCTGGAAATTTATTTCCAACTTTCGAGACATGGTGACCATGACATAACGGAGGAGTAATAAACACCTGTGTATTAGGTGATCCCCTCCTACAGTGCCTTCCATTCCTTAGTTGTTATTGTGGATGGGACGAGCTCATGAATCACGTCTCGGTCTCGGTGTCGAATCCACTGAGCTATCTTCTCAATTTGTTTCAGCACGGATAGTGATAATCGACTTGTCAGATTATATTCCGTGGGTTCCGACATGGTTTTAATTCGCAAAATGCTGGTATTACTAGCCCACTCCGGAAAGAGTTGCAGGATTTGAATCTCGAGATGCCTATCCCAAAAACAGCAGAACTCGACTTTGAGGAATTCTAGTATCTTAATGAGGAAGGGAAACAGTACAGCCAAATAAAATGATTATTTTATGGTCTAGCCCATGATTTTTTTACTAGCAGGATAGTATATATAGAGGCACTCTGTGATTGATATAGCCGGGTTAACGTCTTATGTAATGAATATTATTCTGTAATCTTCGCTCAAAAAAAAAAAACGGAAGCTAAATAACAGCATAGATAGCGCCAAGTAGATCACCGAGACCTCGAAATATATACAGTTGTATCATTGAAGATAACAGTGGGAGGTTGTTAGATTCCTCGTTAGCCGAGCCCAAGTATAAATATAGGCAGCCAAGTACAGCCCGCATATATCGCTAATCTGGACCTCACTTCTTTACTTCTGACCTTTCGTGATTGTGGCCTGTCGTGAGTTTCCCGTTCCGTTGGGCTCTGCCCAAGCCCATCAGCCAAGACCTTCGGGTACCTTCATAGGACTCTATAGAACCCCAACGAAGTTGCAAAGACGGGGCCTTGTCTGCAGCTTCGTATTTCTCGCTGTTCCTTTTGACTATACATTCTTGAGCCTGAAGACGTGTCCAACTGCGAATCTACCATAGTTTTCAATCGAGAAGAGCACAGCATGTCGCGTCCATCCGTCTTGCAATGGATTATTATTACCCTAATCGGATACCTCATCTATCGATATTCCTCAGGTCTATCACGACGTCGACGCAACCTTCCCCCAGGTCCAAAACCGCTTCCGATCGTAGGAAATGTTCAAGACTTTCCCCCAGCAGATGTTCCGGAATTCCAGCATTGGCTAAAGCATAAGGACCTGTACGGTCCCGTCAGCTCCGTAACTGTCCTTGGTACGACACTCGTTGTCATCCATGATAAAAAGGTAGCCCATGATCTGCTTGAGCAAAATTCAATCAAAACGTCGGGACGGCCAACAATGGTTTTCGCAAATCAACTCTGTGGCTACGAGACCGTCATGGTCTGCAAAGGATATACCAGCACCTTTCGGCATCACCGCAAGCTGCTGCACCAGGAGCTAGGCACCAAGGCGTCAGCAGCACAGTTCCGTGATGTCCAAGAAATTGAAGTAAGCCGGCAGCTCGTACGGGCGCTTAACGAGCCAGGAAAATTCCTAGATCACTTCAAGACGTAAGTTCAGACGATTTTTGGCCGTTTGTATGCTCGAAATATGAGAGTAATAAAATTGACTGTCGTATAGCACCGCTGCTGCCACCATCTTAAAAATGACCTACGGCTACACCATTGAGCCGCACAAACCTGACGTTTTGGTTGACTTGAGCGATAAAATAATGACTGAATTTTCGCTCGCCGCTGTTCCTATGGCATGGCCAGTTGATCTCATTCCTATTCTTCGGCATATCCCTGAGAATTTTCCAGGCGTCAAATTTAAGAAGATAGCCAGAGAATGGAGAAAAAGCATTCGCGCAACTGGATACACCCCCTATCGGTTTGCCCAGCGTCAGATAGCTGCCAATGGTCACCAGCAGTCCTACGTGTCAAAACTTATTCGGAAATTTGGGCCTGAGGACGAGACTGCAACTCTAAACAGCGATGATGAGGAGGCTATTGTATGGACTGCAGCAAGTCTCTACGGTGCTGCCGCAGATACTACAGTAATAACTCTGAGCGTCTTCACCCTGGCTATGGTTATGTTTCCTCTCGTACAGCACAAGGCACAGGAGGAGATTGACCGTGTGGTTGGCACCGATCGCCTACCAAATTTCGATGACCGGGACAGATTGCCGTACGTCAGCGCCATAGTTAAAGAAACCTTGAGATGGTGGCCCATTGCTCCGATGGGATTCCCGCATGCAGTTGACGGTGACATCGAGTACAACGACTTTCATATCCCGAAGGGAGCATTACTTCTCCCGGCCGTCTGGTGGTTCCTGCACGACCCAGAAGTATACTCTGATCCCGCCTCATTCGACCCAGAACGTTTCCTTAGCCCACGCAACGAGCCTGATCCAGATACGGAGGGGTTTGGTTACGGGCGCAGGATATGCCCTGGTCGGTTTTTTGCGGACTCCAGCCTCTATATCAATATGGTGCAGACCTTAGCCACCTTTAAAATCGCAAAGTTGATTGGTAAGGATGGAAAGGAAATTGCCGTTGATGTGAAGCCGAAACCTGGAATCCTGAGCTATCCAACCGAATTTCAGTTCCAAGCCGCGCCGAGAAGTCAGAAGCACGTGGATCTAATCCGGCGCGTTGAGTTAGAGCATCCCTTCGAGGCAAGTGACGCTGGGCTTCTTGGGAGTGAGACGGATTAAGCATCCGAATAGCTACTATGTGTAAATAGCGCATGCCCCAATTATAGCTATTACGTATTAAGTCACTGTACCGCAGGAGAAAACAGTCTCTGTCTTCACATGATGATAATTTCATCGTGAAGCACAGCAAACAATTATGGCGAGGAGAACAAGTACGGGAGTTCACACCTCCGAGCGTAAGTATTCAGCTCGGTCCAAAGAGGTCGAGACGAATCGTGGGGATTGGAGATCGCCATGCATCTTGATACAGGGGAACGGGAAACGCGCACATCTCTGGGGAAAATCAAAGCTTGGTATTTTGTGAACGAAAAGACAGGCCACGGAATTAAATGCTCACCAGCAACCAACAAATGGTTTTTCAGATAGTATTGCCAAAAACCGGCAAAATAATAAATCTTACTTGCCAAAGGGCAATTTCTTGGTGAGGTAATTCTCATTTACAGGCAAGAATAGATGTGGTGGTCCGTGAGTTGGCGCCCAGACATGAATCTTCGGCGTGGCTGAAACAAACCACATCGCGTCAACGTCGTCGTCGTTTAGGAAGGTCAATAATGAAGTATTTATGGGATGTTACGTTGAAGCGCTCAGTGTATATATAACCACCAGGTCTGTTATTTCGCAACTTTTCCTTGCCATTGCGTTTATCCATTCGAGTTGTTTCTTTCCTCTGTTGCCATTCTTTCTCCGCCTGGTGCGAGTCCATTCCTTCGTCAATTTCCATTCTTTACAAGTCCTCCTTAGTTCGAGTCCTACCCCATTCATTTTACAGGATGTCCAGTTGTATTAAGAAAACATGCTTGCTAGCATTTCTCCTGCTCAATTGTGAGTTTTAGCACGAACCGTTCTATTTATTTCAACTATAACAGTCTCCTAATCGTTTCTTCCTCCTAGTATCCATCCCGGCTGTCGCCCTGCCAGCTATTTCACTTCGACAGGTCGCCCCAGGCAGACAATTCATTACGGGAGCTTGCACCACCGACGCTGATTGTGCATCGGCCTGCTGTGGGTTCAAATCTGGCAAATGTGCTGGTCCGGTTATCGCCCAGGAGCGTGACGGCGGCTGTGGTTTCGGGGATGCGCAGCCTAATGATACCGCGGCGCAGGCCCTAACTGGCGGCGCACCAGTTAACAACGGAAATGCTGCTTCTGGACAAACGGCGGTCGCCGCTGGCACCAGTGCCGCACCAGCTGCTGGGAGTCAATTCATTACTGGTGCCTGCACTAGCGATGCTGACTGTGCATCGGCCTGTTGCGGTTTCAACTCTGGCAAGTGTGCTGGTCCGATTGTTGCTCAGGAACGTGACGGTGGCTGTGGGTTCGGAGACGCCCAGCCTAATGACACTGCTGCAAAGGCTCTCACTGGCGGCGCGTCAGCCAACAACGTAAATGCTGCTACAGCACAGGCTGTTGCCGCTGGCACCAGCGTTGTGCCAGCTGCAGGGAGTCAGTTCATTACCGGGGCCTGTACTAGCGATGCCGACTGCGCCTCGGCCTGCTGCGGGTTCAACTCTGGCAAGTGTGCTGGTCCGGTTGTCGCTCAGTAACGTGACGGCGGCTGTGGGTTCGGAGACGCTCAGCCAAATGACACTGCTGCAAAGGCTCTCACTGGCGGTGCGTCAGCCAACAACGGTAACGCTGCTATAGGGCAGGCAGCTACGGGACAGGCTGCCGCCGCTGGCACCAGCGGCGTCACAGCTCCTGGAAGCCAATTCATCACTGGAGCTTGTACTAGCGATGCGAATTGTGCGTCAGCCTGCTGCGGTTTCAATTCAGGCAAGTGCGCCGGCCCAGTCATTGCTCAGGAACGTGATGGTGGCTGTGGTTTCGGGGATGCGCAGCCTAATGACACTGCTGCAAAGGCCCTCACTGGCCAGTAATGGAGAGAAATCAGCCGCAGGGCAGTTGATGCGAATAAAAAGGCTTGAAATATTTATAGTTTATAAGTGGCCTTTGTCACTTGAAGCTTGTTGTAGAATAGTTGATTGTTAAATATATTTACCCAAAGGGAATCAAATTGACAGTTATTGAGTGCTAAATGGTATCCTCTTATCGCCCTAGAACAAGATAGGCAAAGCCCAAGAGGCCACGGTAGTCCATGATATATCCACGCTCTCTCTCATCTTGCTGTTCTCTTATTTCTTGAGCTTTTGGCGAGTCTGGATTCTCAATTATCCACTTCCGTAGTCCGGCTCGGTGACTCGACTCGAAGTTATCCCACTCCCTCTGATCCGCTGTTGTCAGATTGAGAATTTCCCAGCCCGTCTCCCGGCACATTGCAACGAGATCAATGAGCATAGGAACGTCATCTCCATGCATCTCTCGTGCAATATCGGTTGGTTGCCGCTCCCAGAAAGTGTCTCCAACGAGAACCCTGCCCTTGGGCACAATCTCCGCAAGCCGCCGGAGCATAGCTCGACTGCCCCCAAAAATATGAGACGATCCAATGCAGATAGCGCGGTCTCTTGTATCTCGCCAATCTGCAGCAGATTGGCAGGAAAATTCAATGCTAACACCTTTTTCCCGTGCTGCTCGTAACCCCCGATCGATGGCCAGGTAGTCGGTATCAACGCCTATTCCATTTGCCCCTGTCCTTGCTACCGCTCGCAACAACAATTCTCCCCAGCCACATCCGAGATCAACAATCCTAGTGGTAGCAGAAAGCTCCATTTGTTCGAGCAGCTCGTCGGCGTGTCGCTCTCCAAGTGGTGAGTTCCATAGCATAGACGCGTATTTAGCTTTAAAAATGGCTTCCTTCACATTGAATTGCTCCACACTTAATTGCTCCATATCGCATTTCTCCATATTGCACTGTACTGACAGATGGGCAAGTAAGATTTGCGTAGGGCCGTATGTCAGATCCCCATGGTCGTAGCGCTTGTGGCGCACGGTCTCAGCGCTAAAAAAGCTTCGTTTATATCTACTGTACTTGGCATGGCTTCATCTGCACTCCCCTGGACTGGACCCAGCCACTTTCAGCCGCCCGAATCGCCAACAACAGAAAGAAGCCTTGAGTATGCCTCGTGTCCCGTGTCCCCAGCGGCTCCTTCGGCTCCTTCGGCACAACGCATCTTTCCTACTTAGGTATTATTTGCTTCGTGTAAGTGGGCCTGTTCTCGATCTTATTCATATCCGTCCTGGCCTTAATGTCTCTCCTGGCCTTTATGTCTCTGCTTATCTGTTGGGTCTGGTGAGAGTACGAATATTTGCCAATATTATATCTAAGAACGCCTTCTCCTTAATATTTTATATTCCTCTCCTTGCGTTGCTTCCGGTTTCCAGATCACTATGGTTCGCGTTCTATTGCCAATATTCGCCGCAATTGGCGTTGCTACTGCTGTTGTCCAACTTACCACGACGGGTTGTAGCGATGCATCCGGCCTGCAGACCTGTTTGAATGCTGTGACAGCCTCAACATCCAAGTGCTTGAAGCAAGCAGACGCAGACGCGAGCCAGCTCGAAACTGTGTCTTGTGGCTGCACAAACTATATTTCAAGCTACAACTGCTACGCGTCCCACTGCTGGAACCGCGTCAACGAGTGCGAGTACCAGTCGTACATCATCGAGTACCTGACCAACTGCCCGACTGCAAAGACTCCCGTTCCATACTTTCCCACACCAAACGGAGCACCCGGCGCCTGCTCCTGCAACATAGGACAGGTCTACGAATCGATTACCGGCTTCATCGCCCAGGGCACGGCATGCGTGAAAAACCAGAATGGAGGCGACGCCTATACTAACGTGCAGAGGATCCAGGGCTGTGAGTGCTGCGAGGTCAGCGGCGCTATTTCGAGGTAAGCCACTCTCACCAGACATGGCGGGAGTCCACTAACCGTACCAGCATCTATGGCATCTGCCCCTCCACTGACCCCACGCTCATCGGCTTGCTCCAAGTCCAAATGCTCCAAACGAACCTCAACACTCCGATCAACAGCTGCGCGCCCTACATCGCCCAGTACCCGTGCGAGTCTAACCTTGGTTTCTCCGCCGTCGCGGGCGGGACATTCTACGATGCTGCCAACCTCCCGGCGAGTGGGACGGCGACATTATCGAATGGGCCTGGGACAGTTACGGCGCCAGCTAGCGGGTCGGTGTTCACGTATACAAATCCCGCAGATAGCCAGGTGTATGTCATTTCGGCTGCGGGCGTAAATGCCGGCGGAGGTAACAGCGGATCTGGCAACGCGGCCGCGACAACTACTGGGAGCAGTGGCAGTGGGGGCTCGGGGGGATCAAACGGAGGGTCCGCCACCGGCAGTGCTACATCTCCAGCTAAGACGGGCCCAGCCGGACAGGTTTCGGTGAGATGGGGATTGCTTAGCGTTGCAGTTTTGGTTAGTTGCTTAATGGTCTAAGGTTAGCTACAGTATGTAGCGTATGAGTTTATAGATTAGCCTAAGTTTATAGGTGCTCATAGACAGGAATAGAACTACTCTTGGTATACTAATGAGTATAAAGATCTATAGTAAATAGAAAATAATTTCTAGTTAAATTAATCCTTCTATATGGGAAAAACGCCTTAATAATAGGCAAATGATACCTCCCCTATTTCTCTGAGAGCTTTGTCCGCCCTTGTCCGCTCCCGCGTCATCCCTTCTTTTACCTGCATCGCCTCGTTGCTGTCCGTCACATTCTCAACATCGTAGTAGCATATGACGTAGCTACGACATGCTCATTCGACAAGCTATCTATGTGCCAATCATCAGTATCAGATGGTTGGCTGGGATTGAGCTCAATGCTGCAGATTCTGACAATAACTTGTAGGCCTTGCTCGCGAAAAGTGTCCTAAAGATTGATCAAGTAGAATTCGTGATCTAGGACGGGTGATGTGGCAGGGCCTCCTTCCCAGGCTTTCTTGCCTCTAACTGCATCTGTATTCCGGCCAAGTTTCCAATCATCATACGAAAACGACACGGCGGGCTCTGGATAATTTAGTTTGTACTTATTGGCCATTCGTGGTCAAGATGGTATATTGTATTCCACACACTTTTATCCCATTCTTCTGGGAGTTCCGAGGGGTCATTTGAGCCCGGTTGGGAAGTTGGAGGAACTTTTCAGCCTCCTTCATAGCCTCCTGAAATACCTCCGTCCCGGGGCTTTTATTGAGTGTGTCTATCACTAAGTTGGGATATTCGGGATCCCACGTTAGACCAAAGGGATTAATCCGTATCGGCCAGCGACTCTTCTCTCTTTTGACGAGACATTCGTTCCACGGCTTAATTGCTGCCGAAATGAGCTTCTCAAAGCCGCCGTATAGATATTTGTAGCTAACAGGATGCAAGTTATTAATGTATGGCGTGATGTGCACATCTGTGCCTGATTCTTTGAATTGGACCTCGCAAGGGAGCATCTGGAAATTGGCTGACCAACAAAAATATCCGATTTCCTCCATATTGTAGCTATTAAATGTACTCCAGCAGCGTTGTTCTATATTTTTCTGGACCGCTTGGCTTGGATAACAGTCCTGGCGAGCCTTCGGTTCCTCAAGCAGAGGCCCAACTCCATCTTTGAGCGTGATACACAGAGATTCAGAAATGAGAGTATCTGATTTGCAAGCCGCCGATCCAGCGTCCATAAGGCGAAAAAATTGATCTTCTTCGAACGAGGACACTTTATCACGAAGCTCTGCGAGACCCCAATCCCATGCCCGCCCACTAACCTGTCGCATTAATTCTTTTGGTATTCTGATGTTTTCCGCAAGGATCTCTTTACGCCCCTTTGCGACTATTTCGTCTAAAAATAAACCCGATGATTAAGATGAGGATCAGTTGTGGACTAAGAATCTATAAAATGTATCATTTTGATTCGCCATTTGCTATCCTAGCGTGCAACATGTTTCCTATGCGGATTGAACGGCTCCTCGTTCTTACGCTTTGTTCACTTTGAAGGGCCGCTCACCGAGAGAGTACCTAGTCCGAGATATCATTATGGACGAAAGACGTGGTATGAAAGCATGTCGAACTCACGCCCAGGTAATGGCTAATTTCAAACGTGGATCCGCTATCTAGTATCGGTCTATATAGTACAGCATTGAAAATAGATCCTCATAACATCCAGTCGTAAGATACCACAGCCCCCATGACTTTTAACACATAACGCCCGCTGAAGAATATGCAACCACCGACTCGTTATGACCCACAAACAAATGCCCGCAAACTAATGCCACTTTTTTTAGTACTGTACCACCTCTACCCACCCCCCGAAACTCTACCGTGAAACCCCTTCTTTGGCCTCGGCTTCTGGTCCCAGCTCATCCGCGTAACAATCCTATCCCTATCCATCTCCCCCTCTCGCTCCACGGACTCTTCTTCGAGTCGAAACTCGGTCGTCTTGACCACATGGTCTCCCAGCTCCATCTGGCTAGACTCACTGCCCACCTCGCTGTTCTTGCGCCCTCTCCTTGGCGGTTGGGTGCTGTTGCTATTCAGCGGGAATCCCCGCGATCCCTTGGACCCGATAGTCGGGAACACCGAACCCGAGGCGCCCGATGCGCCGTCCCGGTTACGGCCTATGAAGTATCCATAAATTGAGCGCGAGAGAGAAAGGTTGGCGGCAATGATGCCAAGGTGCAGCTCGGTGTTTCCATAGATGGCGGCCATACAGTACGCATATGTGAGATCTGTGGTTGTGGTTCCAAGCGAGGAGGCGCGGACGATGGCTGTGGCGGTTGCAATGAGACCAAGGGACATGAGTCCACAGACGGCAATCTTGAGGGATCGCTTCATTTGGACCTTCCACAGTACAACGATTGGAAGAAGCGTGCAGATAAGATCGGTGACGACAGAATAGCCTGGTGGGAGCGTTAGTAGGGAATGGGGGATAGGAGCGAGGTGTGACAGACCAACTTGGAGGTAGATGGAGTAAATGCGGACTTTGGTGTCCCAGCACTTCCCAGGCACATCTGGATGCCAGTACTTCTCAACAGGGGAGCATTCCGCCAGCAGAACAAGGACGCACTCTATATTCGTTAAGATGAGGCCCGCCATCATGATATACAGGCACCAGTTCAGCACAGGCGTGTTCTTGATGCGTAAGATGAGAATGCAGATAGAACACTTGAGTAGGCCCATGTTGAGGAAGAGAAAAATCTGGGTCATCCATGTCAGGAAGTTGACGTATTTGTAGTCCTCGTCTGATATGTACACTCGATGCCGCCCATTGCCGTGGTACGCCGAGACGATCTGGATGATGGTCCGCCCGATGGCGAGGAGGCAGCACACGCCGATCGTATAGTCATCCTGTGGTCAATCTTGTCAGAAATGGGATCTCGCGCGTGTAAGAAGGCGTGGGAGAGACGCACCCAGCCGATCAGGCCGCGCATGTATCGCGCCCATAGACGCAGTACTGTTGTGGTGATGGTGAAGAAGATCAGAACGGATGTTAATATGAGAAGGACGGTTCCCATATTCTTGTCCTCGGGGAGAGGCATAGGGCCATCAGAGGATGCCATGATGATAGACTAGATGTGAGACTATACTCTGCTATACACGACTATGCCGCGTAGGGTGCAGTCTGGTCCCTTATCAGTCCCTGGACAAAGGTTGGCAGTTCCCTTCCCCCGTCATGCCAGAGACATTGGAAATGGCGCACGGCCGTACTACCTACGTTCTTCCATGTCGAGGGTGGTTCCTCATGTGGCGTGTGGCGTTGTGAGACTGTGTTTGGGGTTTTTTATGGCAAACCACATTAACTGCCGATCAGCAGGCAAACCCTCCATTGCTGGCAGTGGATTGAGTGATACGGTACGGCGATTGAGGCTGGGCCGGCGACGGCATCCGGTCAACCGCAAGAACCATGAGAAGTACTAGAAGTCTCGCCAGAAACGGAAGTTGGGGGTTGGGGGAGTCCACTTAGCTTTGCCGTTCGTAATGGGGCAGGACGGCTGGTAGCTTCACATAGCCCACGCAGAGCTGATACCTGGTAGTCGGCAAGCTCCATCCACGGTGGTGGAGCAAGTTCAACATACAACCACCAAATGTGTTAAACCAAACCCCGAGTACGGAGCCACTCAGTACAGTGAAGGACATGCAGCCTCTGAATACATGGTCCATCAAGTATAGTAATCATTTAACCTCCTCTTCTGATGCGCTCTCCTGAAAGCGTCTGCAGCCTACGTAACGAGCGTCCTGCCGTTTGGCAATTGCCGGTAGTCAAGGGTTGCTTGCTTACCCACACACCCCTCCCATGCTCATCCCCACGCTCATTTCTGCAGAAGTGTCAGCATCATAATATGTGTAAATGCAGGAGTATTGTTCTGTGTGGTGCCTGCATGTCATCCAACACCAAGGTTATTAGAGTTAGTTGGAGTTGTTCCAGTTGCGTGCGGCTTGGCCATGGCAGTTGTAGTTTCCCATGTTGCCGGTCATGTAGCACTAGTCATGTCATCCCCCTAGCCAATTCATGGGGTAGGGGATAAGAAGAGGAGGCCACGGCGCTGTGGGCCCGCCACTACACCAATAAACTTCTATAAAGTGGAAACCTGACACGGATCACTTCCACCGTATTCGTCGTATTACCAGCTACGGCTTGGATTTTGCATTTTGCCGCTATTATCAATTATTGTCCACCCAACGTCCAGACTTCTTCTTGTCTTTAGGGAGAACTATTGGTGATTGGCCACTGTTTACTCTGGATGTTCTAACCCCTGGGGTAACCCATAAAGGATGGTGAATAAGGTTCGCGGCTAGACGTTGGGTCCTGGGCCTATCCTAACTCCCCGTGTCCCACTCTCGTCCGTCAGGCTTAGAACCTCAACACGACGACCTTACGTATGTACTGTCATACGTACTATAGAGTTCCATGTCTAGCAGAAACTAGACAGTGCTACGGTTAGCCGTCCGGCTGTACAGTTCTGTACATCGTTGCGGATTCTGTCCACGGGCGCACCTTAGAGTACTGGACATCCCTAGCCCTGAATATGCCAACCCTTGCTAACCCTTATCAACGTATACTACTCTATGATGGTCTAAACACCCTGCCCCACACAGACCCGGGATATTGCTCACTTTATGGTCAAATAGGCTATACTCAACTACCCATCCTGTGTCGTCGCAAAGGCTTATGGAGTGCTCTTTCCACCGTCTTCTCAAACAAAGTCTCACAGAAGCCACGCCCAAAGCCACACGTCAATGGTTTGAGATTTGATCTGCACCCATTATTCCCGTCGTGTCCCAGCAGCTGAGGTCTCTCGTCTCAATCACAGCTCAGCTTAACTCAGATGGCGAGACTCAATCGCGCGGCCTTCGCTCACCTGCTGGCCGTGCTCCTACAGATTGTTCCCGTCACAGCTGTCCCACCTACCACCGCTCAGGCCTGTGCCAGCGGCCTCAAAAGCTATGACTTTGTACGCAGACCCCAATCTCGTAGCTGAACTTCTACTGAACCCCCTAGATTATTGTAGGCGGCGGTACAGCTGGCCTCGCAGTTGCGACTCGCCTCAGCCAGAGGCTGCCTACCTCCTGTGTCCTCGTCATTGAGGCAGGCCAAGATGGGCGAACTGACCCTGGAATTTATATTCCAGGCAAGAAGGGCTCGACCATTGGCACCAAGTATGACTGGAACCTTACCACCGTCGCCCAGGCCAACGCCAACGGCCGTGTCATTGGCATGACCCGCGGCAAGGTCCTAGGCGGCTCTTCGGCGTTGAACCTGATGACCTGGGATCGCGGCAGCATCAAGGACTATGATGCTTGGGAGGAGCTGGGAAACCCAGGGTGGAATTGGAAAACCATCCAGGCAGCAATGCTCAAGGTCGAAAACTTCGTGCCCTCGCCAGAGTATGTCGGTGACGGAGTCGGCAAAGGAGGTCTTATCCAGACTCTCATGAACCGCATCCTGCCAACGCACCAGCTAACCTTCATCCCGACCTTAAATGGCCTCGGCGTGAAGGAGAACTTAGCCTCGCTTGGTGGACACCCTATCGGAGTCATGAGACAACCCACAAATATCCGCCTGAAAGACTACACACGCTCATACAGCACATCTTACCTCGACGCCGCAGGCAAGAACCTCATTCTCCTTCTTAACACGCGTGTCTCCAAAGTGAATTTTGCCGGCACAACTGCCTGCGGTGTCACTCTTGAAGATGGCACCGTCATCTCCGCCGCCAAAGAAGTCATTCTCTCCGCTGGTTCATTCCAATCCCCCGGCCTCCTCGAGCTTTCCGGTATTGGCAACCGCGCTGTCCTCGCCGCCGCCGGAGTTCCAAAGGTCATCTCCGACCTCCCTGGTGTCGGAGAGAATCTCCAGGACCATACCCGCATACAGTCTTCCTACAAACTCCTCCCCAACTTCCTCTCTTTTGATCGCCTACGCATCAACGCCACCTATGCTGCACTCCAGCTCGCGCTGTACAATTCCAACCTAACCTCCGCCTACGACTACACCGGCAGCGGGTATGCATACCTAAACTGGTCCCAGGTCTCCACCTCCACCAACGCCGACCTCCTCGCCCTTGCGCGCCAGTCCGCCGACCTCTCCAACCCAATTGATGCCAAGAAGCTCGCCTTCCTCTCCGATCCCAAGCTCACACCCTTGATGTCGCAGCTGGAAATCATTTTCTCCGATGGCTACACGGGTGTTAAGGGATATCCCGCCGCCAGTGCCCCCTTGTTCGGATCGGAGTTCTTCTCTCTCCTCGCCGCCTCCGTGCACCCCTTCGGCCGCGGCTCAGTACACGTGAAGTCAACGAACATCAGCATGCCGCCCGCTATCGACCCCAAGTACCTCCAAAACCCATATGATCTTCACTCCATGATCGTTGCCGCAAAGTTCATGCGCAGCATCGCCACCTCAGCACCTATGTCCTCAATTTGGACTACTGAGTACGAACCTGGCAGTGCGGTAGCCACGGACGCGGATTTGGAGGCCTACGCCCGCGCTAACACGCTAAGTATCTACCACCCAGTCGGTACTTGCGCTATGCTTCCTCGTAAGTATGGGGGCGTTGTGGACCCGAAGTTGAGGGTTTATGGCGTGAATCGGCTGAGAGTCGTGGATGCGAGTGTTATTCCGATTATTCCAGGAGCGCATATCCAGACAGCCGTTTACGGAGTTGCGGAGATGGCGGCGGATATTATTGTTGCTGCGTGGAAGTAGAAGAGTATTAATGAGTCTGTTACAGTTAGTGGGGGGATGGAGGATGTAGATAATTTACTTCGTTTCTTGGGGGGGGCGTAGAGCCGATGCGCATTTGAGATAGATAAATACCATTCATGTTGGGTTTTTGGCAATATTATAGATATTATTACGCCTATTTAGCTTTTGGAGTCAACGGGATATATTTTTTTCGCTACAAATCAGCTTTAGGGCGCCAATAACATAACTCCAGGCGCATGTCACAGTCGTCAGTTCCCTGAAAATGGAGAGAACAACTTTATTGGTATTAGACACAGAGTAGATTACCCCTATCCAACCCTTCCTCGCAATCTACCATATCAAATCCTAACTCCGCCAAATTGTTGCTCCAAATCCGTCGCACGCGTGACACCTCCAATAGCCTGGTGATTACGACCACCCACCGGGGAACCACATTGTGGGCATTGAGATGTTTGCATGGGCATACCGCATTCTCCAACAGTAAATGGATGGCCATTCTCACAGTAATACCAATGCCCGGTGCCTCCAAACTCCCGTGCCATCGCTGCATACACAGCGGCCTTTTCGTCATTGCTCACTGGCATATAGAATGTTGAATCGCGCAGCATCTTCTCTACCTCCTCAACTTCGTCTCTCATGCCTTTTGTTTGGCCAGGGTATTTATCACATAATCTGTGTGCGAGTTTCAGATGGTCCCGGGCCTCATCTAAGAGCTGTGTAAGCTCTGCTCCAGGGTCTGCGAAACCCCGCTCAAGGGCGAGAAACCGTGCAAAGTATAGGTGACCCTCGACTGTGTTCCCGGGTTGGTTTCTCAAGTTGGATTCAGTGATCAATTCCTCGCATTCCTTTCTATTGATGCTGAAGTCAACTCGGATTCCGGTAGGACTTGATCCTGCCTCGTGTTTTCGACCATCTAGGAAAGTCAAGAGGATGGTATAATCGCATCTAATAAGCAGCACAGTCGTGAGAAGTCGGTTCCGGACTTGAAGAATATCGATTTTTGAGTTCAAATCAGTATTAATGCCACGATGTCTCTGGGCATCTTGAACGAGGTCATAGATGCGGCCGAAAGGTTGCTCTTTCTCGTTGACTTGCTGTAGAAACTTGCTGATCTCCCATCGAAGCTCGATGATCAATTTATATCGGTTCTCTTTTCGTACAAGTGTTCCGATTTGGGAGACTTGTTTATAGCGGGTCCCGTTTATGTTGATTTGTTCTGAGGGAAGAGATTGCGTCGACACCCCACCAGATACCTTGTGGTTGTCTCCAACGGTTTCGCGGAATCCTGCCTCAATTGCTTGCATTCTTGTAACAAGAGGAATAAACCCCATGTTAGCCCAGACAATAAACTTCTTTGTCGACTCATCGATCAATGCTCGGCGAACAATTCGACTATAGCGGTTGAGATTTCTCAGAGGGCCGCGGCAAGTTGGGCAACTTTTCATCTCAGAGGAAGAGAATGGCTCGGCGCTGTTCTTCACATCTATAATCGACCCTTCAGCATTGAATGAATAAAAATCTGACATGCTCATATGTCCATCCATACTCTCTAGGGTCAGAATATGCCCACATGGCGGTATAATGCATGGGTCCTCGTCAAGATCGACCTCTTCAAAAGTAGATGACATGATAAAGTCAACGACCATTCCCTTGATTGTTGGATTCGCACAGATCTGGCAATAGGCAACATCTCGGCAAACCTCCCCACAAATGGATGGGCATCGGTGCCCACAGGCTAATATCTTTGAACAGCGCTCTGAGCATGGCAGCAGATCGCAAGGAACAGCACATGGTAATGGACACCGTCCACGATGTGGGCAAGACCAGGAACAATCTCCCGCACATGGTGCGCATGGCTCATGGCAGAGCTTGCTGCATTTCGAATGATTGCAGCTAACTTCGCATGATTCTGTGCAAAGAGGGCACGGCATGTCGCCATGGCACGGAGCTTTGCAGCTATGACTGCAGGTCGTGTATGGTCTTCCACATTTGGTATTACAAACTCCATGTATCGTCCGGGAGATTAAACCATCAATCCTAATATTGCAATCTTTGCAACCATGAGTGCAGTTGTGCCCACAAGTCAGCGCTGCTCCACATGTTGCCGAACAGGGGTAATCGATATTTAACGGCAGTTCATAACAACGGACTCGGATTTGGTGTTTGCAATGCTTCATAACTTGTTCCATATAGACCTGGCAATTAACCTTTTCCGGTGTCTGCGCCTCATGACATTTCAGCTGGCCGGCGATGTGTCCACATGGCAAAGGGATGTTGTATACTGCGACTTGGCATGCTTTCTCGCATGCATCTCCGCAAACTCTCGGACACTCATGCTCGCAGCCTTTCTTTGTCCTTGGACAGCGTTCAAGACAACGGACTGCTTTGTGCAAAGATGATGAATGGCACATATTAGTGCAGGAATGGCCACATTGTAGCCTCGATGAGCATCTCTTGGCACAGCCTCCTTCGGGAGCGAGCCGAGCAAAATCGTCTGGTACTGAGACTTCAATAGGCGTTTCTTTATGTCGGGGACAGCATAGTGCGAGGCTTGGGCCGATGTTGTTTGAGCTTTCTAAAATGGACAGTACTTTAGCCCACATGGGAACAGGTCTCGAAGTATCAGAGTTGCCGATGATGTACATGCCATGTCGTGCACGACTCAGCAGCACATTGATTCGATTGGAGGTCTTCAAGAATCCACATTTCTGCTCCTTATTGCTTCTAACCAAGGAGACCACAATGACTTTGGCCTCTTCGCCCTGAAAATTATCGACTGTGGCAATTCTTAAAGAATTTAGTAGTGTCGTTTTCTGGATTTGGATTTGGCCATCCTTGGCCTCTAGGTCATCTTGAAGTCCCTGAGCTTGTAAATCCTCTTGATCTCGATCTCCAACAATAATCTCAAAGGAGTTCGCTAATCTCTTCTTAATTTTCTGCAACTGTCCGAGATATGGAGTAATAACTGCTATATCCTCACGTCCATATGTTCCTTGCCTGACAAGATGCGAAACGAGAGAGGCGACCATTTCCACCTCGAAAGAGTTAGTTCTAGATAACGAGACAACTTGGTCATTTCGCAGGTCTTCATTCTCCTGGTGGTTGAGCCAGTATAGGCGATGCCGCATCCCATCAACTTCTGGATATTCTGAGACTGAGGGGTGATCTTGCAAGTCTGGATAGAGCGGGACTCTAACGAGTTCAGAGATAGAAGGGTGCATTCGCCGCTGGGTCTTCAATCTACTCAAAGGGACTTCGAAGTTCCCCGCCTGAGGTTTCACGAGACGCTCAAACAGTGAAATATCGAGGGAGTATTTCTTGCCTCGGGGATTATCATGTTGAAGCTCGAAATTGTTGATCTGCGGCCGGAGTTGCTCATGGTCGCCAATGAGGATTACATGCTCAACTCCAGGTAGAAATGCGGTAAGTGTGTGTGCCTCAAGAACTTCTCCTGCTTCCTCACATAACATGACTTTTGCTCCCACGCGCTGAAGCAACTCGATGTTCCTTGCTAGCCCAGACGTTGTTACGCCGATAATATGAGCTTCTTGAAGGCATCGAAGGTCTAGTTCGCTGTGGCACTTATCTAGCGCATTTTTCGACTCGTTATATGCATCCAACGCCCGGATGAGAGTATTTGAGAGTTGGGAGGTGTGCTGGTAAATCCAATATTCGTGAAGAGCAATGCGCTCCGAGGTCGACATCTCTCTCAAAGAAATTGCAGTAAGCTGAACAACAGGTCGGTTTGAGTCAAGCTTCTTAGGTGCTCCTCTGAGCCAACTCTCTACAACCCTGTACTTCTTGCCTTTCACTTCCTGAAATCCGTCCTCGTCAACTCCCTTGCCAAACAATTCGTTGAAGTGACGTTTGTGGGTTTTCACAAGATAGGTTTGAATGTTCGCCCATGACTTCGGGTTATTTAATCCATATAAAACATCTTCAATTACTCGAAGTGTTTCATCAATGTCCTGATTATGCTTCCATTTATCACGTTTTTCCACCTTCGTTGGCTCAACTTCTTTCGCTACATGGCGGATTGTAAGGTTTTGAAGCACTTCAGACTTCGATCTTGATCCAAGGCGGATGACTTGCTCTATGCGATCATTCACAAGATGCTCTAGCAACTGATCAAGAGCATGGTTTGTGTAGCAGACGCAGATGATGGGACCTAGATTAGCTGCTGTCCGGTTTTTGAGTAATGTCTTGATAAGCGCTCCACCAGTATAGCTCTTTCCAGTGCCAGGAGGGCCTTGGATACAAGCCAGTCCTAAACTAAGAGCTTGGACGACGGCGTGTTGCTGGGCTTCGTCAAGCGTGGACCCTTCTTGTAGCTTGGTGTAATCGAATGGTTGCCTAGGGGTAAGAAATAGTGGCACCCCAGCGAGAACATCGAGGCTGAAGCTGAACCCTCTTTTCGTAGCATATGCAGGGGGGTTTATGACGACAGCAGAACCCTGTGCATTTGGTGCAATAATTTCCGCGAATGGAAGATCCAGTGTCCGGCTCATTTTCTGCAAGGCTTGTAGAGTTGGTTGAAAAGAAGGGAGGAGAACCCCTGGAAACTCAACAAGTGATTGTCGCGCTTTAGAAGGGCCGATGTGAGTGGTGATCCAATTGACATCTTCTGATTTATATTCAGCTAGGCTCAGTAGCACAGACGCACGATTTCCATGTCTGAAAAGGCTAGGACTATCATCTAGTCTCCTCTTATCATCTTTGTCGGGGCCCTTTGCTAGGAGTATGGGATTGCAGACAGACAGGAAGATGATTTTTCCATTTGAAGATACGAAACAGACGAGCGAATCAGCTTCTAAAAGCTTGCTTCCTTTCCACCAGTCTTCTCGTTGCTTGGCAGATTTGTTCTTTATTTGAATGGGTTGGTCGAAATCGACTACAACTTGTAGACCCCTTCTGCGATCCATACGTATATGAGAAAAGCAGGCATTATGGTAGACGAGCTTTCGAATGGCTTGCTGGCCATGCTTTGCTGTTGATTGGTTGCGGTTTGGACGTTCGAGTCTCACAATCTCCTCGCGAACGGCATCCCGTAGTTGACCGACTGTATCTTCGCGGAGGAGTCGAAATTGTCTGTCTAGAAGCCCAGCAAGGCCCAACAGGTGGTTGCGTGCGGGGTCGATTAATGGGAGATACTCTTGTCGTTGGGAGGCAATCTCTTGAGCCGTAGGGAGGATCAGGATATCAGCTATATTCGCGTGGTCGTTATCATGTCGAGCGCCAATGTTAGAGAGGTTTCCTGGCAAGTCTTGACTCAGCTCGAAGGTTGCAGGTGTGAGATTTTGCGGGGCTATTTGGGTTGGCGCAAAGGGCAATGAAGATCCGATGTTGAGACGACGTCTGATTCGAGTGAGGCTTTGCTGTGCATTTGGTACCATAAGGTTTTCCGGGATACAGGCAGTAATTGTCTCTACGACGGAGCTAAAGCCTTCGATGACTTGCGCACTTTGGTTGATCTCGATAAGCCGGTCTAGAACCGCGAGGCTTGACGATATGGCAATGATGGAGGTTTCCTCATCGCTTGGAGAATGTCCTAAAATCATTCCACTCAGAGCAGTTGCCGTGAAGCGAAACACACCAAGGCCACGTCGGCCGCTGGGTCCAAAGAGAAAGGTGTAAATAGTATCAACAGGAGTCTCTAGTATCAGCGAGGATAGCACATCCGGGTGAGAGATGATCCTATAGAGAG
Organism: Pseudogymnoascus sp. WSF 3629; assembly: GCA_001662585.1. Classification (NCBI taxonomy): domain Eukaryota; kingdom Fungi; phylum Ascomycota; class Leotiomycetes; order Thelebolales; family Thelebolaceae; genus Pseudogymnoascus; species Pseudogymnoascus sp. WSF 3629. The sequence goes on from KV454566.1 coordinate 233,252, forward strand.
GAATTGTCCTGTCTCTGAATATCGAGATAGTGGTTTCGTCCGTTCGGCTGGCATCCATGGCATCCGTTATAGACTTGATGATTGAGAGTCCTTCCTCAGCACCAAGTTTGGTGATGATATCCTGGCGTATTCCTGCATCCTCGCTCTCGATGAGTTTCCAGCCAGTCTGGAGGAACATTTCTATATCCATGCCAGCTTCCCAACGAGAGGAATTTGTGTTGGGTCTAGGAATCATGTATTTCCATTTTCGGCAGATTGCTTCAGCTTCAGTCTCCTCACGGGGTTGTATGTTTGTGGCACTCGGCGAGCCTCTGGTCGTCGTTGGTGTGTCATGGCGAAATCGACAGTTGGTACCGCGGCGGCAGTGGCCCCGTTGGAAGGCAAAGCAGGGCCTTGGCCTATTGTATCTTGAAGTTAGTGGTTGCTCTCATTGAAAAGGGAAAAAAACTGAGTATGGGGACTTGCGGCATTCTGAGATGTGCGTATTGGGATAAACTAGAATCGTCACGAGTAGAAGCTAGTTATGAAAAAGATAAGTTGAAATCCAAATGTAAAGACGAGGCAAGTGGAAGTATCTCCCTTTCATGAGATGGATTCCACAGCCAGAGTGAATTCTTACTATGTATAAGTCCTTCTTACATGACCTCTGCAACTAAGTCGCCCATTCCCATCTCGCTACTCAGCCCTGGCCTAATTGGCTGTTGATGTGCAAACAACCAACAAGGCTCCCGTTTCTTTGTTTGCTTGTATCCGATAATAGTCTAAAACAGCTCACCATGCATGCACCTTCAGCCTCGTTCACTTTGATCTTTATATAATAATAATAGCTGACATAATACATGGTGCGAAAGGTGTAATCAAGATGCAGGGAAGTTAATTGTGCTATCCTGCGAATGACAGCTCGCTCACGTCGTTATCATATAACAGCGGCAAATCATAAAAACATTGCATAGATAGATTTATACATTTTTAGTAGTGTATTAATCTTATTAATTGTGGCCATGGCATCCCGGTCTTTAGTGAGATCCTTAGTTTGTTACTGCGTATGTCCAACCACTCATAAATGCAAATCCTGGCAGGCATCCACACTAACGATTTGATCGTGTTGGTCGTGATCCAATCCCGCCTTACTTCATTTCTTACCTCTGTAATTTCTCTCTGCCACCCACCTCATTATTTAACATTGTTCAAACAGCTATTTGAAGGTTTTGTGTTCCTAGTCTTGATAGAGCAATGGAGGACTCTCCACCTCCATACCCGGGACCATACCTGGGACCAAACGCCCAGACGCAAATCCAACATGTTAACTCCGTAGTGCTCCGTATTCAACTGGTCAGGCCCTTACCAATCTATCTTACAGATTCCATTTTCAGATCCGGATTTAGAAACATTCTCTCATCCTCACGTATTGCTTCTAAGCGTTATCAAATCGGTGGATGGCTCAGGCGCGACGGTGATTCATTACTGGACAGCCCGCTCACCCACGACTTCGATCACCACCTACTCCAAGCTCGGCATCAATAGCTTCCAACATGTCGGAAACTTTCGGGAATTGGGCACATTTACGCTACCTACTGGAATCGAGCCTTCCAATGTCCATCAATGTCTAACATCTCTAATCACCGAATCTCCGACGATATCTTCAGACCCAGAAATCATTCCACATATCGTAGCACAGCTTTCATCTCTTCCGCAAATCGAAGGTCTATCAGTCCAGTTGTTCTCTATTCCCGTGTTTGGTAACAGTGCAGAAGGGTTGTTGACTGGTGGTCCTATCCCCTTGTGGAAATGGGCAAAGCCTACAAGTTTATACGGACGGAAGACAGGATTCTGGGAGGTAGAGTTGGGAAAGGCAATTGAAGATGGTGAATGGATGGCGGGAAAGGAGTTGCAAATACTAGTCGAGGGGATCCCTGATGGGAGCGCAGAGGACTTGATGAAGCACAGAACGAAGTTCGGAATCCTAAAACCAGCTGGGCCACTTGACACTGTGTAGGCAGGCAAACAAATAATGATCGGGGCCGAAATTAATGGTATTGATTTTATGTTTGCCGTTTATCGAAGCGGGTAACATAGCCCGCGCGCTATTTAGATCAAAAAGAGGCGGAGAGATGTCACCAGAAACTGCGTACAGTCTAGCTGTGCATCAATTTTATTTTGTAAATATGAATTAATTCCTAAGCTATAAATATCTACCTAATCTGCAAGCCATCCGCTATCATCCCTCCCGAAAATTGGCCAAAAACTCCCATCATCAAGTCGAAAGTTGGATGCTCCCCTATCTTCCTTCCCCCGTGTCACCACACTCTCCTGGATTCTATTTCATCCGCTGGATATCATGAAAAAAAGCACGCACACACCACCCTCGCAAAACGAGTGACTACGCTTCGAATAAACGCCCCCAAACGCCAGTCCATATTCACCAAGGACGACCCCACAAAACTAATACGGCGAATTCACAACATCGTCCCGGCCGAGCTTGTATCTCCCGCTTCCAGGAACCTGAATCCTTCCACTGCTTCTCCTCGAGTCCCTCACAGGCGTCATCATAATGCTCTCCCGAGTCGGCTTCTTGAACTGCCCCTTTGCGACCATGTTCACCTCGTTCGGTAGCGCCACGATCACGTTCTTGTCGCTGCCGTAGCGGAAGTTGTCGGCCTTGACCTCCTCCGCGTAGCGCTTAATCGTGTACGGGTCCTTGCGTCCAGCAAGCACCTTCTTCATGTTCCAGGTGACGATGAATGGGCCTGTGGCGCTGATGATAGATGTCTCGCTAATGCCTTCACCCGTGTTGAACTTGGCGGGTGTGAAGGATAGTGGCGCACCAGTCTCGTGCTGGAACTGCGCAACGTGGTTGGGAGTAAGACCAAGACGGCGTGGTTGCGGCTTGGAGTCCTTTCCGAACGCCTTCTCGAAACCGAGCTTGCCTTCGTTCTTGCCCTCTTTCTGGAGAGCGTCAACGAGGAGGAGGTATGTACGGCAGGTTGCGAGGATCCAGCGGCCGTCAGCGGAGACGTCTAGTCCGATTATGGGCTCACCGAGGGCGGGGATGTGGGTCTTGGCGTTGATACCAAGGCGGTCGAACATGCGGATGTCACCCTTATTGGATGCAACAGCGATGTATCCCTTCTCGGTCGTGGCCGCAGCGGAGAAGTCGTTCTTCGACACGTACTGCTTCAGCGAGTCATCGACAAGTTTTGTGCCTGCCAGGCGGGGATCGATGCGGTACAGGGCATTCTTCGACAGTCCAAGGAAGGTTTGTTGGCCGGTCATCTGAGCAAACTTGTTTTCGGGAGCAAAAGTGTTGACTGGGATGTCGTCGTGCACCTTCCACTCGTCGACAATTTTACCGTACTCCAGATCCATGCGGTAAAGAGAGTTAGGATCGCTGTCATTTTGGAGAATCATGCTCGTATCCTCAGAGTGCAGCATAACCTTCTTGGGGCTGAAAAGCTTGCCCTTGGGCGTCTGGACCTTCGAGATATTCGTGGAGAATTCAAGGTGGTTGTTAGGAGTGTGCTTGAAAACACCAATCTTCGATCCGCGAACGACAAACGAGCGATCGTGCTTATAACCGACGGCAAGCTGGGAGTTGACATTTCCATCCTTCTCATGGGTTTCAACGTCATCATTCTCCTCATCGCTGTCGTAATGCTCGCTCTGTTGTCCATCAGAAACATCCTCCTCCTCTTCCTCCACGGGCGTTTCCTCTTCTTCTTCTTCTTCAACCTCATCCTGCGCATCAGTCATCTCCAAATCCTGGAAAGCACTTGTAATGTATTCCTGATCCTGCTCCTTCTGCCTATTCCACTTCAACTCGTTCAGCTGTTCCCAAAGAGCTTGCATCAACCCCTCCTGGAATCTGGTGATGGTTTCGGTGTTCTTAAATCGAAGGAGCCATGAGTATGCAGATCCATCCTCAGTGAAATGATTGAAGATGAACGACAAATACTCAAAATTGAAAACCGGGTTAATATCGGCAACGACTGGCTGGCCTAACCAGGTTTTGTCTTTACCGGTGATCTCAAGCCAGTACTCCCATTGGCCAACCTCTGAAACAATTGCCGTAACCTCGTCATCTTGCAGTATAAATGAGCCCGAGGTGAAGTCGAAAAGATGAAGCTCGGCTCCCTCTTTAGCAAGGACCTCGAGTGCAACCCTCTGTTGCGATGCTTGCGGCGCCTTAGTAGGCACTGGAGTTTGAGGAGCCTGAGCCAGAGGAGATATCTTCCGTTGTTTCACAGGGGTCTGATCACGCTTTGCTGCCACATTGGCGTTCGCTCTCGGCACAGAGGGGGGAGGCATGCTATTATCCACGCTGAGTTCTTGGGGGGCGTGAATAGGGCTAGCACTCGGGATAGCCAGCTCCTCAAAGTAGAAACTATCCAGGTCTTCCTCGGTGGCCTGAGTATGGTTCCTCCTCCACTTGCGCTCGTACTGGCACTGGCGGGCGATAAGCTCGAATTGCTCGACCAGGTCCGCACCGACGGAGTGGTCACAGACAAACTCGTAGAGGTCCCCCGTATCGCCCGAAAGGTCGCGCCACGCTAGGACGTGCTCTTCCCCGTCGCGGATCTCGGTGCGGAAATGCAGCCCCTCGTCCAGGAGGAAGGTCTTCTCGTCGCGCTCAGCTGATAAGGCGCTGTCCTCTTCGTCGTCAGCGTCCTCGTCTCCTAGCTCCTCCTCGCCCTCCTCGTAGGCGCGCTGGATCACTAGCTGGTATTGGAACTCCTGTCCCGTCTTGCGAATGCGGGCGGCGGCGTCCTTGAAGATGAGTTCGGAGTAGCCTTTGGGTGACAGTGGGCGGACGAGGTAAAGTTGGCCCTGTGGAAGCTCTATCATGGATTCCTTCGAAGTATCGCCAAAGATCAGCTTCCCAACTGTAGAATAAGTTAGTTTGTGGAGCTGGAGGCTGGTGCGAACGTCCGCTCAAAACAAGAAATTTAGGCAAAGGAGGGGCATGGTGGTGGGGTCAAGATCAACGTACCATTCCGAAGTACAAACATTCTGACAAAGAATGGGCGCAAGAAGCTGAAAGTTCTGGGTGTGAATATGGAGTCTCCTCAGAACAAATATTTGCCAATCTCTTGCCAAAGGCTACGACAAATGTGTTGTATTTTCTGCGTTTGCGCGCCAGGGACAATATTTAGAGTTGGGGAAAGGAACAAACAGGCGTCATTCTTTATGTTTGTGGCTGATCCCCTAGTAACGAGTAGCTTTACGCCACAGAACAAAGACAGGTCATGTGACTCAGAAGTCGCCACCCTTCTCGACCAATCAGAAACGAGCCTCATCGCCGTCAACCAACCAGCGAGAGACATATGAGAATTTGAGATGCTTCCAGTATGTGCGCTGTCCTTGGTTACAGCTCTTCTGCGCTTACAAGCGGAGCTGGGTTTATCTACTGGAAGTCATGGGGAATAGGCTCTGTGAGCCAGTGGCGATTAAACCACCCCCTTATCCGTTGAAAGATGATACAGGAGCTGGATTTGGGTAAGTACAGGCTTAAGTCTCCAGCATCCATAAAACTCATATTCATTTCGCTCCAGGCAGTTTCATAACACAAGTATCCCAAGCAACCCAAAGCCAGCCCATATACTCCACCCTCCAATCTTCGTAAACCCACGCAATGCAAACCCATATCGCCTATAATCGTTTTCTATACTTCACTCCCCCTTCCTCAGTTCTCCTCCGTCTTCTCCTCCTTCTCGTATTTGCCCACCACTGCATCCTTTACAGCCTTCCCAGCACTCTCCAACTTCTCCCTAAAAGGAACCGCGGGCGACTTCGCCTCCTCAAGCTCCTTCGCCCTCTTCTTCTCCGCCGCAATGGAGATGCGATTCAGCTCTCCCACGAAGCTCTCTCCCCACCACGCACTCGTATACTTGAACACATACGACTCGAGCTTCTTGAAATTGTTGAGTCGTTGCTCGGCATCCATCGTAACGGAGTCGTAGATCGCCTTCGCGAGCTCCTCGGTGTTCCATGGGTTGACGACGAGCGCACCGTTCAGGGACTGCGCGGCGCCGGTGAACTCGGAGAGGATTAGGGCACCGTGGCGTTCGCGCTGCGTGGCGATGTACTCGTAGGAAACGAGGTTCATGCCGTCGCGGGTGGAGGAGACGAGGCAGACGTCGGAGACGGCGTAGAGGGCGGTGAGCTCGTCAAAGGCCACGGATTGATGGAGGAAGTGGATGGGCATGAATTCGATTGTGCCTTGAGTGTGTGTTAGTAGGTTTCTGCAACATGTGATATTCGTCTTGCTTACCAAATTTTCCATTGATTCTTCCAACGAGTTCGTTTACAACAGCGCGCAGATTCTGGTATTCCTCCACGTCTTCTCTGCTGGGGACGGCCACTTGAATCAGGACCACCTTGCCAACCCACTCTGGGTTCTCAGTCAAGAAGACCTCCAGGGCATGCAGTTTTTGCGGTACACCCTTGATGTAATCCAGACGATCAACTCCAACGATAAGCTTCACGCCTTCAAACTTCTTCTTGAGGGCGTTAATTCGGTCAATAACCTTTGGCTTCTTCAAGCCCTCCACAAACTTATCCGGGTCGATTCCGATTGGGAATGCGGCCACCGTCACGTATTTCCCACCATACTCAACTCCATTGGGCGTAGTTCCCACCTCCAGTATCCTCGCACAACTGCTGAGGAAATGTCTAGCGTAGTCATACGTATGGAAGCCGATCAAGTCACACTGCAGCACACCCATAAGCAGCTGCTCTCTCACCGGCAGAATTCTGTATATCTCGCTCGATGGGAACGGGGTGTGCAGGAAGAATCCAATCTTGACATTCTTCCTGGTGTCGCCGATTTCCTCGCGCAGCATCTCGGGGAGGAGCATAAGATGGTAGTCGTGGACCCAGATCATGTCGCCGTCCTGTACGTCTTTGGCCATGGTCTTGGCGAAGAGGCGGTTCACTTGCTTGTATGCTGACCAGGCGGATTCGTCGAATGTGATTTCTCCGGGGTGGTAATGGAAGAGCGGCCACAGGATGGAATCTAGAGATACATCAGCGTATACTCTGTAAGCGATGGACATAGCACTTACTCGAAAAGCCGTTGTAATGGCGATCTGCGAGCTCATCGTCAACAAATATGGGCGTCGCGCCATACTCGTCTCTCAGACGAGTAGTCAAGTCCTCGACCTCTGCCTCTGGGACCTCCAGCCCAGGCCATCCGTACCATTGGAACTTGGTCGTCTTTGCCAAGCCACTGAGACCTGTGACCAGGCCACCAGAGGACATGCTGAAACTGTACGTTCCATCGTCGGTGCGCTTGATGGTTATGGGCAGGCGGTTGGAGACGAGGAGAAGGCGTCCCGAGCCGTCCTTCGTGGGTTGTACGGCACTGCTCATTTTGATAGGTGGTGAAAGGTATTATTTATTGTTAAATCGAGGTTTGGGGAGCTTGCGCAGAAGTGCTCTGCTCCAGTCGCTCGTTTGGAGGTTCAAACGAAGCCCAAGACAGGTACTTGGCGGGGTAACAAATATAGTAAGCCGCGAATTGCCTCAGCAAGTCATCCAGTACAAGTCGATCTCTGGATGTTGCAAAGAAGGTAAAATACGTCGAAAGTGACAGGAAGTGTTGATATCGTCGTAAGAGGTATAGAGTATAGAGTTGTGTCGTGTTGGTTTCGTAGAAATCGTTTCGTTCCAAGTTGCGGCGCAAAGGGTATGATGATGTAGTTTCGTCCCGCACCTCAAATCACCCCAATCGCAGCCACGGAATCGAAAACGGACGGAGGAGGGGCAGCCTAAACCCGCCTTGCGCATTCAAACTTGGCCCTTGTATTTCTCCAGCCACCACAGCCCAGCCCGCCAATTACCGCCGAGGGCTACTACGGCAACAGCACCAAGAAGAGGGAAAAGTTTATCGAAATGCCCCGGGCAATTCGGAGGATTCAAGGTTCATGAGAAGAGAGGGCATTCATACAATTAAAAGCCTCAACTTCATGGTTCCATACAGACGCTGCTCCGACGCCACATGTTTTACCCTCCCATGAGCTGAGCACGGACTTGGCGCGCAGCTGGCTGCTAAAGATTGCTACCCGATCAATGATGATGGCATCGCCAACTCTATTATTATCGCCCTGGGACAGGCATGTCCATTCGGCCCGCTCAGCCATTCATCCATGATTTTGCGGAGACCCGTTATATATAATACGTGAAGAAAATTTCTCCCGGGTGTTTTTGGAGGATGAGATATTTTATTTTCCGCAGCTGAAAATCACTCTTTTCGGAGAGAAATACTTACTATGGATGCTGCTGTGCGAGTTCTCGTCGATAAAAGGCGGGGGTCTAGAACAGGGATTTGTGAGGGCTAGAACAATGACCACATGCAGCCACAAGATATCTTCAGCCTATGGCCAGCGACAGTGTCACAGGTAATATAAAGCCGATATAATGCGATTGAACTATCGACCAAAAAATGCCTCTTAAGTATGTATTCCTATTTCTCGAAACCATTGTATGCTACGCTACCTCTCCAATGCAACATGCTACTGTAACCATCATAAGCTTCATAATTCGTATACACCACCCATTCTACCGCCACAGCAAGCCAAACAACCAGCCATCCTCACAATCACCTCCTCCTCCCAAACTTCCCTCCAACCCTCCCCCCCTTCGCTCCCGAATTCTTCATCTTCATCCTCTTATAATTCGTATGCGCCTGTGCCCCAACCTTCTGCTTGCGTCCCGTCATCTTCTGCTTGCTCCTCTTGTATCTCGTCCCGCCCTCCGAGGCAGTGTACTCTGTGCCGCTATCCGAGTCCGAGTCGAAGTTACGGACTGCTTTGTAAAGAGGTAGCGAGTCTGCCTCAAAGCCTTCCTGTGTATCTGGGACGAGATCTGAGTTCTGAGTGTCCCCGCCTTGCGTATCATCCTGCCCCTCATCGTACTCGTCATCTTCATCGTCCGAGTAAGTCGTAGGCGCAGCCTCTTGAGCTGGCGCTTTAGTCCTTGTAGGCCTAATATTGACCTTCCTCGTCGTCCTCTTCTGCCCCTTCTTCTTGTAAACAGGAAGTTTACTATCCCTATCCGCAATCGCCTGCTCCCTTTCCCCCAGCCCATCATCCGCATCCTTGCCATCATTATTGAAATCCAGATCCGGGAAATCGATAAATGGGAAATCGGTAAGCTGCTGGCTATCGCCGACCTGAACACTTTCTTGTAGTTTCGGCGCTTGAGGTTTAGGTAATGTCTGCTTCGGGCCAGCATTCGGAGGGGGCGGGCCACTCTCCATCTCCCGCAGGGCGTCAAGATCGTCATCCAGTGCTTCCTCCTGCATCTCCCTCAAACTCGCCAGCATACTGCTTAACCCCCTAACAAGCGACCTCTTCGGCATCCTCGGCGCCGGCGGTGACAGAGCATCCGCAGCATCCTCACTTATAGCCGGAAGCGCAGCAATCCTATTATCCCTTCGCAAAAACGAAGGCGTCGAGAGGTTCAGCTTCGACACCGAACTCGGCGTCAACGATGCCTGTCTGGTGCTACCCTCGTTGCTCCCCCGCCGACGCTTCAAGGGTGTCACAAACGTATCCAGCAAGAAGCGTTTACTACTCGACAGCGGCGTCCTCGAATGTCTCGCCGCGCTCGGCGTAGCCATGATCCCGTCATCGGCATCTTTCGCCTTCCGCGGCGTCTCTTGGATGCTTGGGGCGTCGGTTGGGGCAGCTGGTTGTTTGAATGGTGAGATTTCGTCACCGCTGGGCATGGCGTCGAAGATACCGAGGAACTTGCCATCTTTCTGCGGCGTGGGCCCGATGACACGGGGCTTTTGCGGGGTGAAGAGGAGGCGGTTCGCGGAGGGGGTGTCGAATGGACCGGCTGTTGAGGGTTGCGGGTGTATCTGGGATGGAGTTTGAGACTCTACGACTGCTCGTCGTTTGGCGGGCGTCCCAAGTGTATTAGAAGGGGATTTCCGTTTCGAGGAACGGGGCGCGTTGTCTTCTGACGCCTTGGTCTTTGGTTTTGGAAGAGGTTTCGCGGGTATTTTGCCAGAGAGAATATCTCGAATTCGATTATAATCTTTGTATTTCTGAGCTGCGTAATACTGTCAGACCATACATCATACTCGCGGAATGGATCAACATACCTATCTGAGAGTTCTGCTTAATATCCTCCCTCCCAGCCTTCATCCCCCCATTCCCAGCCGCAAACTCCCTCTCCCAAACCTTCAGCTCCTGCCTCAGCACAACCGACCGCTCCGACAAAACATTCCGTTCTCCCTCATCCATAATTCGTATTCCGTTGTCGCCGCAGCGTCGTCTCGAAATGTCGCTTTCGCTTTCTCAGCCCTAACAACGGGTGGACGCGACCAGAACCGTGTAATGGCTAAATTAGCGCGTCCCGGACCGCGCCTCTTATCGTTATCGCCCCGGCCATAATTATCCCCCAAGTCCCCCATCGCCCCTCCACCCCCATTCCCCATCTCCATGGACACCAACGCCGACGACGACGCCACGAAGTCACAGGTGCTACAAACGACACTCGCTGAGATTGCTGCTCGCGCAGGCGCTGACGCAGAAGAATGCTGCGTAATATGCCTTGACCTCCTCACTGAGAAGGCGCAGGCAGCGCCCTGTAGCCACGCGAGCTTCGACTTTATATGCCTGGCCAGCTGGTTGCAACAGCGCAGTTCCTGTCCCCTATGCAACGCTGAGGTTTCTGAAATCCACTACGCCTTCACAGATGAGACGAATTACAAAGTCTACCCAGTTGCATCTACCAAATCCGCCACACCCTCCGCCGTCCCGTCACCACAGCGAAGCGTCCCCCATCGACCACCTCGCCCGCGGCGGCAGTACACACATACCCCCACCCCACCCCCCGACGACGCCCTCGCCCGCCGCAGAGCAGTCTACGCACAGAACCTCTACTCCCTCCACGTAGGCAGCAACCGAATCTCCCGCTTCCGGGATTTCACGCCACAATCCCTCTCCGCCTCCCCCGAACTCCAATCACGAGCGCGGACCTGGATACGGCGAGAGCTACGGGTTTTCGCCTTCTTACAACCTACCGATAACACTGCGGAGGGGGAGGGGGCAACAGTGGGGGAAAAGAGAAGGGGGAGAGGTGATAATGCGGAGTTTTTGCTGGAGTATATTATAGCTGTTCTGAAGACGGTGGATGTGCAAGGGGCGTCGGGGCAGGCGGAGGAGTTACTGAGGGAGTTTTTGGGGAGGGAACATGCGAGGTTATTTTTGCATGAGGTGAGGGCTTGGTTGAGGAGTCCGTTTGGGAGGGTGGAGGATTGGGATCGGAATGTGCAGTATGCTGTGCCGCTTGTGAAGGTGGGGGAGGGGAGGGGGGATGTGAGGGATGGGAGTAGGAGAGGGAGGAGGGGGGGTGATAGGTATGCGCCGTATAGAGGTGGGAGGAGAGGTGTTGAGGAGGCTAGATTGAGGTATGATCCTGATTGAATAAATATAAAATTATGAATATAAATGTAATCTTTTTGAAGTTATTTATTTGACGTATAATTTGGTGAATAAATCATAGATATTAACCTCGATTTTTTAATATTCATACATAAATATATCCCACACTCTTAAGTTTTAGATACAGCAAATAAAACAACAACTATTAATCCCTCTCTACCATCCCCAACCTACACACATCTTTCTCCCTACCTCTACTAACCGGTCGTGTGAGTGAAACTGCCGCAAAAACCGTCTGGTGTTCATAGGCCTTTTTTTGCCATACCCCTGGAAATCCGAAAACGCTCCAATGGCGCAATGGTAGCGCGCAAGACTTCTACTAATGACTCTAGTCTAGTCAACGTAAATCAATCTTGAGGTTGAGGGTTCGAGCCCCTCTTGGAGTGGATTTTTATATTTTTTGCCATTATTTACAATTTTTTGTTATAGCTATATCGTTAATATCGTTCGTATTCATCCAGAAAAACCCTCTGTGTCTTTTTTGAACGCAAATCAAAAGAATTGCTGCTTTCACAACTCATTTTTTTGGCAATTTTTTACTACACCACCAAATCGTGGGGTCTTGGCGGGGAAATCGCTTACCTAGTCCCGCCCTCAACTCGCGAGTGTGGATTTCCCTAGCACCCACCACTCCATTTAGCGAGCAGCCACCGACCGCGAGGGTCTGGATCGTTTACAATGGATGCATAACATAAACCTGCTTATTTATACCTCCGGACACCACGGATGTAACGGACATTGATTGAAAAACCAGCAGCCCCATCATATGTACTGTACTGTATGTATGCCCAGGTTTGACTCGGGAACTCCAGTTTCTAAATACGAAGCTGGCTCCAGCTGAAAGTCAAGGAAGGCGCTGACACGAGAATATCCCTATCCTGTAGCCGCTGGTGTTATACCCAACCCTATCCCTCCCTCGCATCACCAAGACCAAGATCTTACCTCCCTGCACCACCACACGCACCGCGCGTCCTCTCCTCACGAAAAAGCCCGAATCCAATCCAATCCTCGGATCCGTCTCACTGCATCCCATCCCAGATCTCTTGTTCTCCCAAACCCCAGCGTGCGTGGCGTCCCAATATCCGCACAGACTTTCCCTATCTCCGTCCGGATGGGATGGAGCTGTTGCTGTGCTTGCTGGCTCCTGTGGTTGTCGGGCCAAGCCCACAGGTAGGTTCGGGAAGGAGGGGAGGGCTAAGAATAGAGGTCTGGAAGGCCTGGTTGGTTCGGTCGGTGGGTTTGTGGAATTGTCGATAACGGGGGAGTACAGAGAGAGGGCACGCCGGGGGGTTATGTCATCGCGTTCTCGAACTACGTGAGTGGGTGTGGATGTATGTGTACAGCACAGTGCAGTACAGTACTCCGGTCGTGTCAGTACTCTACATATGATACAGGGCGTACGAGCGTCTACGCGTCTCACTCTCGAGAAGCTGACCGCGTCCTTCCCTCCCTCCCCTCCCTGCCTCCCACCGAGTCGTCCAGCCGCCGGCCATCACAGCAACAGCCCAAATGTCTCACCCATCATCACGTGATACCTGTCTCTAAACTCGCGCCCTCACTTGCTGTGTGGAGTTGTGAGGCGGGCGGGTGTGTGTGGGACAACAGACAGACAGAACAGCCAAGAAGGGGGGAGGGCTAAATATAAAACAGGTAAGAGATTGACCTGTGGATATGCTGTGTGTGTGAGTGCTGTTTATTGAGTTTTCGGATTCTCCACCGTGGAGAACGGATGGCATGGATGGGCTAGGGAGAGAGGTTCTGGATGCCGGTCGGTGATGATGGGATTTTTTTTGGGAGAGGTTTTTGGTGGTGTGGGTTTTGGCGTTTGTGGCGGAGTGGCGTTTTCTTTGGCGGTGGTAGTTTGTTTTTGGGTGTGTTTGTTGGGATAAGTTATGTATGTGTGTGTGAGCTGTTTACTTTTACTTGGACTCTCTGTGGTCCTAGTGGTGGTGGTGGTTGATTGACTAAAGGGCCTACAGAGAAGTGGTGAGAGAGCTTGGATGGGGGCAGCACGTGAAGCGGGAATGGCGGCGGTAAAGCTGTCGTTGGCATGTGTTGAGTGTACAGTCAGTACCACGGTTTGCCATCTCGGCTTCCCCTATAATCCTGTCAATTCTAAGTAGTAGGGGCTGTGTATATACATGAAGCAACAGTTTAAAATGGAAAATTGAGGCTGAGCAAAAAGAGAGACCAAGTTAAAGCCGTTCGTTCGTTTGTGCATTGTTAATAACAGTTTTTATCACTCGTCATAACTTGTGTATACGAACCTAAGTAACCCCTTCATCAACTTCGGGTATTAAAAATTCTAGCATGAGACAGACGAAACTCCGCCACAATACCTTTCGCGCGGTATTTCGCTGTATTTTTTTTTGCAGGGCGGTACGTACCCGCCGTGACAGGGGCGACGGATGGCGGAACTGCAGGAACAGCGGACCCTCCCATTTTTCGCAGCGGACGATGTGGATAAGGTGTGGGAGTGGGCAGCCAATGGGGGAAGAGGTAAACGGGCAATCGTGGATGGATGGGGTTAGAGGGTGATTTCCTGTCATTTCGCTTAATTGGGGGGCTAGGTGGGATGGGGTGTTAGTGTGGGAATGGTGGTGAATGATGTGAATGATGGTGTATCTGTTGTGTGTGTACTTGTATCGTTGTGGTGATGATGGGAGGGTGAGTGTGTGAGGGAGATGTGAGGGAGATGTGAGGGAGGTTGTGAGGCCTGAGGTGTTAGGGAGAGTGAAACGGAACATTCCCGAGACGTGTCACTTGTACACTTGTGCTGGGGAGACCAGCTATGGGGTACAAGGTATCTGTCTGGTCTGTCTCCTCCTTCTCTTCTCGCCGTGAACAGAAATGATAGGCACAACACGAGACACAAGTGCACGCCAGCGCAAACCCCGTCCCAAGACTCCACGGCAGGAAATATGTTGATCTTTCAACTTGTGCTGTACTGTACTGGTTGGTGGTGTACTGGGACTGGACTGGTGTTGTCCTGGTCCTGTATGGTCCTGTATGGTCCTGTATGGTACATATTATTGTCTAGTTATGTACTTAGTGTTACTGTGCATTTGCTCTTGTGATGCAGGTACCTCCCCCTCAGCGGTTATCTGTGGTTACTGTACTTTCCGTACTTTTACTGTACTTTTACTGGACTGTTGTTACTGCTATGTGTGCCTGCTTTTTGCCCGTTAGCTTGCTAATTCCTGCTAATTCCTGCTATTCCCCCTCTTCTCTCCCTCCCTCCCGCGTCTCCCTGTGCCTGTTCCTGCCTGTGCCTGAGCCCTTTCCCACTTCCCGGAGGTACCTGATCAAAGTACCACCACTTCAACAACACCGTACTTCCCCATCCTTTCCCTCCTACACCCCCCCCCTGCCTTTCCGGTCCTCTCTCTCAACTCACACGCACCCACACCTCTCTCGGTCTGTATCTGTGTCAGTCTCTCTCTCTCCTCTCTCTTCAATTCCATCACGAAACGCCATCATCGACGACATTCACCTTCCTTCATCCATCATCACACTCCCTCGTCTGTCCATCCAACTTGATCACCCTGTGTGATTCACGACATTCGCTTTATACCCCCGTCGTCGACACTTTGTCGATTCTCTTCCCACCGCCCATTCATTCCTCGGTAACCCGGTTCATTTCGACATAGCGGCAATAGGAAACAATAGATCCGACAGATCCGACCAGAGAAACAAAATCACGAGCGGCATCGATCCCATCGAACAGGCATCTCCTATAGCAACCGACCGATATTTTCAAAAAGGGAGCGAAGTCAGGACAAAGAAACGTCCTCTGTCAAACGGTCTAGCGTCACGAACCTCGACCCCATCGGAAGCGTCATTAGGGTGGTCGACGTCCATCTCGACATCAAACAACCAACAGTGCTGAATTCCCCATCATCTCCGAGGCCGCGGCCAACATATCCACCATGCTCTTCTCATCAGTTCTCGCAGCCGCCGTCGCGCTGCTTGTGCCGTCACTCACAGATGCGTTCGATATTGTAAAGGGCGACTGTTACGATACCCTAGACGGATTTGTCCATGGCTTCACCGAACAGTGGCAGGCGGCGTCCGCATGCTCGACTCATTGCGTACCGTTGGGTAAGCCGGTGATGGCGATTAACGGCTCCGATTGTTGGTGTGCCGATACATTACCGGCGATAAAGCACAAGGTGGACATCTCGAAGTGCTCAATGGTGTGCCCTGGCTATGGCCAAGATATGTGTATGTGACCTGCTTGGATATTTGTCGATATCATGCTGACATGAAACAGGCGGTTCAAAAGATGGGAATTATTTCTCCACGTGGAACGACGGCCTTGATCTGACTATCAAGAATGCCGATGCAGCGGCGGCCGCTAGCACTCCTTCATCTAAAACATCAGCACCAGCCGAGACCACGGCAAACAGCCCCTCTGTGGTGACAAATTTCGTCGGAGGTGAGTTTCTTCTGCCCTCCTAACTGCCGAACTTTTGCTGACATGTCCAGGCCAAACCGTCATCGTAACCCAGTCACCCGCAGCCACCAAAGACACCGGCAGCTCAGGCCCAAATGTAGCCGCCATCGCCGCAGGCGTCGTTGTCGGCGTGGTCGTCATCGCCGCAGCGATCGGAGGGACGTGGTTCTTCCTGCGTGCTAGGAACCGTCGCGAGCTGGAGGACGCACACAGGCGCCAGGCGGCCATCAACGCCTTCGTCAAGTCACCGAGTGACGCGCCCGCATTCGATACCAGACTCGAGCCAGCTATCATGCGTAGGATGAGCGCTGGCAGCATCGCGGATAACCAGGACTACTCGAGGAGAATCCTCAAGGTATGTGCAAGCTCCTCATTAAATAACGTGGACACGTGCTAATAATATGCAGGTCACGAACGCATAAATCCGCATCCACTGCAGGGCAGTTGGCTAGGCCGAGCGCTTCGAATCTCACGACAATGACTTTGTATTTCTCTTGTAATCGCATGCGGCCGTCCTTTTTCCTAATCCAGCTCCCGGCCCCGCCCCCCGTCGAAAGCCCGGCATATACGATCGGACAATATCTAGTTTTCTCGATTCCGATAATAGTTGTGCTTGGCCGATGTCGAACCTTCGAATCTCCAACGCAACGTTTCTCATATCCGTCACCAATTGTCACACCGCCTCTCCACTCTCTACCACTCGCCTTTCTCTTGATCCCTCCAGTCCTGCCATCACTCCATTGGCGTGGATTGGATGGATAAGGGACATACACGGCTCGGCCTCCTAAGGCCATACTATGGGACTTACCTTCTCCCACACCACCACACTCTTTGACGAACGAACGCTTCGAGGCTACCTGTTGCAAACTGCCTACGACCCCCCCCCTCCTCCACCTACCGCTCCACAATATAGGTACGGTTGGTTGGCTGGCTGCGGTGTGTTATGGCGGTGATTGGGATGGATTGTGATTTGTTGGAGTATTTTCGAATGGGGAGCAGGGCATGAGGGCATCTAAGCTCTTGATACTTTTTTTTTATAACTTTTGTTTTGCCGTTTCAGGGTTGGCGTATTGGATTTGGGGGTTGGGTGTGGTGTGGTGTGGTGTGTTGTGTGTGTGTTTTCGCGAGTTGTCTGTGTTAGTTGAGTGATATGCCTCTTGGGGGTGAAAAGGGGAGAAGGAGTGCAAAGGAAAGGAAAGGAATGGGTATGGAGAGATGGGGTTTTAGACGTTAGTGTGGGGAGAGTAGATATGGAGAGAAATGAATGAAGATTTCAACCTCTTGATATCAAGGATGGGCCTGCGCGTATAGTGATTGAGTGACCTGATGTGGTTTGAGGGACTTATATTGGCGATAATGTGATATTCACGTGATGATATAATATGAGAATATAGCACGTGACCTATATCCCGTTTGCTTAATTTCTCATATAGATCTAGATTATTATACTATCTACGAAGCTATCCTCCTGAGACTGATGTTGGGTTCCAAATGGCGTTGGACACATGAATGGTCGGCGTAGTGATCGGTGATGGCGTAATCACCGTACTCATGGTTGAACCAGCAGAAGTCGTAACGATGCCACCACTGATTGTGACAGTCGTCTCCTGTCCTTATAAGTGACCGTGATGGGAGCCATAGTGATTGTTGTTGGGCTCGGCAGCACCCAAGGCGGGAGAATGAAGGTGCATGGCGGATAACACTGGATGGTGGGATCTGGGTCGTTATAGATATCCGGGTTGATGATAAATAGGCCTAGATCCGGTGTCTCCATCGCTAGCAGCGTCATCGGCGCCGAAGTCAGCATCTAGGTCAATGGCCCAGTCTGACGTCCCGTTGAAATCCAAGCCCCTAATCCACGAGACACGGTCATCGTACAACTGCTTGGTCATCCAAGATACCCACTACATGTCGTCGTTGTAGACCAGAATGTCCTCATCGTCGCTGGAATACTGCTGAACATTACTGTTGGTGACGATGATATCTCGGATCTCGAAGTTGGAAATGTAGCTAGATGTGTTGCTACATTTTCCAGGAGACTCTCCCGACTCTGGACCTGTGTAGGTGCAGTTCTGCGCCATAACAGCCGGGTGAAGTCATCTGAAAACGAGCGACCATAGAATGCCATACCAACTACAATTTTACTGGCAGGCACGCCGGCCTTGGCTACCATCGCCAATGAGTACTCTGTTTCCGTCCTGTTGACGTGGGAGCGGAGACAATTACCCGCCGGACATGCGTCGCTGCCGAGTCCGAAAGAGAGTCAGCAGGTGCCACAGATCTGAAAACTGTCTGATTTCACGGGGCTAAGGAAGATGATAAAAGGATTCAACTTACGTGGAAAAAGGAGTTTTCCGTAGTCCCACTGGCCATGTAGGTCGTACGTCATATAAACAATATAATCAACGACCAAAGCAATATCGCTAATGGGGAGACCCTTGAGATACCAAGACGAGGCCGGGGCGGCGATTCCGATTGACATTTCGGCTGGCAGAGCTGCTCGCACAAGCTTTAAGGAGGCCAAGTAATTGGGTCCATCCTCTAGGCTACCGGCTGGAACGCCGGGGATGTCGGGGAGCTCCTGGGTATTCCTGGTCGAAGTCGACGCCGTCGAGGCCTTGGTCAACGATGAAGGAGGCAACGTGTTGTTCGCAAACGTCTGTCTCTGCGCGGGCGTCACGCCCTAGTGTTGGATGCTTTGACCTAATTAGCTGTATTAACCACTTTTAACTAATAATCGCCAAGTGAGGGGTAACTTTATTCGGCCGACGGCCCTAGCCCGTAATCGGGACTGCCACAATTCTCCTTCGTTCGTCAGATCGGGATTGCCTCCGTCATTAATCCCCTCAACCGCCTTCATGGGGTAGAGACCCAATATGGCAGGTCTAGACAGTCGACCTCCTTATCTTATCATCATACCTTATATCCTGCCTAATACATGACCACCACCCGCGATTAGCTTCTTGACTTGCCCAAATGCCGGGCTTAGCTCTCTGGCATTAAGGGTTGGGTATGCGGAGACGTCTTGTCAACTTCCTGAAACAGAAGGTAAATCGTGGAGCATCGGCCGCTACGCCAACATGTCATATATTAAGAGCATACAAGTACTTGTTGAAGGGCAGTGGCTGCGAATATGTATATATATATGTGTGTGTGTATATATTTATATAGACTTTAGTCGGCTTTCTGATCTGTTCCTTACTCCCCAGCCGTCGTCATGAAGTTCACATCTCTGTGCTATATCGCGGCCCTCGCACCACTTTTGTCATCAGCATGTCTTCTCCCTGAGGAGCGCGCAGGGTTACCGAGGAAGGTACCACTGCTACGCCGCCAATCCAACGGCATTGCAATCGGGACGGGCGATCGTTATAGTGGAGGTACTGTAGCACCGCGGGGTTTGGGATCACAGACCGTTACGTTGACCTCGCTCTTAAACGTCAACGAGATCGCCTCCGGCCTGAAAGGTCTCGCGAGCATCTACGGAATCTCAACTTTCACAACTCCGTATACCACCTATAACGGGGCAACCATCTCAGGCGGTAAAGTTGGAGGCAACGGAACATGCAACAATGCGTACCGCGTCTACCTAAACTCTGCAATCCACGCCCGAGAGCGAGGCGCCTCGGATGGTCTACTGTTCTTCATCGGCGACCTCCTCTACGCCAACAAGAACAACATCGGCTTGAATTTCGGCTCCAAGTCCTACACCGCCGCCCAAGTGAAGACGGCCTTGTCAACAGGCATCGTTTTCATACCCCTAAGCAACCCCGACGGAGTCGCCTATGACCAGTCCTCCAACAGCTGCTGGCGCAAGAACCGCAACCCCGCATCGTCCGGCGGCTCCGCATCCTCCATCGGCGTGGATCTGAATCGGAATTTCGACTTCCTATGGGATTTATCTTGGTGGGCAAAAAGCGTGAGGAACGAGGTCGCCTCCGCCACCCCTTCCTCTGAAGTATTCCACGGTAATAATTAAAAACTTCCACGTTTTTCTCTCTCTTGGTTGTTTGTACTCAGCTAAATTTTCAAACTCTCAGGTACAGCAGCGTTTTCTGAACCCGAGACGAAAAGCATCAAATGGGTCATGGATACCTTTAGCAGCGTCCGTTGGTTCATCGATCTCCACTCGTACGCTGGAGACGTCCTGTACAGCTGGGGCAGCGACGAAAACCAGTCCAAGACCTCGACCATGAATTTCCTCAACTCCGCATACAACAGCGTTCGAGGCATCTTGAGCGACACTCCCGGCACCAACGGCGGATACGGCGAGTACAGCCCAGCAGGCGAGAACACCGACAACATCAAAGCCGCAACACGTATCGGCAGCGCCATGAGCACCGCTGCCGGGCGCACCTATTCCGTGATCCCCGCTGCGGACTTGTATCCCACTTCGGGGGCGAGCGATGATTACTCGTACTCCCGCCACTTTGCGGATACGTCCAAGAACCTCATTCATGGGTATACGGTCGAGTTTGGGTTTGGGAACTCGGCTGCGTCGTGCCCGTTCTACCCGACTCAGGCGCAGCATAATTCGAATATTAGGGAGATTGGAGCTGGGTTCATGGAGTTGCTCTTGGCGGCTGCGGAGATTGGGCTTGGTGATGCGATGGCTTGCTAGATAAAAGCGAAGAGGCGGAGGGGAGGTTTCGTGGGGCTTTGTTAGATGCACTGTAGGAACCATTTAAAGCTATAAATAATCATACATATCCCAGGAGGAACAACGACGTCGTCGACGACACTGGCTGGTGGCTTCATCTGGCTAACTAGCAGCATATTACCCCCTCTAATAACAATAACTCAAATAAGGGGCAGCTCCACCGGGACTCCTATCATCTGGACGTACAGCCCTGGACCCTTCCCTACCCCCGCCACAACTTCGCCCGGTGCGCCGGGCCCGCCTGGTCCACCACCTCCACCTCCCCTAGGCTACGCAAGCAGCGTGAGTGTGGGGTCTGGGCCGCCAAAACTCGGCTGTCGTACAGGCCAGATTTGTGGCTCGCCATGCCTTATAAATTGCCATGGTGGCCACGGTTGCGTCTTTCTATGCGGCTATGTTATTTCGCGCAATACTATTGTACTGACGTGTCGGGCGTATGTAACTCTTTTGACCACGGTGAATACTACTGGTTCATTCTAGACGGCTCGTCCACTTGCGAGACTGTGTGAAGTAAAGAATCATAGCTAGGGTTTACTAGTGTAAAGAAGCCGGAAGATACTACATATCACTTTCCTCCTAGTGCTTTCGACTTGGCAGATTTCACAAAGGGGTTGACTAACTGCGTGTTTATGCCTAATGAGGAATCGGATTCAGACTCATTTTACAGTGGTGCCAGTGATGGAGGTAATGTTGCGTCAGTTCCATGTCGATATGCTGTATCAGCCGACTAGGCTGAATGTTATAAGACTTATAAGAAGTTTGATATTATAGCAGGCCAAGGGCGAAGAGAAATGGCGCAGCTGGCTACAATGGTTTAGACAGATCAGAAGTTTGGTAAATAGATTAAGATAGTTACGTACAATAGATCACTAGGCGTATAATAGCAGACTTTACTCTATTGTACAAGAGCTCAAGATAAAACCTTAGCATACTAATAATAACTTCACCATCGTCCGCAGAAGGGGTTTTGATAATTTTGATAATTTGGGTAGCAGTTCTGATATTGTGATCTATATCATCTCACTCGAGAGATCTTCAAAGGCGCGTACAACATATTTTGTGCCCAATACCGAGACTATATTACCTTCTTTCCACTCCTCCTCACCCTCAAACTCGGAAATGCCAACCCCAGCAAAGGAAGGCACACCTTCCACCTGACCAACAGCATATATCACTTTCCACTGTGCATTCTCATCTAAACCTTCACTCCGCACTGAAAATGAAAGATCGTCACTTTGTCGTAACGCCATGAATGACCCCGCTACCCGTCCTAAAAATGTGCCACCACGGGGACCGTTCTCAACACTCTGAATGATCCAAGCACGTTTTGGTCCAGGCACTGGATCTAGCTTGCGCCACACCTCTTCATAATCCGTGACAACATCGTTCTTGTGCGCGCAAGGCATGGAGCCAGTCTCGAGATCATCGCCGTTGGGAAGCGGCGAGAATATGCCTTCGTCTGGGTCCGATGGACCGAGGGAGTCTATTACTTTGATCCAGCGGCATTTCACTATAAACGTGTTAGGAAATCGCTACGCCATAAGAGACTGCAGGGAACTTGCGAGGATTCTTGCTTAAAATTTGTCGCTCGCCCGCCATTGCCCAGTCGATGGATTGATCTGCTTTGTTCACGCGGAGATCCATGAAATAGCCACCAACGTTCATGACAAGGGTATTGGTGAGCTCTTCTGGTTCATCTGGCACCCATCGAAGACTAATGCGCGTCGAAAGTCTAGCAGCCATGGTAATAGGAAGGTATATGATAACTTAATTGATGCTTAATATGACCTGGCGGAATATCTGCACGATTTCAACCTGGCAAAAAGGGACAATGGAAGAGAGGAGATAGTATCTGTCTTATACTCGCGTGGAATGTTTTAACTTACGCACCCCGCAATCTAGCCCCTTCTCTTACAGCTTCCGAAAGCAGTTAGAATCACACTTTGTTGTACGCCATAAGTTTCCATACGGGTCTGTGCTTTTTCCCATACAAAAAGACACTCGTTTACTGGAATTTCAGCACAGACCCGTACGGAAACTTATGGGCTAGACTATGAA
Source organism: Pseudogymnoascus sp. WSF 3629 (assembly GCA_001662585.1). Taxonomy (NCBI): domain Eukaryota; kingdom Fungi; phylum Ascomycota; class Leotiomycetes; order Thelebolales; family Thelebolaceae; genus Pseudogymnoascus; species Pseudogymnoascus sp. WSF 3629. The sequence goes on from KV454566.1 coordinate 255,876, forward strand.
GATCCTCAAAGCGGTTTAGCGCGACCGATAAGCTACCCCTCACTCTTTTGCACTATCTAAAGCTAACTATAGCAACATATTTGATTTACGTGCGTGAATCTAACTAAGATGTTGGCCTAGTGATATCTGATAAGAGTTCATTAGACTACTTAGTAGGGAGAGGTCATTGATACTGTTAGTCACTAGGTGAGGACCTCACCCTGTCTTCTTGGCGCTATGGCAATATTCGTATTTACGCAGCCCCTTCATTACGTTTCTAAGTAGCTTGCGTTAACAATAGCATAGAAGCTCCCCTATTAGGTATTAGGGGGTGGCAGAGTTTAGTCTTCCGACCGACGATAAGATTGTGGGGAGAGCCGTTGCTACTCTTGGGTTGTGGGGTTAATAGTAGTCCTATCTTAGTATTGGGGTTGACAATTTTGGTTATTGGGGCTGAGACACGCATTTGCAGTGTTTATAACGCTATGTAATTGGAGAAATATTTAAGCTTCATCCAATCATACATTAGTGCTCTGTGTGTTACTCTTACTGTTCTGACATCAAGTTGCTACATCGAATAACAAAGGTAACACAGATGGCAAACCATAAGTAACACTGTTCAAAAAGCAGAAGAGTAGTACAGCTAGAAAACAACATCAGTAAGAAACTATTAGATAATGTATAACGTATTTCACATGCTAGTTGCGCACACAGTCTAATGTCTGCCACTGGCGACCTTGTACCGCGGCTACCAGTGGACCAAACGTGTGGCAATGGCTGCTTGAAAACGAGAAATGGTTAGCTGATTTTGAAAACTGCCTAAAACCTCATCTCCACGCAGAACTCATCTCCGCCCCTCCCCTCAAAACATTGCACTGACATCTCCCAACACAGCGGTGCAAATTCCCCTGCCTCAGCGTATCCTGCTGGCCCAACGCCGCATCTATCAAATTCGAAATGACTCGCGACCTCTCACTCCAACTCCTAACCCCCCTCCTCTGCCCCATCACCGCCAGCGGGCCCACAAAATTGCTCAGCATGAGCACTGACTCCTCCTCCGCCGGCTTACCCTTCCATAAACCCATATACTCCAGTATATCCCCCCTAACGCTCATCAGCCACGGATGAACCGTCGTCAGGTAATCATGCACGCTGACAAAGTCCCTCCCCTCCAAGAGAGTCACTACAAGTCTCGCCGCCTTCCCACGCGGCCGGTCCGTCCCGCAGCACCGCATCAGACACGGCCTCTCGCCGTAGCCGGACAGCACGCCGTACTGCGGGTCCGCGGTCTGCTGCCAGTCAGGCTCGGAGTGGCCACGGTGGCACAGTAACCACTCGTCCTCCCAATACTCGAGCGCATAGACGCGCACTATAATTGAGGAAACCGGCGGCTTGGTCATGGGCGCCTGCGAGATGGCGTGCCAGGTGCTGGTGCCTTCGGCGGTGAGCTGAAGGTACGGCTCGATGGAGGTGGGGTTATCGCGTTTGTCCAGCACCCAGATGGAGGTGGAGAGAGGGCCGCTGAGGGTGCAGAAGATGCGTGCGCTGGAGGTGGAGTCGGTGAAGTGCTGCTGTTGGGCGGCACGAAACCGCATTTGCGCATTGAGCCCCCCCTCATCTCTCTGGATCTGTAATCGCTCTGAAATATCGAAAGATGATGACATTATGAAGAAGCTGCAAATCGATAAATAAGATCCCGGGTAGGTTAAAGTCTTATATCTAGTTTAAATGCGAATGGTTTACTTATATATATATATTTGTTTGTTAGAAGGACGTCAGTTTTAGATTATTAGTTTAATTAGGTGGCGTGCGGCGTAGCAATTGTAACGTTTAATATTTAGCTAGCTAATAATAATTCGAGATTTTATTTATAACGTGTGATTTTTCCTTTTCTAATTACCCTTCGGTGTCGACCGCTTTTGCTAATGGCTGGGTTCGAGCGCCAGCTCGAGGTTCAAGGCGAAGAAAACTTCATTCGAAATGCCGTAATATTTCGATAACAAGGTACACGTGTAGTAGTTTACAGCACTGCCTGTCGTGCCCGAATAGCGACAGTTGACCTCGCCCGTGGTAACATTTCCGATGCTGATTATATCTATGGCCTTAGAAGCGGTCGCTGTGCTGGCAGAACTTGTCGAGGTAGTGCTTCTCGAGGTAGTGCTTCTCGAGGGGGATGATGTGATCGAGAGCGCCAGGCTGGCAGAGCTCGATAACAGGCTGATGGAAGGGTAGGTGGTGTTGATGATTGTGGTGTTTGCGGGACTGAGGGAGGTGTACATATCGATATGCTTCTGTGCTTGGGTGAGAATGCCTTGGTAGGTAAATAGGGGGGATATGTGGTGCCGCTGTGCCATAATGGGACTGTGGTGGGTAGTGTTGCCTTACCACAACAACGTACTAATTCTTGATTCAAAATAAAACACTAACTGAGACCATGAGCAAGCTGGCTTAGGTTCGGACCGAATATTACGGGATATATGGGGTAATTACAGAAGAATTAATCAAGTTACTTCACTCTAGTCGTGTTATTTTACGGGCAGTGAAGGAATGACGATATATTAGTTGGTATTAAGAAATTAGTAAAATACAGACTCTGCTCGACGGTATATTCCCCTTCGACAGATAAGTCTTCGGAGGTCGACCGCCTTCCTCCCATTCCTCGCCTTCCTCCCATTCCTCGCAGTTATCCCTTCTTCCATCCCATATTTCCATTTAACCGCCATTTCCTAGTACCTAATCCCCAACCTGCTCGAAGTTTCCGTGCTAGTTCTACATCACATCCTGTGCTGTCTGGCCAACTGCTCCCGTTACTGTGTTTCGATACTGATGCGTAGGATACTGCTGTGTTGTTGCATATTCTTGCGTTGTCGTATACTGCTGTGACGGTTGGGAGTATGTTGATGTTGCCGCCGTGCCGTGAGTCTGCTGGGGCTGGACGTAGGTTGCAGCAGGTTCGGTTCGGTACTGAGCAGTTTCCGCCGGTGTGGTTCGGTACTCTGTGGTTTGGTTGCGGTTCTCGTGGTAAACGGGGGCCACGCCGCTGCTAACATGGGTGTCTTCTTGTCTCTTGATTCTTGGGGCCTCCTCGTGGACTTCACGGCGGGAGCGGTGCTTCGTCAAAAAGTAAAGACCCTATGGAGATATCAGTTATTTGTTGAGATGTGAGAATACTGAAATGAATAATCTTACCAGTAGGAAGCTGAGAAGCCAGAAGATGCCTCCGATGAAACTCCATGCAAGAGTTGCTCTCCAGCTGCTACATCCAGAGCCCGTAAAGCGATTAAATGTCCCTGCCGGTTGTCGATACCATCTTCCCCATGCCCAACTCCAGCTGGTTCTGTACCAGCTCGAGTTACAGCCTGAGCTTCCAAGCTATTCATATATGTTAGCTTTATGAACCAAATAAGAACTAGCGTTGGATAGGGTAGTAAACCCACATTTATAAGAAGTCCAAAGGCAATCATCCACAAGATGAACATGATGAAATCGAAAGGGAAGGCGTAGAATTGGTATTTGAGAGGTAGCATGAAGAGTAAAGAGAAGAATATAGCGATGCCAGCAATGGAGATCGCATATATGACTCGGCGGCTATTGAAACCACCTCCCTCGTGAAGGTTATGGAGATAGCGGCCCAACAATCCAGCGACGATGGCGGCAGAGATGAGTTGCATGAGACGAAATAATACAGATGCAAATCTTGATCCCTTAGACCCCCCGCCGGAGGACCTGGACCTATTACCACCACTTGGAAAAAGACCCATCGTTGAAAATAGTGTGGTGTTTTGGACAGTAAGTTGTTCGAGATTTGAAGTCGCAATATTAAAGGAAAGAGCTTCCGGTAAAGTTATACATTGCGAGGCTCGGTGGCTATATAGCTACTCGCAGGTATGTTCGGCAGGGTGAGAACCCGGAGGGAGGAGTTGGCCAGACTGCAGAATCCTCAACTTCCAAGAAAATATGGCGGGAGATAGACGAAAGGTGTAACCTAACTTATCAGCTTGACCTCCTTGGGACTCATAAGTGGTAGATCAAGCTACTCATGACAGCATAGATATGAAACAACTTTAATGTAACCGTGGAAATCAAAATTGTTTTTGTCCTGTATTCTAGACTGCCGGCCAACTAACCAACAGCTTCTTTCGTCCGATGCCTCGCCGCTGACGTGATACAAGGACTTCAGCAGCATGCAAAGGGAGCTTTTGTGTAGCTGTAATCGCAGCCTACAACTATGTTGTGTCATCCCGTTTGGAATTGGGGTCAAATTACAAGCAGAGTTAAGTTATATGACGTTTGAGAAGTATTTTGGGTATGTAGAAAAGTATACTCTTTAACTGTATGTTTGTTAAACTCGGCCAAATCAACTGATTCCCTCAGATCATCTCTTCAGATTTCACTTTAACTGCGCGTAGCCTTTAATTTATATCCATAGTGGATTTTAAACCTTATCGTCGACCCTGCAGCCACATCCGCCCCGCCTCAAAGATTTCTCAGACTTGGGGTCTATTCGGGCCCTGGTGCTACTTTGAGGCTAGTCGGTCCGTTTGCAGCAGCATTAAATGGCACTTTGAACATGATGACATCATTGTAACTTGGAACGGAAAGTTGCCATACAGCGTATACGTACAATAAAGGAATAAGCGGGGTATGACAGTGGTTGATGTTTTACAAGTTGGTCTTGTGTTGTTACCGTTGATGACTGACGTAATCATCGGTGACATCAACCCGTTCTCACTTTGGGCTATCACTTTGTAAGCGCAGGGCCAGGCACTCCGGAGGAACTTACATGGAGAAAAACAGAATATATACCGTTCAAACTAATATCTAATAATATCTGCTGCAGCCTCCGAACTATGTGTAAGCTGACGTAGTAGCTTATTGCCGTGGTTGGGGCGAACGCCGCCAAATTTTCGATAAGTTAAATAATTGAATTTCAAATACATAGCTCAAAATACCTGAACGTAAATACAAGTAATCTCATCCATTCGAATAACTCACAAACAAGCTTTCAAATTCCACACATACGTGACCTTAACTTCGCTCAACTCTCAAAACCTCTTCTGACCTATGTAACCTGACTTCGAGTGAGCTGGCCAGCAAGGCAAAATATCGCAACTTAATTCTTCAGATGCGTTGATATACTCTTTGAATAACTCAGATCAGCTTATGACAATGCTGGAAAAGGGCAACATACGGTTAATACGTTTACTGCCACCGCATATCTCCCATCGGTCACTGGAGCAAGTCATACCACAGTCAGCTGACGGTGCAGGAACTGATCAAGAATTAAGAGCTACATATAGGATGTCAGCACTTGCTCTAACTTGAACAAATTGGCAAAGCAGTAATCATACTAGAGCCACAGTAGCACTCCGAGGCGTATTCGACCGCAGCATAGTTCGACCCGGCACAAAAATTAATACAAGCCTCAGCAGTCATGTCTGTTGTGCTGGAATAGCTGTTGCCTATCAAAGCTCGAACATCTGTTGGCTCACTGTAACATCCGAGGGATAGGTATTGATTATTTCCAGGGAAGGGCAACGGCGGTGTGTTCAAAAAGTTTGGGCTACAGGCAGCTACATTTCCGCCTGGGCTATGGTAATATTAGACTAAAGGCTCCTATTCAATTGGAATATATGTTTAAAGGGCTGACCAAGTATTATCAGAAGGTACTATAATATGATCAAAGCCAGTTGGTGTGGTGCATTCAGGAAGCTGTGAAATCTCATCGTGGACCGGTTCGCATGAATAGACTGGGCTTGTCTCTGGACAGGTTACCGCGAACTCGGCGTCATTGCTCACAAGCAAAGGGGAACACCCTTCGACGACTCTACAAGGCGGTATCAGTCTAAAATTTAAGTAGCAGGCAGAATTATCTTACCGATCTTAGGTAGAAAAATACATATTCCGAGGCACAATCGCGCCACCTCTAGACGAAGACAGAAAGAAAGTCAACCCCTCTAAGCACCGGTTCACACACCGTATGCTAGAGCACGAGCCTATCGAATTCGCAGGAGGGGAAGTACGAATAGCAGTCATCCCTATCTCGCAATCTGTCGCCGCTGCGCACGTACTCATTAATCTTTATGGCCTGCGAACCATGCATTGGCACCCGAATGCCTCTGAATGGTCATACTTTACTCGAGGAAGGGCGCGAGTAACTATCTTTGCCTCGAACGGGACGGCCCCCACCTTTAACTACCAAGCAGCAGATATCGGTATAGTCCCACGAAACATGGCGCATTATGTAGAAAATATTGGTGACGAGCCTGTCGAGATGCTGGAGGTCTTTCGCGCATCTACATTCCAGGACTTTTCACTTGAGCAGTGGCTCGCTCAGACTCCGCAGACTATGGTAGCTGAGCATCTTAATTTAGATGGAGGTAACGCGAAGAGGTTCATCGACTCGCTCAGCAAAAAGAAGGTTCATGTCAAGCCTGGGCGACGGAGTTCTTTCTCTCTTTAAGATTAGGCATTTGTTATATTATCTGTGCTGTTTACACTTTTTTCAAGGAGAAATTATTCCTGAATCGTCATCACGATGGAGTTGGCATAAGTCAGCTCTAAAATCAGAATAGATCTGCCACCAACTTAAACTTTAATAAGACCCAGCTGATTCGTTTACTAAGTTGCATCAAATGCTTCACTCTACAACAGAGAATTTGGTATGCCATAGTAGTGTTAGTCATGTGGGCCTCGAAGTCGAAGTTTGGCTGGCATTTCCAAAGAACACGGATGGGGTTGATCGCTCCTCCCCCCGCAATACCGGACCGCTGACCCACTTGTGGTTTCCACCTATCGCTTCGTGACCGCCCCAACTCCGGCGGGGGTGGGGAACATTGGTCTCTTCTCGAGATGTGTATTGCCCTTTTGTGGCCGGAACATGTTTCCCGACAAATGTTCGGACATTATTTGAGCCATTGGCGGGAATGTTTCAGCATGGATGGCACGGTGGGGTAGTGATTTATCCGTGATAGTTTGTCCCTATTTTCTACCTTTATTAGAGTACCATGTGCGGCTCCGAACATCCTGTCCTGTCCTGAAAGAGCCACAATAGAGAACGATGAATGCACAACTTGAAGACCTCAAGGGAGCGCTGAGGAGCGACTTCTACTGGGGATATGCTACTGCCGCTGCACAAATTGAGGGTGGTTGGAACGCCGATGGGAAAGGCGAGTCGATCTGGGATCATTTCGCGCACACACCTGGCAAAGTGAAAGATGGTAGCACCCCCGACGACGCCGTGCTCTCCTACTACAAATATAAAGAGGATGTGGCGCTGCTTAAATCCTACGGCGTAACAGCCTACCGTTTCTCCCTCTCATGGTCACGCATCATCCCACTCGGCGGCGCTGCAGACCCTGTTAACGAAGCGGGAATTGCATACTACTCTGCCTTAGTTGACGAGCTTCTTGCTAATGGAATCACCCCATTTGTAACATTATTCCACTGGGATACGCCGCAGGCACTGGAGGAGCGCTACGGGGGGCTCCTCAATCAAGAAGCCTACACGCCTGATTTTGTCCGATACGCTCGTGTCTGTTTCGAGCACCTCGGTGATCGAGTCAAGCACTGGATTACTTACAATGAGCCAGGCGTTTACACCCTAGCTGGATACGCAGCTGGTGTTCATGCGCCAGCGCGCTCATCATTCCGTGACCGTAATGCCGAGGGCGACTCTTCCACTGAACCTTTTACTGTTGGACACACAGAGCTTGTCTCTCACGGATATGTCGCAAAGATGTACCGCGAGGAATTTAAGCCGTCGCAGAAGGGCATGATTGGAATCACTCTGCATGGAAACTTCAGCGAGCCATGGGACGTAGAGGACCCCCTCGATGTCGCAGCGGCGCAGCGCGCGCTCGAATTCGAGATTGGATGGTTTGCCGATCCAGTGCACAAAACTGGCGACTATCCCGCCTCCATGCGTGCTCAGCTAGGTGACCGTCTACCGCGGTTCACGCCTGAGGAATCGGCGCTGGTGAAGGGGTCGTCGGATTTCTACGGCATGAACAGCTACACAACTTTCTACGTCAAGCACAAGACTGCCCCCCCTGACATCAACGACCACAAAGGAAACATTGAACAATGCGAGACAAACAAGCAAGGCGTGCCGCGCGGACCAGTTAGTGACACCTATTGGCTGCGCACATGCCCTGAAGGGTTCAGGAAGCTGTTGAATTGGATTTGGACGAGATATGGCGTCCCTATTTATATTACCGAGAATGGTACAACGGCAAAGGGAGAGACGGAGCCTTCAGAAGAGGTTCTGAATGACACGTTCAGAGTCGAATTCTTTGAAGGGTATGTCGGCTCCGTTGCGAAGGCAGTGAAGGAGGATGGCGTGGATATTAGGAGCTATTTTGCATGGACGTTTACGGATAACTGGGGTGAGTGTCTTATGTTTATGCCCGATTGAATGAATGGTGATACTGACGTGCGTAGAATGGCAAGCAGGTTATTCGGATAGATTTGGAGTTACGTTTATTGACTTCGAGTCGAAGGAGAAAACGCGCTATCCAAAACGATCGGCGACTGTACTGAAAGAAATGTTCCAGAAGCTTATCAGCGAGAAGTAAATTGGTGCATACATGGGTTATATAGACTAAATGTACACGTCGAATTTATCCTCTTATCAACAATTATGGACTGTAGATGTATGTGGAAGAAAGTTGTATGTATCTACACAAGAAGGCAGGTGCTAAACATCTGCCGGCTCATAAACAAGATGCTCTCCCTTCCCCTCCGGGAACGAGGCTATCTTCGCACTGCTCATAAATACCACTTCCCCTCCAGACCCTTCACTCCTCACCACTACTGGCCCCTTTACTCTTCCACCCTCCCACTCAAAATCCACCTCCCAACCCCCTCTTGCCTTGACTCCTCTCACACTACCCCTTCCCCACTCTACGGGACACGCAGGAAGCACCCTAATAAAACCTTCGTGCGACTGCACTATCATCTCTAGCACTCCCACACCGCCCCCAAAATTACCATCAATCTGAAAAGGTGGGTGCACGTCTAGGAGATTCGGTAGTGTCGAGTCCCGCAGCAGCTTCTCCACATGTCCGAGGCATTCTGCAGCTTGCCAAAGCCGCGCATGTAGGTTGATTAGCCATGCACGACTCCAACCAGTGTGGCCTCCGCCATGATCCGCGCGGCGTTTTAGGACAGCCGTACACGCCGCTGCCAGGTCAGGGGTGGCGGAAGGGGTTATGGCTGAGCCAGGGTGGAGGGCCCAGAGATGTGAGATATGTCTGTGCCCCGGTTCGACTTCGATGTAATCTGTTCGCCACTCCTGAAGTTGGCCGAAGGAGCCAATCTTGGGTGGGGGTAGGCGGGACAAGGAGGCTTTGACCGAGGGGAGCAGGTCATCGGCAGGGAGAGATAGGGTAGCGCAGGCAGAGATAAAGGCCTCAAAGACAGATGTAATTATCTGAATATCAATTGTAGAGCCTTCGCATAGAGTACCACGGGTTTTGTCGGCTTCGAAAAATGAGTTCTCAGGGGAGAGGGAGGGGCATGTGACGAGGTGATCACCTGAGATATCCTCAATGAGAAAATCAACAAGGAATTGTACACAGCCTTTGAGGACTGGGAACATCCGCACCAGGAACTTCGTGTCCCGGTTAAAGAGATAGCTCTCCCAGACATGCACGCATAGCCAGGCGCCTCCCAATGGCCAGAGTGTGGCGGGCATCCACCTGTCCTGCGGATCAGTGTCGGCCCAGATATCGGTATTGTGGTGGGCAGCCCAACCACGGCATCCATACATCGTCATCGCCGTTTTACTGCCCCGCTCGGCAACGCGCTCAAGTAGATCAAAAAGAGGCAGTTCGCATTCGGCGAGATTGGAGACGTTCGCGGGCCAGTAATTCATCTGGAGGTTGATGTTGATGGTGTACTTGCTTCCCCAGGCGGGTTGGAACGAAGGGTTCCAAAGGCCTTGAAGGGTGGCCGGGACCGGCTTGAACCCATCTCTACTGCAGGAGATAAGAAGGTAGCGACTGTAATTGTGATAGAGCGCAGCCAGTCCTGGATCTGGAGACTGGGATATTCTTTGATCTGTGGGGATGTCACACGCGTCTGGGTACAGGTGCAAGTCCATTCGAGAGTAGAGTGACTTATAATCAGCAATATGCCGTTCCCAAAGATTTGGAGTATTCATTGCTTTCGTGGCATCTGCCAATGCTCTAGCTTCTGGGTTATCGTGCCTATAGGCCGTCTGAGCTGCAATGACGACTAAAGCTTCCCGGGCTGTTACAACCAGTGCGTTTCCGACCGCAGACACTGAGCCTCCAGCATCACACTTGATGCTGAGAACGCAACAGAGCCTATTGCTACCCTTGCCACCAGGCGTGGCATGCATGGTGATCGACTCGTCAGTTGCGGTGACACTATCCAGAAACTCGTTGGTCTCATATTCCCACTCACTGACTCTCGTCAAGCGTGCCGTAAACGTAACCGGCTCAGACGCTATAATTCGCATTGCAAGGACATTGTCCGGCTGGCTGGCAACGGTCTCACGAACATACTGGATGCCGTGGTGCTCATACTCGACCTTGACAATAGAAGTCTCAAGATCTAAACTCCTCTTATAGTTTTGAACTTCCAGAGACTCGTGGCCAAACTCGAGGGTAGCGGAACCCAAGGGTTCATAATGCCGTTGGGAATGGGGAGTTGCAAAGAAGGCAAGTCGCACGAGCTTCTCAGCCTCGGCATGGTTCCCGCATCTAATGAGTTTTCTCAGCTGAGGTAGATGGCGAAATGCATCCTTGGGAGTTCGATCCAAGGGGCCACCGTACCAGACAGAGTCCTCGTTGAGTTGGAGAAGCTCTGTTGAAGTACGACCATAGACCACAGCCCCAAGCCTTCCATTGCCAATTGGAAGGCTCTCAGACCATTCTTTGGCTGGGGTGCTGTACCAAAGCTTCGACATTTATTCTCTTACCTATGTAGGACCATTTGGCTCCTTTCACTTCATAACTTCAATAAAAGATACCTAGGTAAAACCCCCACATTGAGACTGTTTGCTTTACTATACTGAGACCATCATACAGCGACAAGGAAATTGCGGAGCTGTACGCGCCGAACCACTAGTAACAAATAGGTTCCTAATCGCACATAGTGAAAGCATACCTCACTATAATCTCGGAGCTTGCATGCCGCGAAATTCATCTCCCACCGGAGTCTATATCGTTAGCTTAGATGGGGTGCATTCAGCCTCGACATTCCATTTTACCCGATGGGGTATACCAGGTGGGCTCGGATCACACTACGACACCCAGGTTCATTCCTTGTCACCGCCGCTTGTCAAGTAGACAAGCGCCATAATAACAATGTGGGGTAATTGGTGGGTTAACTGCGGCCGAGGAACTTTTCTGAAATATATCTTGCCTCGTGGTAATGAGGGGAAACTGGAAGGTTTGCGGGGGCCCGTCAACAAGGATGGAGCGTCTGGAATTGTGGGACGACGAACCAATGACCCTGCATCGCATGCAGGATAAGATCATCATGGTCGCCCAGATCCAAAAGCGAGAGTATTCAAAGTCGTCTCCAGCTCGGATTTTTAAGATTCGAGAGACTCAACATTCGAATCTCACACAAACACAATGGGCACCGACGACAAAGAAACGACGGTCCATGACCTAGACCGTACTGCCACCAATGATGTGGATGACCTAAAGGTCTCCGACGCCCATGTGGAGGAGGTCGCAATCGCGCGCCTGACAGATGAGGATCTATACAAACTTTCTAGGGAAGCGTTTAAGTTTCGCTCTCGAGCCGGACTTCGCATCATGTTGATAATGTTCGTCCAGGGATGCAATCAGGTAAGGAAACCGACCGAAATAAGGGCGACGGCTAATTAGTTACAGGCTGGCTACGGAGTTGACTGGCAGGTTATCAGTGGTATCAACAATATGTCATCATGGCACGCGTATTTCAATTTTGGAACCAGCGGATCGACCTATGGAACTTTGAACGCCCTGATGAATATTGGCACCATGTGTGGTGCGCCATTCTTGACCTTCTCGGACCATATCGGACGTCGGGGCATCAACTTTACTGGAAACGCTATTGTAATTGTCGCCGCTATTCTCCAAGGATGTGCAACCAATATGCCAACGTTTATGGCTGGCCGCTTCATTTTAGGATTCGGATCTGCCATTATGTCTAGCCCGCAATACATGGCTGAGGTCTCACCTGCCCATTATCGTGGTCGTTTAGTTGGATTGTTTGGGGCATGTTTCCAGATCGGAAGTTTGGGCATGACCGCTGGCTTTATCGGCTTCTCCAAGATGGAAAAAAGTAACTTGGCTTGGAGGATACCAGTACTCCTGGAAGCATTGTTCCCGGCGATTGTGTGCCTCACAATATACTTCTTGACCCCTGAATCCCCTCGATTCCTTGTGATGAAAGGGAAAATAGCACAGGCAAGGAGAGTGATTGCGAGGTACCAGACAAATTCCGATGATGAGAACAGTGAACTGGTAAACGCAGTTATTGTTCAAATCGAGGATTCTTTGGAGCAAGATCGTGTTGTCAATCGCCAGTGGTGGAACTTCCTAGTTTTCTTTACCAAGCCAGTTCGATATCGCCTGTTGATTCTGGTTTTATACTCCGTCTTTCAACAATGGAATGGCGGCGGTATCATTACAACATATCTCGTCCCGGCACTCAAAACTGTGGGGATTACAAACGCTACCGATATTGCGGGAATCAATTTTGGGCTGACAGGGGTTTACTGCGTTTTTACTGTTGCTGGAGCTTTCTTAGTGGATATTGTCAGTCGTCGAAACTTGATCTTTGCTGGGTTGATATCATTCATTGTCTTACAAATTGCCGCAACAATCACCGGATGGAGGTAAGACACGCCCTCAATTACTACCAACAGAACCTTGCTAACAATGATATTTAGATACTCCGTGGACCCAACAACGGCAGCTGCCGCGTTGACCTTACTGTGGATATTCTCTTTCCAAATCTGCTCCGCGACCCTTATTGCAACAATGCACAACCTCTACCCCGTTGAATGCCTTTCGCTCGTTCTTCGTGCGAAGGGACTTGGTTTTTTCAGTCTTATACAGGGTATCGCTGGCACCGTGCAGAATTACGGTATCTCCCTTGGGATTGGACCTCTCGGGTACAAGATTTGGGCTGTATATGTTGGATACAACATCCTCCAGTTGGTCATGTCGTATTTCGTATTCCCCGAGACGTCCGGGCTCTCTCTCGAGGAAATCGATGCCGTGTTCGAGACAGATGGAGTCAATCCAGTTCCAATGTCTCTCAATATACAAAAGGCAAAGAAGGAGAGCGCAAGGCTTAATGCAGAGAGAGACGCAACCCCTGCTTGATCAAATTTTTCGAGCTATTCTAGCTAGGATCAAATTTACGTGTCTGCCTACTTCTCACATTACTGAAGTAAGGATTTAACTGGAGGTGTATGGAATTGAAAATTACTCACCGATATGTCTACTTCTTATGAGTTACAATGTTGTGAATCTAGAGCAGAATCTATTCTATATCGCAGGCAACACCTAGTTATCTGTATTAGGGTCAAGTCTGGCCATTCTCGATGCATATGCTTGTGCTATTCAACTATTTTTTCAATATAAACTTCACGAAACAGGCAAATCTCACCCAAGTTTCTGTAGATAATAGAGCCAAATGCATATAATATAATTTCAGTCTGGTATGTATGTCCCCCGTGGATATTTTATAGTTACTGAACGGAGAACTATGTTCACGTCGACATTATTTCTCATTACTGACAACTTATATAGGTCCTTAGTTTCTATGAGGAAGGTATGCTTCTATACCGCTTCCAACCTCGCAAGCGCCAACTCGCTTGCCCTGTAGAGAATGCTTGGTGTGCTGACACGACGGCAGACCAACATACGGCAGCTAGACAGAGAGAATATAACGCACGAATACCTTTTTTAGAAGCCGGGCCAATGATGAGAGGACTTCTTCCTAAGATAATAGCGCCAGCAAGGTACAGTAGACACGCGATGAGGGAGAAGATGGTACGCATGGCATAGATGAAAGCAGGCAAGCAGTACCTACTCATACAGTTAGTAGTCACAGTGTTACACATGGCTTTTTAGGATACGTACTTAAACTCATATGGGCGAAGAATCTCCATAAATGCACGAACAATGCTGATCGAACCAGCAACGGTTATAATATAGGTCCAGGTTAAAAGAAGCCGGCATTGGGTATGGTAGCGTCCTGGTCGGCCCGTAATATATCTCCCGTCATCCCAAGGATCAGAAGCGTCTTTGATATATTTTTGGTCGCAGGCGTTATCATCGTCGCTAGAGGTAAGAGCTTTCGATTAGTTTTGCGATGGGAATGGGTGCTGGGATTCAGACGCACTCATTAAGGAGGTTATCCCTCACCACACCCGCAAAGGCCATGGCCACCGGACCACCGATGAGCATTAACCAAGCAGTGATCTGGCAGATTTGCAGGCTAGTCATCAGCCATTTAGGCAACTCATTTGTCGCATTAGGCCGACCAGACGAGACCATGGTGGAGGGGTGGACTTGTAGTTCTATCGGGGGGGTTTGGGTTTTTCGACTTTTTTTGCCGGGTAGGTGATATTTTTGGGGGGGGGACCGAGTCTGCTGACGTTGTCTCAACCATGGCTGTGTAGTATGTATATCTCTTGTTATAGAGCAAGCAGTAGGCAGTAGCGCACAGTAATTCATAAGAGAACTTTTAAAACAGACGATGATCACATAGTCGCAACCATATTATAGCTTTAATACTGCTGTAGGAAGCAGCACGCCTTTCTCACTTGTGGCCCAGCCTCAGGCTTGTATCGTGGCACCTTAGAATTACAATAAGTGCCTGCGAATAAGACTTGTCCGTTACGGAATGTGACTCGCAATGAAACAGAACCCATAGTAACGGGACCTCGCTCAAAAATACAAGTCACTGCCAGGATCAATCCTACTCCATACAGGAAGAATAATTATTGTACGCCTACATAACAAACTCTACACAATAAACGCCAGTTACTTCTTCTCTACATTATGGTTCTTCTTGAACTCCTCGGCGGAAATAGCGGCATTGGTCGTCACGCCATGGTACTTAGCTGGTTCTTGGATATTCTCCTCCACGTCAATTCTCCTGTGAGTGATGGATGGGTCAATGACCTCTATTTATCAAAGATACATTAGTAAGGAAACCCCCAATATTCATTATTGTTTGCAATTTGACTTACCCTTCTCAATGACTGGCTGCACAGTCTCATGCCAATGGTTGTGTATATGCACGTCTTCTTTCGTCGGCTCCTTGGTCTTAGTTTCAGATTGCTCCTGGTCAGTCGTGTTCTTGAACCCAGATCGACCAGCCTCGGCCTTCTTCTTCGCATCGCCGTGATCGTTGTTGATGCTGCGGCGCCTGGTCTCTTGGGTGCGATCATGCTTCTCAGGCAGTGTCTCAGTGTCCTTGAGAGGCTGGATTGTGGTATGGTAGTGATCTTGATGTTTATCTTTATGGATGAAGGTTTGCTCGCGAGTTTCATGTTGCTTTTTGACGTGTCTGTGCTCAACGGCGGGTGAAACTTCAGACTCAAGGGTTGTGTCTTCCTCGCCATGAGTGGTCGTATTTCGGTTGCCGTTTGCGTTGCGGTTGCTGCTGCTGTTCTCATTGCGGGTGCTGTTTTCAGTGCGGCTGGCGTTTGCCTCACGGTTGGTGGAAGTGGACGCAGACGAATTGTACGAGTTAGTGGTGCTGCTTCCTCCCTCTGCCTGGTCGTGCCTGGCAAAGAGCCTACCGACTGCATTTCCAGCGTTATCCATATTATCGGTTTGTCTATCAAATATGTGTCGAGTCTATGGCTGGGTACATTTATTATTCGGATTATTTGATTAATAAAAAGGAAGGGACCTATTCCAACATTATATAACATGTCTACCTTTGTCGCCTCTTTTTCATTGTCAATTAATACCTACGACGTAATAATTGCACAACCATTCAGATATGCATTGGTATTGGGAGTTGGTATTAGCGCCATTTATATTACGTCACGAATGCGATGACTATGTGATCTCAGTATTAAAGATATAAATCTAGCAATAAAGCAAAAACAGAAGCAGGATTTTATAATAAACATAGAGATACCCATGACGTTAATATACAAATGACATAGTCGTGGGACGGAGGAAGTCGACGTAATTGGTCTTACAGTTCTAGATGTTGCCTTCGAGGTTGGATTCAAGTTGGTGGGGTTCCGCGCTACGGACAGTAGTTTTAACCTTAAAAAGCCTTCCCCGCCTCCTGGCTTGCATCCCCACATGCACTAATTACTGTGGAGTTTTCACTCTGTGCCCGGAGGGAAGCACGTGAGCCGTGCCTTCCAATCTTCACAACCACCACAAGAAGGACGAAGGACGAAGGATCACACTTTCCTAATTAGGAAGCAGACAGTTGTAGCTGCCTTCTGAGCTCAGCTTATTACACGTATATATAGTAGACACGGTAGCTAGATCAATAAAACATGCTTTCACGGATCACTGACTAAGGCCCTACCATTCTACGTTATAGATCGCTACTGATGCTGAAGTTCAACAATTACACCCGCTCCAGCCCCAAGCGCTAAATACGTAATGCAGCTTGAAAATTCCATCTCGCCATCGCCATCAAAAACTCTCTCCCTATCCTCTTCTCGCACACAAGTCAACTCGTTAAATGAAGTATAACCAGAGACGGTATTGCTGTTCCAGGGCTTTCTAACCACATCCCCCGGCCACCAGCGACAGGTATTCTAGCGTTATAGACAAGATTCTCGTGGAGTATACCAAGATAAAAATGAACGATGGAAGGCCGTAGCGTCCTTATCCCTTTACCTTTAAAAAACGTATTACATGGTCATTGTTTTGCGAAAATATTCCTGTTCAGACGTAATCGCGCCCAGAATATCAAGATTGAGCCAACCACAAGAGATACGCCGGCGAAAATCGACAACGAAAGATATCCGTACGAGCCGACAAGCTTTCCGCTGATCGGAGTGCCAAAGAGAGACCTGTGGAGAACAAGTTAGCAAATGGCGATATATTGGGAAGACAAAATCGGATCCCTACGTCAGTGCGAGTGCTCCCATGAGAAAACCCATTGCCGTGCCTTGCGTCTCACGAGTTGCTAAGCTACCCGCGCATGAGGCTTGTAGACTTAGGATTGCCTATCAATGCCCGGTTAGCATAGGTCTATATCTTGTAGTGAACACAAACCCCGGAGGTGAAGCCATAAACAAGACACCAAACCACGAGTCCTGGAATGTTCTTCGCCGCGGTCCAGCACAACGACGTTATTCCAGACGCCAGGCCCGCCAAAGCGCATAGGTTGAAATGACCATACCGATCTGCGAGGAAACCAGGCAGGATTCTACCAAACAACGAGGAGCCATTGATGACAGAAACAAGGTAGAAAGATATATCTATTGGGTGGCCGAGGCTACGTGCGTAAGTAGTAATGTAAAACATGGGGCTGTACATCCCCAAAACTGATATGGCCAGACCAGCGCAGAGTATGATAAAAGTGGGGTCCTTGGCTATTGATAGATCTTGTTTTGGTCGTTTCTCTTCAATTTCTTGGACAATCGCTCGCTCGCTGTGATGTTCGGTTTCCGGGGGGGCGACAACAGTTACAATGGCTAGGATCAAGAGCGGGACCATGATAAACCCCACAGCCCGGATAGTCCAGCCAAAGCTAACGCCATGAGTGTTCAGCAACTCGTTCAGCACTATAGGCCAGATGACTCCACCCAATGAAGAGCCGCCAATTATTATGCCTACAGTAAGTCCTTTGTTCTTGTTGAAGTAGCGTGAGACAGTGGCCATTGCTGGGCAATAGAGAAAGGACACTGAGATACCTAGAAGAAAGGCTTGGGCGAGGAAAATCTGGTAGAATTCCGAGCAGAGGGAAGTCATGAAAATAGAAATTAGAAAACAAATGCTACCTCCAATAAGGAGAAGCTGAGAAACATTAGAGCTTGCTATCTTATTCGGGGAGAGTTCACTTGCAGTAGGCCCAAATCTGTCGACAAGAACGCCAGCGATTGGAGCGCCGTCAAATATCATAAATGTAGAAAACGAACCGATCCAGGAGATGTCGAAGTTTGAGTGGTTGCTGAGTTGGTGGGATCGGTAGTACTCCTGAAAGACACCGAAGGCGTTTACGAAGCCAATGCTACAAAAAAACACAAAAAAGGATCCTACCACTGCCAGCCATGCTCGAAACCTATCAGGCCGTTAATTTATTTACTATTTTACGGAAATGGATAACTCTGGTTTTGTACTGACGTGTGTTCGCTCCGTTCGCCGGAGTCGAGTCGTTCGTCGGAACCCAACGTTGAGACATCGCTGGCACCAGCGGAAGCCTGGGGCGTACTTAGAGGAGGAATGCCAATACTGTGTATATCATGTTCTCTCACATAGATAATGGCAATGAAGCGCATACAGCGCACAACGTCGCGACTTATACATGGACGGCATTGCTTTACAATTGGCCTATGACCCACCTCGGACTATCCGCGGAGAGTCCGGACGGCTATGGGCGGCAGTTGCGCGGCTTAAGGACATGATGCATGTAATTACTTCATTGGTATATCGATAGGCTTGATCTACTTACTCGCTCCGACATACTATACTACCAAAAAATTCTATCCATTCTGTCCTTTGTGCACCGTTGGGGGTTTGATGTTGATGGAAGATTACTGTATCGATATCTGAGGGAAGATCAGGGCTGACGCACGTGACTATCACCACGAATTGCTCCAAAGCACCCTTTGTGGCCCTTCTGCAACCAGTGTAACTATCTGTCGGGTATGTGTATGATACCCATACTGGCTATATACTCTCTGGCTTTTGCCCCAAGATATCCTATTTGGGCTTGTTAATCTATGCCTTTATGTTTTCCTCGTGACTGATAAGTTTGTGCTTACAGATGTGAGGCGACCAACACCGCGACATTATAGACTCCGATGGAGCAACCCAAGTCTAATAGGCGAACCCGCTGTCCCCGGCAGGACCCTGTGTCATGTCAGTTCTGTCGGTCAAAGAAGCTCAAATGTGACCGGCGGCAACCTTGTTCCAACTGTTCCGCCCGTGGTGTTACCTGCCAACCTGTGGCACGGCATACTCTCCTGACGCCTCGCGATGAAAAGCAGCAATCCCCATTCCCTGAAAATGTCGAAATTCTTGCACGCTTGAAAACATTGGAGGATAAAGTTTCAGCTATGGGCAACGCGCCTTTTCTGTCTACCCAGTCGCCTCAGCAGCTCTCTCCCGCCACGCCAATATCGAGAACTTCTATTTCAACGCCGACAGCGAGAACCGTTGTTGATGAGGACTACAGAAAAGCTTCTGAGTTGCTAGTAAATGTCGGTGCCAGTTATGACTCCAATGTAAGTTATATATCAGTGCCTTATGTCTGTTTATTTTAGTATCTTTCTAATTCCGGTCGCAAGATTTCCTACGATTCGCACGGGATATCACTGAAGGTGGAACCTGTAAATCGCTGGGCCGCGGAGCCATACATCAGGCGTGCTGGACATGCAACCTCTCTGGGCACTATCTGGCTGCCAACCAAAGCAGAAGCTCTCAGTTTGCTCAAATACTACATGGACAACATCCATTATCTCCATCCTGTCATAGATGCACTGGCTGTTCGGCGCATGGTGGAGACTGTATACACATATCCGAGAGGCCGTGTTTATAGAGAAGCGGCACACATTGCGTTATTACTGAGCATATTTGCTAGTACAGGTTATCTCTGGAGCTCGCACGAAAATGACGAACTGCTGGTCTTTTCTTCCCCCAAAGTAGCCAACCTAGCGTCGTCGGCGTGGAGTGATGCTGCCCTTGATGTAGCGGATTACTCACGACGCACATCTTCGGGTTCGATTGAAAATATTCAGGCGACGATAATTATTGAATATCTCATATACAATAATAATGGGTTTTCGGCAACTTGCCGTTTACTACATAGCAACACAATAACGATGGCCAGAGATCTGTCATTGCACAGAATAGACAACCCGCACAGAAGGCACAAGACAGATTCAGAAGAAGATATGGCTGAGGATGAGACAAAGAGGAGAATTTGGTGGTATGTTGCTTCGACGGACTGGTGAGTGCAACACCTTACTCGTAACCTGGACAGATCTAATGAAACCAAAGGTTATTAGCATTCTCTGGCGGTCCACAAGAAGGCACCTACTTAATACATCCAGCACATATGCATGTCAGATATCCACAGATTCTAAGTGGGGATCTCGTTGCCCAAAGTGATCAGTCCAATGGCTCAGAGTCGACTCCCACATCAATGGCTTATTTCCTCCAACGCATTCGTCTATCCGAGATATGTCGGACCATCGTGGATTCTATACCTCGATTTCTGGATGATATCGACATGGTAGACTATGATAAGATAGTTGCCCTGGATGACCAATTCGAGGATCTCACTAAGAGCTTCCCGGTATTCTTCCACCTCGACGAAGAGAGCAGGCTTATGAGCCGAGGGACTGATCATAGATTTCCTCATATAGCTACACAGCGCTATCTTATCCATCTTGGAGTCCTTAACAGACGTTGTAAGCTCCACCAACCCTATCTCATAAGGGGATTCGTTGAATCAAAATACGCCTTTTCTCGAGACGTGTGCTTGCGCTCTGCCCGCAATGCCTTGGAGGTGAACCGCGTACTGGAAAAAACGAAATCCGACCTGGGTTGTGCCCCGGCGAGGTTTGGAACAGTTATGCACCATATCTTCATGGCTACTGTTGTCCTAGTTATGGATCTCTGTTTTAACAAAATCGAGGGCCAAGAAGAACAAAGACAGGCTGAAGTCATGCGCGCTTGCAGAATGCTCCAGGAGGCAAAACAAGACTCTGTATTGTCGAAGATGTTTCTCGATCCTCTCATGGACATCTTACAAAAGCATAGGGCATTAGTCCTCAGTAACCAAAAGTCCTTGTCTTTTGCGCCGTCAGGGGCAAGGAATTCCCATGCTTCGCCTCATAGAACAAACCAGGGGTCTTCCAACACCATTCTCCAACAGCCATTACACTTTCCCACCAGCACTGGTGGGAATCAATGCACTGATAACACCAGCCCAATGGCACCAGTTAACCGTGTTGGCCAACAGTACGATATGACGCAGACATTCGACCATACAGGAATTGATGAAATTATGCAAAATTATATCGATATTGGGCCGAACATGGATATACCCCGCTGGAACGAGTTGTTTGCAGACCTCGATTCGCATCAAGCGATGGATGGAAACGATTTTTTCTACGAGTAATAAATTCGTCTAAGAAAAACTATGATGTTAGCTGCACTGGTTGTACAGCGAGTTCGCCAACTACTCATTTTGGCCTCCTGAAAATTATTCGTCGATTATCTGGCATTGTCACTCCCCCCAAAGGCTTATGGCAAACACCTCGTCATATGTAGCGCCTGCCAGTCAAAAGCTGATAGTGCACAAGTGTACAGTTTCACCAACCAAAACAATGGGGTGGACATCAAGGGTGAAGCAGAGTTGCTGGGACTATCTGCCGCCAAGGCTACGCACAAAATCCCCCCTAGCTCTAACCAACTTTACCAAATACGACCTGCTTTTAGAAGGCACCGGTGTAGACCCAAAGATTGGTTTCTTGGGCCGGGGCCAGCAGATGTAGTGTCGAACGAAAAACCAACATGTGCAACTAACAATGCCCAAACCCGAGCGATGATGCCGAAGTTATGGCACTGGTTCGGAATCCCGACATGCACGATGCTAGCTGGCATTGCATCGCATGGTTGGTGCACAGGATAAGCTTGCTGCAAAGTCAAATTTCTGTCCACTGTGGCGGCGAGCTATCCCTGGTCTTGCAGGTGGCTGGAGGGAGCGGGACAATAGGGCGTGTCAGATCGCGATTCAAATCCTCCGGCTTACTATCCTTTCTGTTATGTCACGAGGTTGAGATGAGCCTAGTAGATATTATTTCTTAAGCAGATCACATCTTTCATCAGGTTTTTGCAGCGCTCTTGTGGTGCAAGGCTCCAATATGGTATATCACAACTTTTGTGTCTCGTCATGATGGACTCAGAAGGCTACAACTGTGCAGAACATTTACGACGCTCCATCGATTTGTTGGTTGCTTTGAAAGGACAAGTAGCTTGCTATCAGAAATCATCAATAGACTAGGCATTGCACTTTGAAGTACTGCATACAAACTTCACTGTAGAAATACATGACTTTTCCATCTAATGTACCCCACCCACCTTTCCAGCTGCCACTTCATTATTGGGGATGGGGCAGCATATTTTTATTCTTTCCGTTGACCATTCCATTCAGAGCAGTTGTGTGGCACCAGGAATCACAAAGCATTGATGGCTGTGCAACGATATTGTGATGAAAATGGCCGCTTGTGGGAGGAAGATAGGAGGCTAGTCGGCGCCACTCGGCCACTGGAGCCTAGAGCGGTTCCTCGGGGTCATGCGGGACGGCCGTGGAGTTAAGACGTGCGAGGAATGGACGAATGAACAGTTCAAGGGTTCGTATTAAGCATAATCTATGACAGGTCGTTGGCTAAGACGTAGCAAGGATTCGTCTGCCGTGACCTCCAGCTCCTCCCACCCCAATGCTATATAGACTGCATTCACCATGCGGTCAGACGGCCTCGGGGCGACACTCATTCCGGGTTCTACCTTGGGAACATCTTCGCTGGGTCGAAGACATCCCTGAAAATCTCCATGTCTTCGAGATGGGTTGATGCCGCCTTCGCTTTCGTTTTCCCCTTTGAGCTACTCCCTGATGCCTTCGAGCTAGTCTTTGAGCTAGCGTCTTTCTTGGACGACTTGTCCGGACTTGGGTTTGGATTGGTGCCATCCAGCGGATCGAAGGCGAAGACAACGTTGGAGAAGTGTCCGCGGAACTCAGCGTCGAAGTACAGGAGATCTCGCCACATTGTAGCTACTTCGCGCGTTGGGTTGCGAAAGACTGGTCCACATCCAAAGGCACCAAGTGCAAGGTCGGAATAGCCCCACCATACGGCCATGCGGAGAACGGTACGCATTTTCTCACGCATAAGCTCCTTTTCTTGCTCGAAGGAGTACTTCAGCCCTGTCGGGTCGAGCTTTGGTCGACGCACCGGGGGTACAGAGATGACAGGCAGTGCTGGGAATAATTAGTCTCGTGCCTTGAATGGTCGCGCTGCTACTATCACCCACTCTTGAATTTCTGCCATAGTTGATACCGGTCAGGACCAGACCGAAAAATTACTGATATGCTGTCAGCATTGAAAACATACTTCAACGACAAGGGCACAAATTTCTTACCGACGTAAGGAGAGTAGATACCACCCGTTGTAGGGATGGGATAGTTCGCCGGACTCAAATTGTCGTTTGCTGCGGGTCTCTTCAGGGTTGCCACAAGGTTACTCCTCCTGCAGATACTCTCTTCCGGCGCCAGAACCCCTTTTTTGTGTTATTGGAAGTCTAAGGAGTGAGGATTGTTGACATACCTGCTTCCCAATCTCCTCCGGGCCTCTTATCATTAGCCATATTCACAAGAGCCACTCCATCAGGCTTGTCAATAGTAATAGCTAGCTCGAGCGCTACATCAACTGGATCGCCTTCTATCGCCGCTGAAGCACTGTAAGCATTTGTTGTAAAATAGGTGCAATACATAGCCACTTACTCATCCGACAACGTGATGGCTGACTCGGAGGGTCGCAGCGCATTCGGGTAGATTCAGGGACGAGATATGAGTGCGCGGGCCATTGTTCCGAAAGCTTCGACTCAATATATGGAATGTAAGTCTTCTTAGCCTCTGCGGCAACATCTGATGGTTTGACCCTGGCTGGAGGCATATTGTCCACACCAAGACGCCGGTAGAAGATTAACTATGCTGGAGAAAGATGGCTGTATGGGAATCTGTGAGGATTTTTCCTGGCCAGACGACGATTAAATTGTATTAGATCCGTGAATACGGTGGTTGGTCCGACCCATAAAATGAAATATGACAGAGTTATGAAGAATATAATCTTTCTGGGGAGAAGGCAAGACACACGAAAAATAAAACTCTTGTTATAAAGAGCGGCACAATTGGGGAAATAATAAACATAATAACCATTTCCAACAGGAAACCTCATCTCTGCAGGTCTTTCCAAAGACGCAAGGGTAGCTGGATCACGTCCCTAAGGTCGGATGACCTCCAATGAAAAAGAGACAGATCTAGAAACTGCTTCCATGCCAGTATCCTGAGCGAGGATTCGGGCGCCTTGTAGGTTACATTCTGGCCCCAACGCGCCAATACCCGTCCAGGCTGAGACCTAACGGCCATGCAAACAACCGGTCATGCGAGATCGATCTGGTGCAACCGTATCTGGTCCTACGGATCACAGGGTGAGATATTTGGCACGTCCGGATCTCAACGGGCATCCTGCCTGTTTGCAATATTGGAACGTCCTGTCGTGCACCGGAAATTGGGTGGGGATGCAGCCGGAAAAAAGTACAGATGCGCTGTGAGACATGAAGGAAGGGGAAATAAAGACTGATACTATCTGATAGTGACCGCCTATCATTATCCTGATCTGCGATTGCCGGCGGCAAGGTCCACTTCCTGAGTGACGAAGGAAAAGCGGTCAGAAATGACAAGGGAAGGGGTAATAGAGATTTTGACAGGGAGAGGGATATATATTCCAAGGCGGACATATAATATTATGTGTGGGACGACATGCGATAGGTCCAATTAACCCACCAGTACGTTCCAGATCTGTCACATCCCAAATCTGATTCTGATTCAGATCTCGATCTACCCAAATTAACACGACTCGACTGCCGCTTGAGCCTTGCATGATGCAGCGGAGCCGCCCGCCGCCGGCTCGATACGCGAAAGGTCTGTTTCGAGTATCCCAGACAGAGCCAGCCAGTAGAGATCGGTAGCAAGGGGAAATATACCAGGGGGATAATATGGAATCAGGAATGCGTTAATATGTACATTTTTGGGGTGGGTAGGACAGCATATCACGATCACGGGAATCGAGGGTGACATGGCGGCATTTGATATGAGACTGTTACGCGCAAAAAACCTGACCTGTCGCTTAGCGCGAGGCTGTGATCGCATTCTGGCTGGACCCTCAACCGCGGTCCCGCGTAACGCATAAATCCAGAAAAATTATTGTCGCAAAAAGGGGTCGGAGCAGTGACTCCCAATCAGACCTTTATCCACCGCTTTTTCCTTCTGCTTGGCTGTCGCGTACAGGTAACAGGAGCACAGCGCATCTGCCCTGTGACGTACCAACTCGAACCCTCTGCATGTCGTCCACCATCATGCCCGTGGCCCAAAGGGGGCTCCAACGGTGCCTGCGACTCGGCGCGCACGGCAGGGTACAGCACCGATTCCACTCCTCGGCCCCCTCACCCACCGCATCTCCGCTCTCAGTAGCCAAACTCCTCGCCACGCCGGCCGATGACGGCGAGAGACAGGTTTATGGCTTCGTCCGTTCCATCCGGAAGCAGAAAACACGTGCCTTTGCCGCCATTGGGGATGGCTCCAGCCTCGAACCCCTCCAGGCGCTCTTGACGCCTGCCCAAGCCGAGAGGTCCGTATCTCAATCTCCAATTACTCATTACGAAACTAACTACTCTACGTAGCCTCACTACCGGTGCCGCCGTCCACCTCACCGGCCAGTGGACCGCCTCCCCCGCCAAAGCCACCCAGGCCAGCGAGCTGCACGTGAACGCCGTTGACCTCCTCGGCGCCTCAGACGCCGCCGTACGCCCCCTTTGTCCACCACCACGCAAGCAAAATGCTAACTCCTAATAGACCTACCCTCTGCAAAAGAAGTTTCAAACCGTAGAGTACCTACGCACCCTCCCGCACCTGCGCGCCCGCCTACCAGCCAACGCCCTCCTCCTCCGTCTCCGCTCCCACGCCATCGCGCACCTAACCACGTTCTTCGCCGCGCGCGAGTTCACGCAGACGCATCCTCCCATCCTGACCTCGTCGGATTGCGAGGGTGCGGGCGAGGTATTCGGCATCAGCACCGCAGCAGAATCTCCCAGTGACGCTTTCGCCTCTGCAACAGGCGGGGAGGCAGCAGCCGCAGCTGGGAGTGCAGCGGTGCCGTTTTTCCGCACGCCGAAATACCTGACCGTCTCATCGCAACTGCACCTCGAGGCGCTAGCTCAAGCTGTCGGTGGGGTATGGACGCTCTCGCCTACGTTCCGTGCGGAGCGCAGCGACACGGCGCGTCATCTGAGCGAGTTCTACATGCTCGAGGCGGAGGCTACGTTCGTGTCCTCTCTCGATGCGGTTATGGATCTCGCGGAGGACATGATACGGAGCGTGACGAGGGGACTAAACGATAGCACTATCGGGGAGGAAGTGCTACGCGGACAGAGGCGCGAGGGTGAGGAGGGGATAGACTTAGAGGGGCGGTGGAAGGGGATTCTAGAGGGCCCGTGGCCGCGGATCACATATACGCAGGCTATCGATGCCCTCGTCGCGAGCGGCGAGACATTTGAGCATGTCCCTGTCTGGGGCGCGGGTCTACAGGCGGAACATGAGCGCTTCTTGGCTCGGGAAGTAGGAAAAGGGGGTCCCGTCTTCGTCACCAAGTATCCGGCTGAAATAAAGCCATTCTACATGCTTCCCTCCTCCTTCCCCGGAGATGGAGAGGACAGGCAAACTGTCGACTGCTTCGACCTCCTCCTCCCCGACGTCTGCGAAGTCGCCGGCGGCTCCCTACGCGAACACAGCCTCGAGCCTCTCCAAGCCGCGATGCGCAAGCACGGCGTGGCGGAGGAGGGGATGGAGTGGTACACCGACCTGCGGCGGTGGGGGAGCGTGCCGCACGGCGGGTTTGGGGTCGGTTTCGATCGGCTGCTCGCGTATCTAGGGGGCGTGGGGAATATTCGCGAGGTGGTCGCTTTTCCTCGGTGGGTGGGACGGTGTGAGTGCTAGACGCTTAACAGGGGGAGGGGAGGAGGGTTGGATGAGAGGTGATTCTATACGAGCGACGGAAGATGCGAGCAGCTTACCGAAGCTCGCGAATCCCTGATCTCATTCCTTCGTCAATCGGTGTGAAGGATTCCCGAACCCCTCGCAATCCGGGTTTTCGATCCCTTGTCCGCGCCAATCATCCCCACTTCGCTCGGCGGCGAAGGATTGAGCTTGCAGCAGCCCTACCAGACCGCTCATCTCTTCCTCCCTTCGTCGCTCGCTTCCTTTTCATTGCTTCAGGGATCACGACAACGCACCGGACCTACTCTATGTATAAATACCACTCGACGCAGACAGCGCACTTTCGAGCTTGATGCGGCTGCCTTCCCGGAAGGAGCGCAATGGCCTCATCTCATTCACCCCTCGGCGTCTGCTCAAGCTCCTCCGTCCGCACATACGCGATCCGTAATCATCATTCCGCTGATTATCCAGCGAGTGGTGGTTGCTTCGGGGCTTTAGGGGGGGTGTACTTCGACAGGAAGTACTGTACAATACAACGTCACAACAAATGTAAGCTTCGATATTTCAATAGAACCAAAAAACTGTAAAATAGCCAATGTAAAATAAAATAACCCCACCAACAACCAACAACCCATCCAAAAATACCAACAACCAACACGCACGCATCCTACTCTAATCTCCCCCTTCCCAGCCCCTCCCTCACACACTATCAAAAACCACCGAACCCCGTAACATAGAGCCTAATCCAGAAATACACCTACCACCCCTCCCCAGCTCACGCACCAACACCTACCATACCACGCCTACAGCACCTCCCCTGTTCCCACACCGCCAAGCCCACGCGGCCTCCCCCACTCCACGCAGCACCCCAACCGCATCATCGTTATTCGGGAAACTCACGGAAAGCGAAGCGAGCTGTCAGCAAAAAAAAACGGCCTACGCTATCTCCGACCGTCTTACGTGCGTCTCCAGTCACGTTTTGCGCAGGACGCTTGCCCCCTACCATTGGCGGAGGTGAGCGAGGGAGGGAGTGGGTGGCGCGGGAGATGCGCTGCGAGGGTCCGTGAGTTTACTTACCTTACTTACTTTACTTTACTTCCAACAAGCAAGGCAGGAATAGTAATACGGTTGTAATAATGTAGACTATTGAATGGGGCTGGTGTGTGGATAAGAGATGTGTGCCTATCGACGGGTGGTGGATGGGGTTATTGAATGGGCTATTCCAATATTGGGCTTGGCGGCGTACGTGCGGTACGGGATGGAATGGGAACGAGCGAGATGCACCACGAGAGAGCGACTTCAGCACAGCACGACGGGATCGATATGCCGCCAAAGACGCCCTGTGCGCCTTGCGCTTCAGCTTCTCTTTTCTGCACCGCTCAACGTCCAACGTGGCTCGTATAGTGCCGTTTTTCCCATCCAGCCTCGGCCTCCCAAGTCAAGTCAGCCCGTCTTTCCTTCAGCCTACCTCTGTACCCCTCACCTCTCATCCCATCCATCACCACATACATAGACCACCACTGGCTCTGATTCCGCGATTCCACCCCTCGGTATCGCCATCCCGCCTTTCTTCACCAGCCAGCCGCTTACCCCCCCCTTCCCCCTCCCTCGGTCAATCAGCAGCCCCCCGCCGCGCGCGCCAAGCGCAGAAAACTACGTAGTTGGGGTCCTCGCGGCTGCACTGTGCGGCTGGACTTTCCCTGCGCTGGTGCTCACCGGTTGGGGTCGCTGTTACATATATACATCCGTACATACATAGTCGCCTAGTCGAATGCATACATAGAATAGATAGCCGGACCGTCGCGGGGGATTTCCTCGGGCGGAAAAGAAATGCTGATTATCGTCCTCGCGCGCGCATTGGTTGCTAAAGTAAGTGGCTGCCTCCCTGGGAGTCCCCCGTATCGTAGCAGGGAAGGAAGGGAGTAGTTCGGTATGGTATCAAAGTAGTAGTATAGTATCAAGGAAGCATGCTTGTCTGGTGCTATCCGCATCCGGGCATAGCAAGAGAGCGCAGAGCAGGGAGGATCGCGTGCGACCATGGGGGAGCTGTCAGATGGCCGAGTGTGTCTTCAGCGCTACTGCTGAGGAAGGATAAGCAGCTGTGTGTCCGTGTGGGTGCGCGCGATGCTGATTGGGCGCCACGGGATTTATGGTTAACGCGGTGTGCGCGTGGTCATTTAGGGGGGGGTGGGAAGAATGTCGGCGTTGGCTAGGGAGGAATCCATATCGCCATACCAAGCTAATGTTGGACTTGGGGGTGCGATAGTGTGACGGATTTAGGGTGCTTGCGCGGCGGCGGTGGCCACGAGGAGGGTTTTACGATGGGTTTTGGGGGTTGCATGGCTGTGTTAGCGTGTTTGGATGGGTGGTGGGTGGAATGTTACGGGTTGTAGGAGATAGGAGGGTGGGATAGTGTGGTATCATGGCTTGGATGGCGATGGGCTGGCCAGCTAGGTCGTGATGATGATGATGCCGCGGTCCCGTCTATGGCTTGGTTGGATCGGTCGGTCGCCCCTTCCTGCCGCTTGCTCACTCGTTCTTATCACACACAGGCATTACATTACCAACGGAAGGAATGACCAACGGATGGAGGCACCAACGGAAAAGGAAGATACTGTAGAGTACCAACGGACGGAGGCATAACACCCACATCCCATCCCATCCACCTTTCCCCCCCCTAGCCACACCGACGACGCATAATTATCACCTCCGTACATAACCAACAACATACGTAACCTTCCCAACGTCTATCACCCTCTCGTCCACCCAACAACCCTCCCCCCTTCCCCCCAAAACAGGCAGCCAGCCCCGCGCACACCCTCCAAAAAGCTTGGCCTGCCAAGCATTCTGCCGCTTGGCTAAGAATCATGCTTAAATGGGGCGAAAGGGGGTGGGGCTTGCCAAGAGCATCTCCAGTGGGCGGTCTCGCTGAGAAAAAAGTGGTCAGGGAGTGGGTGCAGCTGAAACAGCGGCGTTTGGACGGGTGGGTGGTGGAGGGTTTGTGGTTCCGTCTTACATGAGGGGATATGAAGGGATTTGCAGTGATGCGCGCAGAAAAGAGATGGTGGAGGGTGGTGATTTGCTTATACTGCGAGCTTGCGTGTTTGTCTTTGTTGGAGTGTGGAGATGGAGAGACAGATAGGGAGATGGGGATAGGTTGGCTCGGATGATTGGGGGGCAGGGGAGAGTGGACGGAGTATGGATGCCTTGTTGGCGAAGGGGAGACCCGAGGAATAGGATTGTTGGGGCGATGAGACAGGGTTCGTATTCCTTATTCCGATTTTATCCCACAACTCGTCAAATAATACCAATTTCAATTATTTTTTTCCTTTGTCTCGTTTTTATTTCATTTTCCCGATTCTGCCGTGTCCGTGTCCCTTTTCCCTTCTGTGGCGACTCGGCGGTGGGCTGGGCAGGCTTGGACGGGTTGGGGGCGGTTGGTTGGGCTTGGTCTTGGCTTTTTGGGTGGCCCGGCGTCAGTCAGACAGGCGCGGTGATTTCGGTGATTTTTTGAGGGGCGACGGACGGCGACGGGGGTCCTCTCTAACTCTCGCTCGTTTGAGAGCGTTTTGCCGATGCAGAGGATGTGCGGCTGGGCATGGATGGGGATTGGATTGGGGGCGAGGGAGAGGGAGGGCCGAATGGGTAAATGGAACCGGACTGGCGGGTTGTTGGATGTGTGGGTTTGAGTGGAGTTTTGGGTGGATGCTATATTGGATTGTTGTGTGGATAGGTGAGGACGGCAGAGTAGAGTGTAATGTGGGAAGTTGCGAGCTTGTTGGGTGGATTGTGACATCTGTAGTAGATAGAGTATCTCCGAGGGGAGTAGTGGATATGTGTGGTCTACGTTGGATTACTCTATCCTGCTATTACTCTATTCTATAGTTCGAAGTAGAGTTTCCTGTATGAATGACCCTGAATGATCACCGTCTCCCGTACTTTATTTACTGTAAGCTCTAAGGCGTAAGATGTGACCTGTAAGCTGTAATTTATGTACTCCGCGTATCCAACTCCGTATAACAAAGGTACTAAACTAAAATTTAGCCTGTCTTGGTAAGAAAGTACTAAGATCGGGCTTACCCCCCCTTGTCCCGTAACCACAGTACAGTACATGTACGCGCAGTACCTCCTCCCCCCAGCATCCTCCCCTCCGATCACCCTCCCCTTCCGAAGTCCCCTTCCGCGACCGAACAAGGATGCGCCCAAGCGGGCGAGACAGGTGTTACCTAAACCTGCTGCGGGCCAGGGTTACATGCTGTCTCGGCCCTCGATAAATCATCTCAAATCTTAATCTCACCACCGACCGCGCGAGGCCGCGACGCCACTGGGTCCGCGAGACGAGGGTGGGTAGGGGTAGGGGGGGCAGGATTACGCGCGAGATGAGGGATGCTGACGGATGGCCTATTTTCTCTGTAATAAACGGATGCGATGAGATGCGATGGCTTAGGGGTTTGGGTTTGGTTTTGGTTTGCGAGGCTGGAGGAGCTGGGTATTCTTCGGCGATGGGAAAGGGCCGACGACGGCCGGTGCGAGGGGATGGGGGAATCGTGGTTGGAGAGATATGGGGAGAATGGAGATGATGATCGCAGATGAGAGACGGGAAATGTGAGATGCGAGATGGGGCGGCGGCTGGATGACACAGTACTGACTGTACTATACATTACTTTATTGTCTTGTACTGTACCTTATTTAAGTATAGTATACGATAGTATACTAAGAGTAACTACATATCGTTAAAAGAAGGGACGATGTCGCCTTGGCCCCATCAGTCGTACGTACGTACATACGTACGGAACTGTGATGTGCCGTGTTGCTGATTCTCTTGAATTACGAGTTCACTGTGGCACTCGTATACTCCTGGGTGCTGATTACTATAGTACATATTTGCCATTTATTACTCTCGTCAATATCCACAGTCTGCCCGAAAGGACAGATTCCGGCCCGTCCGTTCATTCGAAGCGGCCGGCTCGGAGGAGAGAGGGAGAGAGAGGGATGCGTGGCAACGACTAGAGATGGGGCGGGCACGGATGGGCAGGAGATATGCAACGCTTGGAGTGGGCCGGTGTGGACGACGGGAACTGCGACCGTTTGGGGAGATGTCTGGGCATATCTGGGCGGAGATGAAGGCACGTTATGAGAAGGTAGGAAAGGGAGGAGATATTGGAAATGTTTTGAAAGTGGAAAGTAGAGTGGTTTTTTATTGTGTCTCTATCCGAGTAAGTACCTTATCTACGTTGACCGGCGGCAATCTACGGCAGAATATACATTGAGTGCAACATTAATTACAGTACAGCCTACAGCCGATGCATTCGATGTTGGATATTCGACGTATGAAGGAATATGATGCTTGAAGGGAAGGCATGATGGTTATATTGTATGCAGCTACAAATAGACCATAAGGCGTAAGGAGATGCATCTGAGGGAATATAAGTGAGAGGTTTTAGTTACTACTTACTGCTGTAGTAATTAGTAGAGTACAGTAAACTGAAAGAGGGAATAGTCGAGTACTTCTAAGATGTACTGCAGTACGAGAGTACCCTGTAGGAAAACTGTGCTCCCTAGTTAGGCGTATACCCGCGGTTTAGTAGTTAGACTCGAGTACCTCGATTATTGTACGGAGTACAACCAGAGGATGGTGTACTTGTACCTCCAACCGTGCTTGTGCTTGGTCCACTCTGCATCTGGCAATAGAGTGGGAATAATTAGAAGTTTAGTAGAGTATAGTACGAAGGTGACAACGTGACAGAGAGGGTAGGGAGAGTAGTAGGGTAACAGAGTAGAGTACTCCGTAATAGAAATGGAATAGAGTAAACGTTAGAGAGAATAGAGTAGAGTGTAGCAAAGTAAGGTAAGGTAGTAGACCAAACGTAAAGCCAAGTAAAGTATATGGGGCCCCTTCCCTTCCGATCCTAAATCTGCTATGCATCCGTATCCATGTGGAGTTCCATTGGCTTGGCATTTGTTGGCTTGGCACGTTGGCCAGTTTGACTTGGAAGGCTTGGAAGGCTTGGCTTGATGACCGGAGTTTAATTTGTGTTTAGTGTGTAATACTCGGCGAAGTTGTGGAAAAGTGTTCTTCGTCGGTGGTGGAAGTGTGATAGTACTTGGTTTGGTATGGGGGTATAAGTATAGCATGTATAGTATAGACTATAGTATATTATAGTATAACAAAGTCTGTCAGTGCTGACGGCCTTCGCTCTATATAGAAGGACGACAGGACTCTTCGATACAGAGTCAACAGTTCTCATTTAGAGACAGCCGTTGACAAACTATAATCTTCTGTTGACCATACCGTACGTCAGGAATAGCCATATTACGTATACTTACGGCGCAGCAATACTATATACTGCCTTACTCTGCCTTACATTGCCCCTTCATAAAAATAGAGTACAATAAATAACCAACAACTAACCAACAACGGCTCCATATAATGCCGTCTGCATCTGCCTTGTCCAGCCTCGTGTTTCTCCTTGGCCTCTTTCCTCGGGCCATGGCCATTCATGCTAAGCTATACTTACTAAACTGTATACTTGGCCATACGATGCTAAACTACTTACTAAACTGTATACTTCGTACCATAGTTTTGTGCTCTTAGCCGTACTCTAGTTGTACTCTACTTTAGTTGGTTGTACTCTACTACTAACAGATTACAGTAGACTAACTTACTACTAGTCCCCTTCCCTTCCCCCCCTACCCCCTACCACCCACCCCTACCCCGTTCCACCTTCTTTATCCCCACACACCCACCTTCTTTCGCACATTTTTACCTTTTCGCCTTTTTCCCAACCCTAAACCTTCTCGCAACGACCCAGTCCATGGCGTGCCACCCCAGGACAAGCCACCCAAGCAAACCACCAAGCCTCGCCCAGGCCCGCCCAGACCCAATAGGAATCACTGAATAAACAAATAAATTACTAAAATACCTAAATACCTAAAATCAACCGAAATAAAAATCGTCATCTTCCTCTCCCCTCAATGGTCGAGGCCAAGGAAACGAGTGTGGCACTGCAAAATCCCACTATACTACACTACCTGTGACTACTGTTGTAACAACCAACCAACTAAACTTTGCCCTTTCACCCTACGACCCTCTCTACCTTATACCCATCTTAGCCCATCTTAGCCCTTTCTTACCCTTCTTTCTTACCCATCTTACCTGTCTTTTGACCCATCCTAAATCCATCCTGATCCAACCTGATCCAACCTGATCCATCCTAACTTTGCCCCATATCTTACCCATCTTCTTACTCGTACGGACCGGACACGGGAGTACTACATATACATACTACATGGTACACAGATCTTACCTTATTACACCTTCCTTCCTTCTTATTTGTACATACAGACGATCATACTCCGTACATACATACGAAAGAAGAAGCAACAGAAGAAAAGCACAAGCAAACGCCTACGCTCACCCTCACGGTCACGCCCTTGTCGCCATTGCGCCTTCTTTCTTCACACTAATTAATTACAATATCACACCCAAATACATCCAAATACGCCCTATACAAACCCAAATACACTACTCTACTCTACTCCACCTTCCACCTTCCACCCTGTACAAGCTTCTTCTTTCGACCTGCCCTGTACTCACCCATACCCATCTCACCATTTCCACACTTTTTACCTCTTGTCCCGCACTTCCCACCTTCCTTTACATACTTCCGCCTTTCTTCTTTCTCACCATTCTCCCGAACCGACCTCCGATCTCCCTCGTCACTTTCCCCTTCCTCCACCTTCTACCGCCGATCTTCAACTAATCCTCACCGATCATCACCACCAACGGCAATTATCTCAAAACTTCCGTCAAACTCACCCCGGCTCTACTTCTCTACTACGTCTCTAACTGGCTGCACATCTGCCATCGAAACAGTAAGAGAGCCGTTACGCCGTTATCAACCATACTCCGCGCACGCGCACTCAGATCGCCCGACACCTTACTCCGTTGCTTGTTCACTGACCCTCGTCCTTGCGCTTAACGGGATTTAACTATCAACCAACCCCTCCACCCTCGCCCACTTCGAAAAATTACTCGACAACCAAGATACGATACTCGAAAAAATCATAGTTGCCTACGACGAAGCATATAGTGCTTATCCCCTCCAGGCTCATAAGTCCACTATCTGCCGTGATCAGAAAGTGGGAACCTCGAAATAAAGCGCCGAACAGATCCTCATATTGGGATCCACTCCAAACAGATACCAACTCCAGACACCCCCATACGAACGAAGCTGCTGCACCACACACAGCCGTTTTCTCTATATGCATATATATGTATATATATTTAATTATATATACATGTAACCACACATACCACCACCCACACCAAACGATTTCGTCTCCTGACGCTACACTTAACGGTCTTGGTGTTTCATACAGTGAGTACAACATTTTCTTTTCCCCTTCGGCCAAATTTCAAAAGCCAAACCACGCACACAAGAAGAAAAAAGATCAGCTCAAGGAATGCCCGACATTCAAATCCTGTGTCGTTGCTTGTAACCTTGCGTCATCGGGAGTCTATATCTTCGGCCAACAAATCGCCTGCCGGAGCTTTATACTATACGCGCGTGCGCCGGCCCCCGACAAAAAACCCCCCCATCGTTGATCAAGAGAGCCGCAACTCGGCCACCAGACGAACAACCAGCACGCCAACACCACGTCTGAAGCAACTTGCTCTACAGCGGGTCAAGCACCGACTGTCGGCTTGCACGGCACATATTCATACTATACATGGAAGGGTCATAACTAACCTTCTTCTGAAGCGAACGTAGATCAAACCCCGAGCGCCTGACATCCTCGACAAATCTTGCGATTTTTCCCTCCACACAACTGCCGATACCCCCGACGACCATTAGCTCACCACGCAATTGCGCGGCCAGTGCCACAGACCTACAAGGAGGAGCGGTTCAGAAAGGGCACGGCTGCGTGACAACTTCTCAATTGGGAAAAGTTGCCCTCGTTTAGCCGTCGGCAATCCTACACTACGAGCTTCCGTACGACGCTCGTAATCGAATATAATACATAGAGAAGAGGCGATACCAAACGCTGGAATAGATACCCAGCCGATACCAAGATGACGGAAACATATAGAGGGCACGTTCGGAGCCCTGCGGACGCCATAAAGCTGTTTGAGGCTTGCCGACTGGGCTTATTACCCCGCGTGCAACGACGACTATCGGAGAAGGAGAGGCAATCAATAACGTCTGGCTCAGTGTTCGTATGGGACGAGCGCGAAGCAGGCATGCGCCGGTGGACGGACGGCAAATCATGGAGTGCGAGCCGCGTCTCTGGCAGCTTCCTCACATACCGCGAGATGGAGGGCAAGCGCGGCGGGGGCAACTTCGTCCCTGCGCCGCGGCGACTGGGCGGGAAGACACCAGATAGTGGGCGCGGCAGCGACGAGGACGCAGATATGGACCAGGATAGCCTGGACGGATACCGTTATAAGGCGGATGGGCTACTGAAGCAGTCATTCAGCATCACAACATCTAACGGCCAGCACCTTCACCTAATCAGCTACTTTGCGCGCCAGCACCCGAGCATCACCGATCTTCCACAGCCAACGACCGATCCAGCACTGCGACATATCGTCCCTGTCAAGGGCATGTATCCCGAGTCCACAGTCCACGATCAAGCGCCACCTCCTCCCCGCCAACCCATCCAGGGACCTTATATGTCCTCGCCACAACAGATGATGCCAGGAAACGCCCCTCACTCCCGGTCACCATACCCCTATTCTCCCGGCTACGGCGCCTGGCCACCCTCTCCAGTCCCTACCCCGCCTTACAACTACCCTCCCGCAATGTACGGCTCGCAGCTTCCCCCTCCTCCACCAAGCGATAGGAGTCCACACCAGTACTCCCCACAACACCTCCCCCCACACATGCAACACCACCCTGCACCGCAGCCATACGACCGCTCTCCTCACCATCCGCACAGCCCACACGATAGCCTCGCTCCGCGACACCTCTCCGCTTCGGGCCCCCCTCCACAGATGAGCACCCTGGCCTATGCGACCAATGCAGCTCGTGACGCGCAGCATGCCCTCGCACAGGCGCAGGCCATGCAGGCGCAACAACTAGGACAGATGCATTCGGGCTCCAGGGGACCACCCTCTGTAGATCCGAGGTTAGGACCGAGAGTGCCACCGCTCCATCACCAACAGTCTAACGGCCACGCGCCGCCGCCGCTGCACCACCTCTCGTCGCCAACTGGAAGCAGGGACGGTTCTCTGGGACAGGATAGGCCGCAGCAGAGGAGTCCCCTGTCGAATGGAGCGCCGCCACAGTCGAGAAGTGGAGAGGCCCAGAGCATTCCCAGCATATCGAATATGGTCCACGGCACCCCCTCATCCGGCCCCCCACCCTCATCGGCACCCTTATCCGCGTCCTCCTCGCAACAGCGCAGCCCCATCAGCGTACCCCAACAACCAAGCCCGTCGAGCAGACTGCCAGATAAGGGCGTCAGCCCCTCCAAGCACGACGACGAGGAAGCCAAGGGCGCGAATGGCATGCCGAGAGAGATTCCGCATGCGAATATCACGGGTCCTGGGTTTGGAGGGGAGGATATGCGCGCGTTGAGGGTGCTGGATCGGAAGTTTTGTATCTGAGAGACTTCTTTCTTCTCACCTCACGTGCGGGGGTTTTTAATATTAACTCGGAGATTTTTCTACCGCCAGAGGGAGGGGTGGGGAAGTAATTGGGAGGCTATGTGACTTTGACAAAAGTTTGGGAGGAGCGCTCATTTGTTTTTTTCTGCGACAAAGAAGTTCGTCTTTGCTTCGCTTTGTTCGAGGGGGGATTCCGCGTGTTTCCTATGAGGGCAAATGCGCGGATAGGGTGGCTGGGGAAACGATACGACTGCTTTGCTAGAGGGACCTTACTCACGAACGGACCGGGAGCAGGGGGGGATATGAATACCTTTTTCTTATTTCTAGGGCTCTGTTATGTTTTTTTTCCCTTAGGAGTTGGGGCCGCAAGGCATGGCAAGGGTACGGTGGATGGACGGACGGGATGGGGATGGGCTGGGGGGGGCTATTGGCATTTGTGCTCTTTTTGATAACCCTTTTCAGTTTTTTTTTTTTTGCTTGGTTTTTGGTAGTGGTTTTGGGGCATTTTTTACGTTTCGCGTTTTTCTGTTTGCTAGACTGTTAATGGGGGGGGGTGGGATGGGATGGGTATATAGGTGAACGGGGATGCAAGGAGAGGATTGGGAGATAAATGGGGGTGGTGATTATGATGGTGAATGGTGGTAGATCAGGTTAATGGAATCAATCAATATTTGGTGACTATTCTTTAGTTTTATTTCTGTTGTATGTTGTATGGGTATGCTAGCATGTGTATTACCTTGCTCCTAGCCATATGGCAGGTATTCTCTACAGTCGGCCGACCTGGTTTTAGTTTTGTCATATAATTTGGACGGCACCTAGAGGAGATTTATTACCATGGTTAAAGAGTATAAATTTGTATATTCCCTGGGGCCACACTCTATCTACTCGTAGCACCTGCAGGCACCGGCTGATTTAGAGACTGAAGAATAGGAATAACCAAATCTCCTATCTGTTTGGAAAGAAAAAGCCAATTCTGCCAACCAATACTACTTACTTCAATAGCACCGCCACCGATCCCGCACCCTTCAAATCCCTACTGCTGAACCCTACGCTCAACTTAATCTCGCCCTTCGGAATTCTCCAAGTCTGCGCAACCACTTCCCAATAGCTGACATCG
This sequence comes from Pseudogymnoascus sp. WSF 3629, assembly GCA_001662585.1. NCBI lineage: Eukaryota > Fungi > Ascomycota > Leotiomycetes > Thelebolales > Thelebolaceae > Pseudogymnoascus > Pseudogymnoascus sp. WSF 3629. The sequence goes on from KV454566.1 coordinate 294,548, forward strand.
CGTCTTGTCAGAGTAAACTTGACATCCTTCGTCTGTCCCGGCTTCAGGGCTACCTTTTCAAAGCCCCGATGAACCTTTACTGGTGTTCCAGCAGGGACCGAATCTTGCGGGAGCGACACGTATAGCTGGACGACTGTGCTTCCGGCTACGGATCCTGTGTTTGACACCTTTGTGGACGCAGTCAGGAGGGGTGAGTAGAGGTCCGGGTTCCCGCCTGGTGCGGTAGCTTTTGATGCGTCTGGGGTTGCTGTTGGGTTCTTAACCAGCTTGGAGATTGAAAACGAGGAGAGGTCGAAGGTTGTGTAGCTGAGGCCATACCCGAATTCGTATAGGGGAGTGATGTTCTTAGCGTCGAAGTGGCGGTAGTCGATCATTAATTCCTCCGTGAAATCAGACTGCCATTCATCCACACCAGTCACCGAGGAAAGATTGGTGACTGGGATGTCATAGTCGGACGCCTTTTCGGGGATGGTGTAGGGGAGCTTGCCGGAGGGATTGACGTCCCCCCAAAGGAGATCGACGATGGAATTTCCGCTCTCTTCCCCGGGGTAGTGGGCGGCGAGGATGGCTTTCACGTTTGGATTCTTGGCCCAGGGCATGGTGTTGATGCCTCCGGAGTGTGTCACGACGATGGTGTTGGGGCATTTCTTGGCTACGTTGTTCACCACGACCGTTGAGTTCCAGTCATTCTCAAAGGCCGTTCTGTCTCGCCCTTCGGAGGCGAAGGTCTTGAGGAATACGATGCAGACGTCGGGGGTGGGGAAGATACTGCGGAAGTCGTTGGCGGCGAGGCGGGTGTTACTCGTAATATACTGCACGCGAGCACCGGTTTCTCGGGCTTTGGATTTGATGGCTTCGAGCGGCGAGATGAGATAGGAGTGTCGACCTGTGCCGGATCCTCCACCGACATCGAGGGTTCCGATGTCATAACCGTATGTCTCGGAAGCGAAGGAGCCGTCTGGGATGATTGTGAGTCCGTCAGTTGGATCAGGTGCGTCGTTTCCGAAGACTCCGATGTTCTTTGGAGACTTGAGTGGAAGAGTGGAATTCACGTTCTTGAGGAGTACGGTTCCTGCTGCGCCTAGCTGGCGTATGATTTTCGCATGATCCCGTCGGACATCACGAGCGGGAATCTCAGCCACCCCGAGCGAGGCTCCGTACTGAGCGGCTAGGACGTGCATAGCTGATGGATCTGGGGTTGGGAAATTCTTGTCCTGGTTGAGAAGGTAATATGGCATCATGATGCGGCGTATCATGTCATCGAGGCGGGCTACGGGTACGCTTCCATTGTTCACGGCGGCTATGAGGTTTGCCCCGAAGTAAGAAAGGCCTGTTTTGGCAGACAGCGATTCTAGGTCGATAGCTCCTGGCATTGTCATGTCTAGGCCGGCGTTGGCTGCTTTGACACCGGAGTGCGTTGCGAACCAGTCGGAGACGACGTATCCTTGAAATCCCAGCTCTTTCTTCAAAATCCCGTTAAGGAGTTCCGGGTTCTCGCAGGCGTATGTCTGGTTCACGCGGTTATAGCTGCACATGATCGAGGTTGTTCCGGCTTTAACGGCATCGGCGAAGGGCCAGAGGTAGAGCTCATGGAGCGTGCGGTCGTCGATGTTGGAAGATACTGCATCGATGTTTTTTCCATCAGCAGAAATAGTGTTGCTCCTCTGGGTCTCCTGCTCATTGCCGATGAAATGCTTAGAGCAGGATTGAACACCAGCATCATGAAGACCTTGAATAGAGGAGGCCATTGCGACCCCAGTCAAGTAAGGATCGACCGAGAAACCTTCCCAATTACGGCCACCTAGAGGATGTCTCCCAAGAGGCCCACCAACAGGGCTGTATTGTTATTATCAGCTAGAGGACAAAACAAATGGGAGAGAGCCATACGCTAGTCCGACATGACTTCCTTTATCTCTGAATTCCGACCCGAGTGCAAGGGCTCGCTGGTAGATGAGATCCCTATCCCAACTTGCAGCAGCTGTCAACCCTGCTGGAAAGATGCTGACCAAGTCGGCACGATTAAATGCGGTTGGACCGTCAGACGTGCAGATTCCCGAGAACCCAAGACGTTCAATCGGTGCAATGTTTCCAATACAGGGCCCACTAGAACCGGTGACCATGCTCGTTTTCTCTGTCAGGTTTAGCTGCGCGATGAAGGCGTTTGCCTTCACCAGTGCATGTTCCCATCCACCGGTCCCGGTGGAATATGCTAATCGGGATTTATTAGAATTAGAGTCAGTTGTGGTTTTATTGGTTATACTTACATGTCGTAGGGGGGTCATTGCTGGTATTATGAGACTGAGAGCTGGCTCTTCCCTCAACAACAGTTAAGAGGTGATTACTGATGAGGAAGGCAATGACATTTGATAGAAGGACCATCTTGAAAGCATTAAGAATGGAAAACTGAGTAATATCGATACTGTGAGCTCCTATTTCTTCGGAGACTATCTAGGTATTTGTAGTTCACAGCCCCTCTTTTGAATAAGGAACTTATGAGGGGTAACTAGGTGTGAATGCCCTCAAAAGCTCATGTGCAAAAGATTGTGTAGAATTGACCGAGAGATCGACCGGCACTAGAACGCCAGCCCATAAGGGCCGTGATAATGCCGAAGAAAAGGTAATTTCAACCATACTTAGGTTAACCGTCTAATCGGGTTTGTTTGCTTTGTTCAGTCAGCAGGAGCGAGTTGCGGCCATTCTCAACTACGTATCATGCTACGTATTTACTTGTATTGTAGTTCTATGAATTTGCAAATACTCTTTCCTATAAATCACAGCTCATAGATAGAATTGAAGAAAGACAGCATTTATCACCTTTCATCCATGGCAGCCGAGGGTAGGTTTACTAAATCAACGTCGTATCACGACTTCTGTAAGATCTGCGGGGATCTGTGGGGATTTGCGGGGTATCTGGGTTCTAGGACACGGCTGCCAAAGGTGTTATGGAGTGGGCTCCATCCCCGCAACAATCCCTTTGGGGGTAAAGTGAGTTGTATATATTAACTATACGCGTATAATAAGCTATACGCATATTTAGGCTTGCAAGTTATAACAAAATAGTCAACTTTAAGCGCAATTACTTACATACACATATTTAAACCTGTAAATTTCAATTCCACCTTCTTTGAGTTACCTAATCTTCCGATATTCTTTAACCAAGTCTACGGTAACCGGTACAGCAGGGAGTCTACTCGTAGTTGAAGTGCCAGTGGAGCTTCTAATGATCCCCTCCTTCTCGACAAGAGACACCGGAACAAATGAGTGGAGATGATATAATGTGGCACGACTTTGCGCCATCACATCACCATTCTTAGAACTCATTAGTTTTCTTTCTGGTGTATCACATGTTGGTGTGTGCGTGTTGTTGTTCCTTTCATCCTCATTTTCAAGGTAGACCTCTTGCGTATCGAATCTGGCAAAAAGACATAGACACATACAACATGTAGGCATTCGCCAGTAATCAACCAACACTAATCCAGATCTTAAGCAATCGCTCCCTTTTTACTTCAGTTGATAACATCCAGCCGACTGGGCGAGCGTTTCTCCCTCGGTTTATGAGCCTAGATTCTCAGGCCATAGCGAATCTTCCCCACGAAGTTCCCATATCGGCCCCATATCGGCTATGTCCGTATACTAACAACGCATTCAACACACTTCTACTAACGCCGACACGATTTCAGCTGCAATCAACCGTAGGTTTAGGTGCTAGTAGCAAGCAGTTTTGCTATGATCTCGCCGGAATCTTTATGTCTAAGCGCGAGAGAGCAGGGGCGTGCAAGAATTGCCGGTAGGTGGCGGACCGACTTCATCGTGTCCTGCCCCACTAGATAATGATACGAGAGCAAAGCTAAAACCAGTCTTAGGGTGCGTAAACGGCGATGTATTCCTACCGCCTTAGCTCGGTCTTGCCAGCTTTGCAATCAGCTCTCTATTCCGTGCAACCTAGTCACGAGCTTTGTCCGTGATACGCAGACCTATGTTAGACATGGTGATGGTGGTTCGCGGGCACCGCAGAGCAGCGTGGATGCAGGCACTGCAGTTGCTCCTCAATCTTTACCTTCGACGTTAATAATCCCATCCTCCGCATACCAAGCATTGTTGCTGTCATCCCAGAACGACTTGCGCGCTAAAGCTGGGGGAGAAGCGTCCACGAGCCTGCTCCCTGGCGGCCAGGTATTGAGAGAGGTGGTTGATATCTACTTCCAGCTCATCCACAATTTTCCCCACACCCTCTTTTACAAACCTGGGTTTTGGGCGGATGTAGAGTCCGGGGAGATCCCGGAGATGATCCTTCTGGGTATGATTGCGCTTTCACTCCGGTAAGTATTCTCACGGGTCTTCGGCGCCGTACGTCTTCTCTAGGTGGAGGCTAATTAGATTGATAAGATTCTCACGAAATGAGTGCTTTCGGCCCTTTGATCCACGTTCCCGAGGTAAGGAATTCGCAGACGAAGCTAGGCGTCATATCCATCTCCAGATGATGAATCCTTCGGTTGCTACTGTCCAAGTCTGCGTTCTTATCGGCCATTACCTCGGTGGTGAGGGCGATGTCAAGAGTAAACACATCTACCTTGGTCTTGCACGGCTCCATGCCCAAGCCATCAGACTATGGGAGATGCCAGTAGACTCGACGATTGTGTCGAGAGAAATCCGCCGACGAACGTGGCTGTCCGTCATCATAGCCGAGAACTGGAGCGCAACGGATATGTCCACTCAGCCTGTACTATCTAGTGAACACGACATGTTATTCCCCATCATGGACGAGGTCGAGTTCTTGACCCTTCAACCTGCTGCCTTTAGCGACGGGCTAAACTTCCAGTCCTCACAACGGTGCATGTGGGCCCAGATGGCCGCCACCATCGATATTTTCCGCCAGATCAGCGCCATGATCTCAAAGCTCAGTCTAAATCTCCGCACTCTGGATTCCTACCGGAGCGAGATTTCAGATCTCTCACAGCGCCTAGATCACTGGGACCAGCGCCTACCGCCAGAACTCCAGTACTCGATGGACAACTTAATTTACTTTGGCAATGCTGGCCTCGGTCTCACATTCCTCGGCATGCACATGGGGTACCACCATTTCCGCCAACTACTGTACTACGCTTTTCTCAACTCCCAGGCCAACCACGATATATCGACCCCGCCTCATCTTCTCTCGGGCGACAGGAATTACGCACGGCTTTGCAAGAAGCACGCTCTAGCCATCTCCGACCTCATTAAACTCGGTTTCGATACCAGCGGTTGTAACCCCGCGTACTTCCTTACGGGACATATACTAGTCGTCAGCTCCAGCATCCACCTCCATACCCTGCTATTTGGGGAAGATCAGGCGGCAGCGGATGTTGCACGCGAGCGGCTGGTGTCGAATTTTGAGATCTTGATGCAGCTTAAGATGTACTGGCCGGTAATTGACTCTTCGGTAGCTCGCCTTCGGGAATTTCAAAATAGCAGGCGATTATCGGTCTCGGACTCGTTTGTGCTGGATAATTGGATGCTTAAATTCCTTATGGAACATACTGCGAGTCTGGGTCCTGACAGCCGCCCATTGCCGCAGACTCAAGATCCACCCCTACCTTTTGATCTTGAAGTCGTCCCATTTGTAGGTCCTTCTGATCCTGCGCAGATTGGCGACCAGCCGGTTGTAGGAGCAGAGGCTGGTATTTCGGAACTGGGACCGGATAATCTAAGCGGACTTGCTACGAGTAGCTTGAGTACGTTATTGCAGGATAAGAGTATGAGTAACGAAGCAGTGGTTGATAATGCGTTGCATTGGCTATTGGATCAGGATTTAAAGGCCTCGGAATATTGGCCGCAGTCTTATGAGTTAGAAAATTAGATGACACCACTGGATAGTCAGCATTTAGAATTATCATAGGATGGGATTATAGTAGATGTAAAATAAACATGTATAAATATCAAGATAATTAAATCCAAGACGGATCATAAGCGACATAATTCTCTCTAATCTAAAATAACCTACAGATACCCCTTAATACTCCCCCTATCCCACCCCTTCCCCGCCGCCGCCTTCTCATCCGTCATTAACACCCTCACCGCCGTCAAAACCCCCATCTCCCTAATCGTATACTCATAACTCCACCACTCGCCCGCCGTCCGGAACGCATCCGGACCATACCACTTCGTCAACCCGTCCGGGAGATGCAGCGCACCAAACGCATGGTCGCGGTTTCCATACGCCGTAATCCGCAGTTTATACTCCCCACCAGCCAGCTCTCCAAGGTCGAGAGTGTGCGGCTGGAACGCAATAGCGCCCATGTCGTGGCCGTCGAGCTGCACGGCGAGGAGTGGGGCGACGAAGCGCGGGACTTGGATTGCGGTGCGTTGGGATCCGGGTCCTTCGACGCGGAGTATGAAGTCATAATGCACGTTCCCGACATAGAAGGGTAGCCCCTGTCTTGTGTAGTCGCCCACAGCTAATTTGTTGAGTGCAAGAGGAACGATGGTCGCTTTTCTACCGCGGAGATCGACCCCGAATTCCCCCAGGATGTAGACGCGCTCGAGGTTTGTGGCGGGGCCAAATGGGAGGGAGAGTATAAGCTCGTGAGAGCCGGCTGGGATGACTGGGAGGGGAATTGTGGAGATACTTTCGTCGACCCAGTAGCCGCTGGATGAGGCGACGACGGGGGATCCATCGAGGGAGATGGTAGTTATCGCGGCGTTCTCGAGCGCGAGGTGAGCGCCTTGGACATCGATAGTTGAAGTGAAGCAGAAGCGTAGAGATATGGTATTTGTGGGCGCGGTCTTGGGAGTCGTCCACGGCTGTGCGAAGGCGTCTTTCTTCTGGCGCAGGCCGAGATTCTCGCGCGCGATGTTGTCGATGCGGAGGATCTCTTCGGGCGCTTCCCAGTCGACATCGTCGTTAAGTTTGTGGGATGCGATGTCTAGGAGCAAGACATTGGGCTCGGATAGTGAGGCTGCGCAATCCACGAGCTCGTGGGAGACTGTCCAGGTCGGGATCTCGAGGGCGGAGAGGCACGGCTCGTGAGTCACTGGGTAGAGGCGGAGCAAGAGAGAGGCACAGCCGTGGAAGTTATGGTTGAATCGTGTCCAGCCTCCGACTACCTCAGTTTTGAAGCTGTACGACTTGCCGGAGAAGGTATCCAAAAGTGTTGCGGACCATGCTCCCCGAATATCCACCCTGCATTTGCTTGGTTTCACACGATCGGTGTTGCAGATAAATAAATAGCCCTCTTCGCCGTCGGCTCTCATCTGGTATAGTAGCTTATCCGCTTCCATGCCAGTGTCTAGGACAGCCTTCACATCGCGAACAGTCTCGAGCTCGCGAAGGATATCTAATCTGGTAAATGGCACGCGTGTAGCAGAGAGCGATTTGGGCTGTAATGATGGCTCAACGTCCACAAGCGAAGGGTCTGATCCTGCGACAACGACCTTTCCACTGCCGTTGGCAAAATCTTGGAGAATATGTAGTGTAGTGCCGCGGATAGTTCTCAAGTTGGGTACAATTACCACGTCGTATTGTTGTACGCCTACGTGCAATTTGCCGTTTTCCGTGCGTGGGTTTTGTTCAGGTCTGCTAATTATCAGTTTCTGGCGTTGCTAGGGGTGAGTATCTATACTTACAGCAGAGACTCCGAGATGAAGTCGAAATCCACAAGACCATAGCACAGCCAGTCTGTCAAATCGGAGAATTGGCGGTCCCGCTCATCCTGATCCACAGAAGTCTCGTTCGGCCCAAATGAAAGCCAGAAGCTCTCAACTGGATGTATCACGGCTACTCTTACCACTGGGTTTCCTCTCGTTAATGCTGTGTTCACTCTCGCGAAATGGTTCTCAATCAGCGGGTATTCCTTATACCAGGGACTCTGATATCCAATCGCAGCAGGATAATCACGCTTAGCCTCGCCCGCCATTGTTACCCAAGCCAGATGATGTGCTCGAACATTGATTCCCAAGGCCGCCTGCCAGTCACCGCAGCCTTTATGGCCTTCAAATGTGAACGTCCAGTTCGTTACGCCATATATTTCGGACAATACCCCGCACCTCCCGTACTGGCGAGAGACGGATTGGGCCTGTTTCGCGGTCGTGAATTCTCTGCGATCGCAGAGCAGGTCAATTCCAGGTAAGTGCATGTTGCGATAGCAGCGCATAGCTTCGCCGAGGGAGCTAGTTTGGGATCTCAAACTTGCTTCTTTCATCATGTGTCCGGTGAGGGCGATGTCGTTGGTGCTGCACCAGTTGCCGAGGAGATCGATGAATGAGGTTACAAACCGCGTGCAAACTTTATCAAGATTAGCAGAGGCATAGAGATTGCATCGTAGCGGTAATTACCATGATCATGATAGTTATATCTGGTCTTCGATGCACCCTTGGTATCCCAGACAACCTCGGGAAGGAAATCCAGCAAGTTAGAGCCATATGCATCTTCATAGGTATCTGGTAGATCTAGAGTCCACGGAAGGAATATGTCTCTTTTCCCGTGAGCAAGCTTGAGCTGATTCTTCAGTGCGAATTGTGGTTCATCAGTGAAGATCGCTGGAACGGTCTTTCCAAATTCACCGCCCACCGCTTTCTTGTACGGCTCATATGTAAGATCTACAAACCTCTGCATGGCCGGTGCTGATAGTGTATCAACATAGTATGATCCGTTGAACCACTCGGATGGTGGGTTGGTCTCGACATAGGCGTACCAAACACCCTCGAAATCCTCTTCGCTGTCTTCGAGTCGCCGGCTTTCAACAAGAAATCCGTCCTTGTCTAGGATAATGCTGTATCGGGCAGCAAGAAAACCAAGTTCGCTTCTAGACGCGACGGCTGAGCACGAATGGTTCTCCCTTGAATGCAATATCAGTAACCGTCACATTAAGGTATCAGGTAACATACTCTGCTTGATCCGGTCTATTCGGATCGCCATATTTCCACGGAGTAATCAACATATGCCTGGATCGAAATTTATCCTCGTCTTTTGTCACAAGCCCTCCCGCCGCACCACTTGGCCAACGATCTTCGTCGTACAGCCAGGCGAGCATACCCTTCTCCTTAGCGCGCGCGACGCACTTTTTCACCATATGCATAAACTCCTCTCCCATATATTCGGTGTCGAGACCTACTCGAGAATGCATATGGAAGCCTCCGAGCCCCATCTCCTCCATATGATCAATTTGCCGTAGCAGTTGGTCGAGGTCGAGCTTCGTATTCCAGCTCCATAGTGGTGTGCCACGGTATTCTGATGTGGGATTTGCGAAAAGTGAAGGGGAGAAAGGGAGACGACTTTGTGGGAAGAGATTGAAGGATGTGGAGGAGGGAGAGGTTGGCAGCTTTGAGGTTGGGGTTTGCTCTGGAAGCTGAGCAATGGATGGTGCCATGATGATAGAGGTGATAATTTTATAGAAGGACAAGGGGATAAAACGGATGGGACAGAATGAGTGAAAACTTAAAAGACTTAAGAGACACCCTTCATATATGGAATATGTTGTTGTGGAATTTCTACTGGACTAGCCAATGAGATATCCATTTTGTAGATTGCCCACGTTCGGTGTATTAGCTTGCGAAAGGAACAGGCCCTCTTTGGACTGATGTCCACAGAATAGAGTCGAAACGAGATTTTGTCGACCCGTGAGGTACCCCGCAATGTGGAAGACTTCCGGAGCCGCGCATGTAGTCAATAACTTTCCGGGATATTCGGGCGGGATACTCTTGAGGTTATTGGTTGTTCGCCGCCGCCGATGGCGCGTCCTTAGCTTTTGACGGGGAACCCCTTAGGATTCTAATCTAGATCCCCAACTTCCCCGTCTGCCACATGTCTGCGCAATGCCGATCATGCGGGGAACTATGGGGAGGTGCAGAATGCTGAGAATTTCACCCGCGATCTTGGAATTTCTTACAATGCAATCCATCATTGCCCCCAGTTGTTCCCACAGTAGCCACTCTTCGCCTAGTGTGGTGGAGTTTGCGGGCGGCAAAATCGCGATATTACTGGACAAACGCCGCCTTTAGGAGGAACGCTGTCCCTTAACGTTCTTAGTGTAGAAATGCGGAGGTTTGGTGTGGGGAAGTGGGGTTTTTGTAAATAGAAAATCCCTGGTCTGGTGGATTTTCTCCGTCTTGCCCCCATTGCGGTCTAAGAGCTAGGTCAGACTCGAGTCAATTGGGACCGCCATCGATGTAGTTGTGTAAGTGAGCTTGCGGGGAATGAGGCGTTCCGTACCATAATGCTGCTGCCACTCAGTCCAAATTCTCGGATAACTCTTTCGAAGGACATTAACCCGATGATGCGAAGCCTGCAATTAAGAGAGCATCCCTTTTTGACCGTGCGACGGGACGTTTGAATATCATCGACATTGATATTTAAAGGGTGTTGATCCCCGCATGTTCTCACCTTCGTTATACGCAAGGCATCTCTAAGTGTTTAATCATGGGTTATTATATCATAATCGTGGCATTGGTCGTCGCCATCGGCGGCTTTGTGTTTGGTGTTGATTCCGGCATCATGGGCACAACTCTTGGCCATAATACATTCAAGCTGTATATGCTTGGCCCAACGATGAAAAATCCATCGTTAATTGGTATATATACTCTCGACAATTCGTTAATACCAAATGGCTAACGTCGCTGTAGGGGCAATTGTTTCACTATACAATACTGGACAAGCACTTGGAACCTTTATAACGGGTTATTCAGCCGACAGGTTTAGTAGAAGGTGGACAATTTGCGCAGCCGGCGTTATATGTAAGGGCAAAAGAGGCCTTTTATTCCATGAACAAGTTCTAACATCCTATAGCCACCATTGGTGCATCATTGCAATCTGGGGCCGCAAATGTTGGGATGATGATTGCTGGCAGATTCATTGCTGGTCTTGGTTGTGGAATGATTCTGACAGTCGTTCCGGTATACATCGCTGAAGTGTCGCCGCCCAAACAGCGTGGTATGATTGTGGGACTTCAGGGAATGATGATCTCCGTCGGCTTCTTCACGGCAAACTGTGCGTTCAACTCCCCCAAAAATTCATCATTTACAGCTGACAGTAGATTGTAGGGATAGGATACGGAGGAGATTTTGCGACAGGAGACGCGCAATGGCGCATTCCTCTTGCTATGCAAATCCCCGGAGCCATGGCCCTCTCCATCGGCTGTATCTTTATCCCATATAGTCCTCGATGGTGTACGTATACAACGGCTTCCAGTGTTTGTGCCAACGGCTAACAGACGGCTGTAGTAATCCAGAAAGAGCGTTATGAGGAAGCCAAGAAAAGTATATCAACCAGCGCCTGTCACAGCAATAAATTAGCTAACCTCGAAACAGCTCTACTTGCCCTTTACGGAGACAAAGGAGAAGATTTCCTCAGCCAAGAGTTCTCGCAGATCCACGACCAAATTCAACTCGAGCAGACTGCCAGCCGCACAAACTTTCTAAAAGCTACCAGCGAGCTCTTCTCCCGACGTTACATCCGGCGCACCGGCACCGCTTGTTTCATTCTCATGATGGGCCAGTTGAGCGGCTCAACGGTGATCCAGAATTATCAAAACACCTTCTACGCCGCCGTGGGTTTCACTGGGCGGACCGCGCTGCTGATCAGCGGCGTGTATGGTATAATGGGTGTTCTGGGCCAAGTAATCTACCTCGCAGCGGTTGCTGATAAGTGGCCACGCACCCGCACACTGTGGGTTGGCTCACTCTTCCTCTGTGTCATGATATCGATCTGCATGGCTCTGTCTGCACAATTTCCCGCAGGAACAGCCAGCATTGCAGGTCCCCGCGCCGCTATTGCTTTTATCTTCATCTACTCCTGCGGCTACGCCGTATTCTTCAACGCCATGGTCTGGGTTGTGCCCTCTGAGCTGTTCCCATTTTTCCTCCGTACCAAGGGCCTCGGATTAGCGGTATTTTCTAAGTCCGTCGTTGCTATTGTCTTGGCACAGATCACACCAGTGGCTATTCAGAACGTGGGATGGAGGTACTACGCTCTATTTATTGCGACGAATTTTGCCGCGGCTTTCGTGTACTACTTTTTCCTTCCGGAGACAATGGGGAAATCGCTAGAAGAGATTGCAGAGCTCTTCGGGGATGCAGTTGCGACAGAGCACCAAGGCGACGTCGATAATATAGAGAAAGAGAAGGATATTATTCCTCGGAGCAAGCATACTGAGACATCGGTCTAAAAAGGGGGATCGGTGTGAACTGGCTTCAGTTTGATAATATAGAGAAAGAGAAGGATATTATTCCTCGGAGCAAGCATACTGAGACATCGGTCTAAAAAAGGGGATCGGTATGAACTGGCTTCAGTTTGACCTGTACATTCAACTTATTATCCTCCTAGCCGCCGACGCACGCCTCTTTATGCCAGCGCTGAATTCCCTTTATATCAGTACTTCTCCGTATTCTAAGAAAGGAAAATGTGCTTATTACTATTATTTCGATGTTGAGAGTGGCTTTTATATTGTGCTCTTTTGATGTATTTTATTGTTAAATAATATTTTAAAAAATAATCTCAGCTGATAATTTGAAGTGACCATGAGTTGGAACAGATACAAAGATATTAACTTTATAGAAATCGAAAAGAATATAAAAGAGGGGGCACAAGGAAGGATTTCTGTAGATGGAGATGGGGTGGATTGGGAAACGGGTTGACACAGATGGACATCTACGAATGCACATCTACATTATGCATCCTCGCAAAACACCAATGCCCAGCGCCCACTTTACCGTGTCAAACTTCCAAGGTTGAAGTTAATGCTGACAGGATTGCTGCCCAATGCCACAACAGTGAAGTGGCTATATAAGCGTCTTGACTTCAGCGATTCTAAAGACGAGGAACAGGTGGATGATACGCAAAATGGATGTGCTCTATTCCAGTTTGACCCCCAACGGCCGCGGTGCACGCAGCCTTGGCTGCAGACTCTTCTACGAGGATCACATATTTAATGATACCGATCCTCGTCCCAGTGTAGATTTTGCTGATGGAATCCCTAATCTCTAAATACTAGTCTATGACAAAGTATTGTGTGAGGTCCATGTTGTGCGATTGACGCTCTATAGAGCAAAAACCCTTATCTGGTGCCATTTCATTTACCAGGGATTACCAGGGGGACCATATTGAACTTGCCTCTTTCGAGTCCATTGGGTAAATTCTGGAGTATCCAGTGTGAAGCCCCTCCTATGTTGATATTTGATAGGCATACGTGCGTCAGCTCCGGTCCTTGTAAGAGTATTTGGACCTATCTGAGGTTCAGAACGAGGGAAATGCGGCTCTCCAGGTGCATCAAAGTAGACTAATCGCTTTTCCCAGAGGTCATTAAGATGCACATATTCTAGTTGCTCCATGTGCTTGACCAGGTAATCAAAGACCAGGCGAAACTCGCCTGGGCGAAGGTGTACCTCTTCCATCTCTATGCTGTTGAGCTGCATCTGGCGTAGAAAGGAAAGGAATGTGGCCTCGGAAGTTCTAATTCCCTTTAGAGTACATCGCTTTAAAAATGGAAATCGGCATGATTGTACAACGCGGTCGAAAAAATACTGTTCCTCGAACATCGCATTGGATAAGTCCGTTTGGCGAAACCTGTACCAGTGGAGGTGAAGATTTTCGAGTACAGGACTACAATGTTTAGGAATTTGCAGATCGCCATCGTGTGCCGTTCGCCAGTTGTGAGAGCTTGCATCTCCTCGCTTTCCTCGTCTAGCTTTCTTCCTAGCTTATACACCATATGGTGCGAGAGACTCATTGATAGCCGTTTTAACCGTTGCAATGAAGTGGATAGGTTGAGTTCTTGAATTGCCGCCAGCCGATCAAGAGATAAACTGCAGCAAGTGACACCGCTAAAAACTTCGAGAGACTCGATGGGAAGTTCGCTCGCACTAAGTGCATGCATCGTGGCCTCGAAGCAATCTCCTGCAGTCTCCCAGACACTCGTCCACTTGCTACTGCCTTTTACCATCCTATTCTCTTCAAACTTGACTCCATCTTTAATCACAAGAAACACAGATGGTAGACAGCCACCTGCTAAGACGAGACGTAAGTTCTTCATAGACTGCCCAAGGAGCACAGCAGCATCTTTTTGATTGCGAGATTTTGGGAGGCCAACTAAATTGAGATGCTTCAGAAGGCAACCGAATCCCTGTCGTTGCGTCATATAGACAGCTCGGTGAAGCTGCTCGCCCGCACTCATCGTAATCGTCTTATTATAGAAGTAGCTTTCGAAAATACCTTGGGATGGCTTCGCATTAACTTCACGCCCCGTTAGTCGAAGGCTGCATATGTCAGAGAGCGCTAGTAGAGCGACAACGCTGTCTATAATTTCTACCGGCATGCTATCAAGCCTTGGGCGTAAATCCATTGTGATAGGTTACGCGCTTGTCCAACGAGAATACTATGGTAAGCAGGCTGAAGAGGTTGGTATTTCTTTGTCGAGACGATTCAGAGCAGTCGTCTGCCCAGGTCGAGGATCAAAACCAAGTTATCGCGAACGTTCGCTTTTGTAGTGAAGGAGGAGCAGGAGGGTCCTGTTGGAGTCCGCTGCACGGAAGTCAATATCTGGCTCGTGGCGCTGTACATGTTGGTTATTTCCCCATGGTCGCTTGGCTCGGATGCATGAGAAGGCTAGGTATACCAGGAGCGAATGTTGGGTACAATGTAAGGTGGCCACAATATAGAGGGTGTTTCTTGTACAGAGCACCCACTTGTTTTTTTTTAATATAAATTCCCAAATGACACACAGTGAAATCGATGCAGAGATATTGACGTTGTACATAAGGATTGTTTTCGGCGAGCAAGGATAGAGCCATATGAATGCCAAAAGGGGCGTGGGGGGATACAGGGACGTGTATCCATCTACGAAGGGGATTCCGAAAATCAAACGGTGGGACGCACTGAGACTAGACTGTGGACAGCGACAAGGCTGCCGTGGGGGTGGTCTAGTCCAAAATCATTTTCGTTGCTTCGTCTTCTATCTCCCTCCCTAGTTTTACCTTCCTACTTGTAGCCCTATTATGGCTTACACCTAAACGCCTCAGGGCGTTGACATTGATATCCACCACCTCAACCGGACCGGGTCGGCCAATGCTAGTTTGTGACTCCTACGATTCCTCCTCTCTTTATAGACATATGCTGCGGGTGACTGAGCCTACCAGTACGATGGCCTCAGACCCGAGAAGTTGCTAGCGAGCGAGTTGTCGCCCGTAGACTCCTTCTTGCGCTGGCCCGTCAACTGCAAATGTTAGTACTAATCTCATACTAAGGTCCTATTTTTGGGACATACCTCAAGCTGCACAGAACGGTGAATATGCACCAACCAATCCACATAACTCTGCGCCTCATTATTCCGATCCTCAATCAACAACCTCGCAAACTCATACTCCGCCCCATCCAACCCTTGCCTCGCCAGCTGTATCGTGAGCGCCTTGCTCCCACGCACCGTACGCATATACTCGAGGATATTGCGGACCTGCACGTTAAGGTGCGTCTCCAGCACCGGCAGTGAGCTCACAAACGGATTAAGCGCCTTTAGCGAGTCCTTCCCCTCGCCAAACAGGTCGACGAGCAGATTCGGCGACGTCTGTGCGTGAAGCCAGAGGTAGCAGTTCTGCCCGTTGTCGAGGAGGTAGACGCCACCCGGTTCAACGCGCGAGAAGGACGCGCGTGCCGCGGGAGGCATGCGCAGGTGGGACGTGGTGGCGTCGGGGAAGCCGTCGGCGGGATCGAGGTTGTGGATAGGGATCATGCGGGGGTAGAGGTAGAGGGAGAGCTCGAGGGCACCCATTGAGCGTAGCATGCGCATGTCCTGGACGCGGCGGTCGGTGGGCTCGTTGCCGCCCTTGAGCGCGCGCGACTTGACCAGTGCGAGCATGTACATGCTGAACTCCTTGAGGTTCTCGGGCAGGACGAGTTGGCCGGGGGGGTGAGAGCCGGAGAAGTTCTTGCGGTAACCGGCGAGGATGTCGACGTTCTTCTCGGCGATGCTGGCGCGGATGTCTTTTAGGGTGTTTGTGGCCATCTTTGTGGCAGCTTCCTTGGCGATGAGGTTGTAGACTGCGTCCTGGTCGACGAACTTCATGCAATCCTTTGCGTTGTCACTGACGCTCGCGATGACGTTGCAACAACGCACGCGGCGCTCTCCACTAGCGGTTGTGTAGAGTAGGGCACTCTGGAAGTGCGCGTCGAGCTTGGAGTCGAGCTTCCCATCGTAGCTAAACAGCACGCCCATCGCCTTGTCGGCGTCAATGACACCGAGCTCCACGTCCGCTCCAAAAGTGTGATGAATGAAGTTGCCGTGATAGGAGGCGACCTGGAGGCCGTTCGAGCAGCGCACCTTCAGTAATGCTTGGTATCCAGTTTCGCGCGTGACTGTGTGCTTAATCTCCTGCGATAGCTTGGCGGTGTCCCGCGGAGCGAGGAAGTTGGGGTAGTAGAACGTTTCTCCGCCCGTGGATGCGGACACTTGACCTGCAGTTGTGTTAGCATGCTATTTGCGCCCATAATGCGGAATCCATACCAATGGTAGCAATATCTAAGTAGCCTCCCCCTGGCGCCGCAAGGAAGAAGTCGACACCAATCCCATTTTGAAGCATACTATCTGCGGTCTTCTTCCATAAAGGATTTTCTGTCGTCACAATCTTTTTGTCGGCTTCTCCATTTGCTATCCTGTTTTCATCCCGAAGGAAGAGACGTCCGGGACCCCACGTCGGTAAAGCGGCTAGCGAGCATACAATCTTCCCTCCTGTCTTCTCGAGAGCTGCCACAGCGGCGTTCAGCGTTGGAAGCAATGCTGGCTCGGGGTTCTTGATCGTGGAGAAGAGGGTAGGTAGGTGGTTTAGTAATGATGTGATAATGTCCCTGATATAATGTTAGACCTTTCCATCGTGAGTAACATTGGTACATACTTGGACTCATAGGGATCTACAAAGAATCCGTCGCTGATTGGCACGAAGGGATCATCAACGTCTGGCATGACTATCATTTGGGCTTGCTCAAGAGATGACTAAAAATGTCAGCTCGTTCATGATGGAAGCGGAAAGTGTCCTTACGTTCACGTTGTAAAAGTGAATCTCTTTATCGTATGTCATAAAACCGACCTTGGCTCCAGGCGGGATTGTCCTGTGTGCATTCGGATCTGCCTGCTCACCTTCACTTGGAGCCTGGACGTCCTTGCCGTATAGTGAACTAATAATCCCCTCGCAAAAAGCTTCTAGAAATCCCTTATTGTATGACTCTTGTGTGACATCAATTATAAACAGCCATCTGATGCCTACTGGTGGTTTCGACCAGTATTCTTTGGGAACCATAAACTCCACAGTTCCTCTCATCAATTCCGGCCGTTGTTCTCTGTCAACGCGGGCTCCCTGTGGGTTCGTTGCACAGAAGTATTCTGGCGGGACATCATTGGGATACGTGCACATGTTGCACACGAACTTGTTACCCCCTTGTCGGAAAACCATAAATGGGTTAATATATGCTCGGCATCTATGGCAGCGGGGAGGGCCAGCTTTGCCAAAGTCCAATACCGGTATCTCGAGCTCGCCAGCCTGCAGCGGTGCCAACGGTTGTAGGACGAGTCCCAGGGGGAGCCCAGTCGATTTTAGACCTTCGGCGCTTGAGGGTATATTATTGACCGAAAGCCGTGTGAATTTCGGAGAGGAGTTGCCTTGGTCGAATGCCACAAAAGGGACCACTGCTGGCGGTGGCAGATGATGCTCGAATGTCGGGTAAACGTTATCCAGATAATACTGCGCTACAACGTCTCTTGACCTTGGAATGCTGGGTATTTGGTCCGGATCAACCTTTCCTTGCGCCGAAGCTTGCACTGGGTCACCACTGAATACTGCGTCGCCCGAAGGTCTGGCATTTGGGTCGACCATAGCAGGGTTGGCAGGGTTAAATGGAGCGCTGGCCTGCGCTGGGAATTGAGACATGAGTGGAGTGACTGGTCGGCTCATGTGCTGGCCGTATATTGATGGGTCGGCATTGAGGAAATCGGTCTGCGAGGTGCCAGCGGGCGGGATGCCATTGAACGCGGCGGAAGAGCCACCTGGAGCTTCTAAAGAATGGTATGCATGGCGGTCCTTCTTCTTCTTCCTCCCATGAGCCGCGGGTTCCTCGAGCCCAAGTCCCCCCATTTGCTGCGCCAGACCACCATCTTGGGGCTGTCCACCTAAATGCTGCGGAGCAAAGCCCTGTCCTTGCCCTTGTGGATATGGCGAGCTTGGACTAAACTGAGTCGGAGGAGAAACGACTTCATTATACTGCTGGGGTTGCTGGGGCTGCTGGTATTGCTGGAACTGCTGTGGTTGCTGGGGTTGTTGATACTGCTGGCCATCGGCATATACCGACCCAGCTTGTTCGTAAGGCGACGGCGCAACCGGCGGACGAAACTTATTCTGTGCTTGGTTTGGACGAACTTCTGGGTGCATTGGATCCTCCCCAGGCTTGCCGGACCCTAATGCGTGGTAGAGCTGGTAATCAGACATCTGGCCATATACCACAATGGCGCTTGATTCGAGGAGGGGTTCTGGGTAGACTTGAAAGCGAAGGGAAGTATGTCGTAAATCGTAACACTACAGAGCAACGAATTTTCAATTCAGAGAAGCCCTCGATGAGTTCATGGCCAATGTGTCGTGGAGTGGTAGGGAAGTAAATAAAAATTATGGCGGGGAGATCTTGGATGGGATATCAACACCTGTGCTTTTTGGGGGTACAAAGTACACATTGAGGTTCAACGCTAACATAGTCATGCCCCTGTCATGTCGGTGTCTGGACGCGACGTGCTCCAAAGCTTGTGCAAATGACAGGACTGTCATATAATTTATTGCGCCAACCTCAGTAAATCCCATTGTTCGACATCAACGCAGCTCCTCTATTTCACCACAAGGCCGGAATAGGATATTGCGCTATACTATAAGCGCCTTTATGCGGCAGGATGAAGGGCTAGAAAGTCGGCGTGGATTCTTTACTTTGAGCCTCCAGAGGTGACATCAACACAAACGGCCTCTTTCGGGCAGCTACCCTCACCATGTTCAACTTCACTCCATTGGCAGGCGCCCAGTCTGAGAGCAGCGCATCGCAGTCTCTTCTAGAGCTTGATGGCGGCGTCAAGGTCCTTATCGACGTCGGATGGGACGAAACCTTTGACGTAGAGAAGCTCCGGAATCTTGAGAAGCACGTTCCGACAATCTCCATCGTCCTCCTCACCCACGCAACAGTCGCCCATTTAGCAGCGTATGCCCATTGCTGCAAGCATTTCCCGCTGTTTACTCGAATACCGATATATGCTACAACACCTGTCATCTCGCTCGGGCGCACCCTTCTCCAAGACCTGTATGCATCAACACCACTCGCATCGACCATCATTCCTTCCTCGTTGCTCTCCGAAACATCCTATTCGTACTCAAAGCCAGGTTCGGGGGAAGATGATTCACATATACTCCTACAGTCTCCGACTCACGAAGAGATTGCGAACTACTTTTCCCTCATCCACCCATTGAAATACTCGCAACCCCATCAACCGCTCCCTTCACCATTTTCGCCGCCACTCAACGGCCTCACAATCACAGCCTACAATGCAGGACATACACTAGGTGGGACTATCTGGCACATCCAGCATGGCTTAGAATCGATAGTCTATGCCGTGGACTGGAACCAAGCAAGGGAGAATATTCTGGCTGGTGCGGCATGGCTTGGCGGGGCTGGTGCTGGTGGGGCAGAGGTCATCGAACAACTACGAAAACCCACTGCTCTTATTTGTAGCAGCAAGGGCGCTGAGCGGATAGCTTTGGCTGGGGGGCGAACTAAAAGGGATGAGGCGCTGTTGGATATGATCAAGTCCGCCATCGTGAAGGGTGGAACTGTTCTGATACCGACGGACTCCAGTGCGCGAGTACTGGAGCTGGCATACCTGCTAGAGCATGCATGGCGCAAGGACGCATCGAACCCGGAAAGCCCATTTCAGAATGCGAATTTATACTTGTGCAGCAAGAATATCGGGGCAACGATGCGCTATACTAGAAGCATGTTGGAGTGGATGGACGATGGGATCATCAGAGAGTTTGAAGCCATTGCTGGCGGTATTGATAGACAGCCGAATAAACCCTCCGAACCGAGGCAGGCTGGGGCAGGTCCTTTCGACTTCAAACATGTGCGCCTGATTGAGAAGAAAGGAGGTGTGAGTGCTGTCCTTAACAATGACGCGACAAGGGATGGTAAGCCGATGGCAAAAGTTATTCTTGCAAGCGACAGGTCACTGGATTGGGGATTTTCGAAAGATATCTTACGAAATATAGCTGCTGATAGCCGCAACCTGGTGATTTTGACGGAGAAGATGAGTAAGCTGCCTGACGGGGGACGAAGCTCAGGAGTTTCGAGAACGTTATGGTCTTGGTGGGATGAGAGGAAGGATGGTGTTGCACTTGAGCAAGGCTCAACAGGAGAGAGCCTGGAGCAGGTATATGGTGGCGGGCGAGAGTTGACACTTACGGATGTAAAGCGAGAGGCACTGGAGGGAAATGAATTGTTATCGTACCAGCAATGGCTTGCCACTCAGCGTCAGTTGCAAACGATAACTCAGCCAGGAGGACCAACCGCTTTGGACACATCTGCAGACGCAGTTGATGATGCTTCATCTGTGTCATCGTCGGATAGTGAAGAATCTGAAACAGAGCAGCAAGGAAAGGCTCTCAACATCTCTACAGCGTTAGGTCAAGCCGGGAGGAAGAAGATGGGCCTCAGCGATGAAGACCTAGGTATCAATATTCTCTTGCGTCGGAAAGGCGTTCACGATTACGACGTCCGAGGCAAGAAGGGCCGTGAGAAGATGTTCCCGCTGGTTATTCGACGCAGACGAGCAGATGAATTTGGCGATTTGATTCGACCCGAGGAGTACCTCAGAGCCGAAGAACGAGATGAAGCTGAGGCACAAGAGTCGCGCCAATCTGGCAAATACGATACCCAAGATACGCTTGGAAAGAAGCGTAGGTGGGACGACGTAGTTACCAAAGCGGACCGACGACCATCAGATGTCGCAAACAAACGACAGCAGACCGGCTTCAACGATAGTGGGGATATTCCTGCAGTCAACGACGGCGGATTTACCAATGGCGTTTTTGATGAAGACGCTATTGAAGACGAAGTTGATGTCGTTGGACCGGCGAAAGCTATTTTTTCGACAGAATCGATTACCGTTAATCTTCGCCTGGCGTTCATCGATTTCGAAGGGCTACACGACAAGCGAAGTCTTCACATGCTGATTCCTCTTATCCAGCCAAGCAAGCTGATCCTGGTATCGGGATTGAAGGATGAGACTTTGGCTCTGGCACTTGACTGCCGTCGATTACTAGGAGCCCAAATTGGGGGTGGAGGCGATAAGCAAGTTGATGTGTATACTCCGGAGGTTGGCGCAACTATTGATGCAAGCGTCAATACGAATGCATGGGCTGTTAAGCTCACCCATAGCCTCGTCAAGCAGCTTAGATGGCAGAAGGTCAAAGGCCTCGGCATCGTAACGCTGAGCGGGCGTTTAGCTGCTGCTTTACCTTCATCTACCGAGTCAATTGATGGAAGCGAAGGAAATTCAAATAAGAAGCAGAAAATTGAATCGGACAAGGATTCAGAGGAAGTACCAGACGACGAATCCAAGGCGCTCCAAACCATCCCAGAACCAGAGAAAGCTTCCATGCCGGTTTTGGATACCTTGCCAACGAGCATGGCATCAGCGACTCGATCTGTCGCTCAGCCCCTACATGTTGGAGATCTCCGACTTGCTGATCTAAGGAAAATAATGCTCTCCGCTGGATACACAGCCGAGTTCAGGGGCGAAGGAACCCTCCTGATTGATGGCTGCGTTGCTGTCCGCAAACTAGGAACGGGGGCGATCGAAGTCGAGAGTGCCGGGGTAGGACAGACTGGTATACCCCAACAGCGAAATACCTTTTACGCTGTTAAGACGAAGATTTACGAAGGTCTCGCGGTTGTGGCCGGTGGTTAGGAGAGCCACGGAGGGTCCTTATGACAGCTAGAGCCGATGACAACCTTTGGACGGCTTGTATCATCACTAATTATTGCCGCTTAGCGAGCATTGTTTAAAATACGCTGTACAACTTCAAAACCCACTGGTTTGGTTTCGCCATTGCCTCGAGTGAAACTGCAACATGCCACAAGCCGTCACGTGAATAATCATCCCATCATTGTTTGTCTCCAGGACTGATTCGGAGCTTCGATTATGAGTGTCCAGTCTGTCATTCACCATTTGCTAGTGCGTTGGCCACGTATGCATGTCACATTGAATCACTGCAGCCTACTATATCTTGACGACGAAAGCCAGCTGGGATCTGAGAACTTCATTCCTCCACATCGACCCTTTGAGAGTACAGCCACCACCCAAAAGTTATCATTTATTATCTCATACCTGCTCATTCCAGGGTTCTCATGTACCCTATCCCTATATTTCTTACTCAACAATCATTCCCCCCGATATCGGAGACGAAAAGGAGCACGAGGTATGGCGGATTGGGGATACAACCCGCCTCACGGCTGGGCTCAGGGCCCATGGGATAGTTTTGACGGCCTTTTTTATCAAGATCCCAGCGGCTGGGCGCCCGCAGCTCATGGTTTCTTTCCTGCGCCGCCAGGATTTGGCTGGTATGAACTCCCAGGTGATGGCGTGGGAGGTTATTTCGGCGATTTCTCAGGCGGCTTGTCACTTGGAGGATATGGCGGCATGTGTGGTACGATGCCTTGCGACATTGGTGGCATGGGAGGTATTATGGGATACCCCGGCCTCTCATATTTAGGCGTCGGCGGCGGCGGTGGCGGCGGCGGACAATCGTGGCAACAAATCGGGCTCCCTGTGGACGACGGCGGAATCCCCGGAGTCAACATCAAGAACTCGACGGAGGGCATCGGTCTCGAGCCGGGTTACAATTACATCTTCCCCAAAGAGCATTGCAAGATCCACGCCATCAAAAGCGCGACACCGCCCTGGCAAAACGAGGGGGATGAAACATTCAACTACACAGCGCATGTGGTTCCTACCTGCGTGACGCTCAAGACGCTGCTCCAGCAGTTCGGATGCGACAATGCGGATCCGGGGAAGAATGTTCTCCATGAAGTTGTGCCTGGGGGAGGAGGGAAATGGTATCGTGGGTTGACGATCAAAGGGGACAATGGCGATCTAATGAAGAAGGCGGTCAGTGACATGGGGTGGAATGAGAAGAGAGATGGGAAGAAGGGAGAAGTGGTGTGGGTCTATTTCACGAAGGATTAGAATGCTGCTGCTGGGGAGGAGGCTTGTTGGCGTCTTAGGACCTTTTCGACGCATGTTGGACAATGATGGACGCCGCTATTGGACCGTTCTGCGAGATTTGATTGTTTTGCATAATTTACTTTTCCAGAAATCAATTTACAGAGTGATTCTCGAATAGACCTGTTCGAACACATCCACTAGCAATGACTAAGTGCTGAACTTTCCATCACTCCGAGCCTTCCATCTTCAAATAAGCCTGCAACCTAACACCTTGAGCCATGCCAACCTGTGCCAACTTAAAAGGTATACCACACATCCATTTTCCCTCCGCAACGCCATATAATAGCCACAACCCGACTTTGAACAGTGGAAATACCATATACAATAGTGTACAATATACACGACACTCAGTAATACTGTCCCAAACCTCCACCCCCTCTCCCCTGTCCTTGTGGCCCAGATGGCACGCGACCATATTCGCCCTGCTTCATCCTTTGACCCTCTGTCTGCTGCCTTTGATATGCCGTCGGTAGTGATGGGAAGTCTTCGTATGTGATTCCTGCGGCATGGCCCTGTTGCACTTGACTTCCAACATCATCGAGGCTGCGATAGTTGTGACCGCCTCGTCCTCTCCCTCGTCCAGGAGCAGGCGCTGCACCTCTTCCACCTCTTCCTCCTCCTCGCCCTTGCTGGTGCCGCGGTTGGTTAAAACCTCCCCTCCCACCTCTACCCCCTCCGTCATTTCTGTGTCCACCACGCCCGCTGGGGCCACGTGGCACCCCATCATCCTCAATATGCTTTCGCTTATGGGACTTATTCGGGAACAGGCTCTCGTATTCGCCCTCTTGTTTGTCCTCCTCTTCAACGCGTAAAAGTACCTTCTCTCCAACTGTCGTCTCAAAAATGAACTGCTTCTCTGGTGGCACTGGTTGCCAGTTTTGTATCTTCGCAGCATCTATTGGACGCGCGCCCTTGCGCAGCGCCAACACAACAATAGGTACCGGGTTCTCAGTGTAGAACTTCGAGGACTGCGGCACCGGACGCACAGAACAGGCCCAGACTTTCGACTCGAAACTAGCTGTGCCCGTCACTTCCCAGAGAAGCTTGTTACCGATGCCACCCACTTTGTCCAGAATCGAATTTGGCGCCGGCCGCGGCGTGATGAGTATGTTGTTTGCCAGGTACTTGAGCTCGCTCTCGGGCATATTCTGCGGAGGGTGAACTAAACTCAGTAGTTTCTGCGTGTCGGGCTGGGTGATTAGGTAACCAGTGTAGAAAACTGTTTTCTTGATGCACAGCCGTTTTGACCGCACTGTAACCGTGCCTTTCGTCACGGCACCATTGTGGTCGTTTATTATCCGCTGGATCTCACTGGCCTCAATGACTGGATCGAGAAGTGTCGCACTATCTGCGACTTGAATGACCTCTGCTGTTATGGGACCGCGTGTTGGGTATCCGCCAATGCCGTTTTGACGTTTATTGTAATCCATGAAGAAATCCCTGAAGCCTTTAACATGCTTCACTCGGTCCTCGTAGATGCGTATCTCGTCGGCCACTTTATATGTCTCCATCAGCGTCTCGAGGAAGGCTTGCTTGAACAGCATCGTGCTGCCAAATCGCTGGTTGTTCGGCCCTGCTTTAGGCTTCAGTACGACCATGTCGAATGCCAACTCTCTGCTCGCCACCATTCGGTTTATCAACTCTGCAAACCCGTGCTCTGAGCGCCCGGTGAGGAGAACGGTGAGCGCATCCTCCTGTTGCATGCTCAATTGTATCAGCTGCACGATCTGTTCGTTCCACCAACCCGCCCACCCGCGCTTCTCTTCGAGGTCGGCTCCTTCGCCTGTTGCTGCGAGGATGCGCACATCGTGCCACCAGCCTCCAGTCGCAAAGACGTCCTGGGTCTGAAAGAGGCCTATCGTCGGTCCATTCCATATCTTCGGGTTCGGTAGGGGGGAGTTGAAAACTGGGAGCGGTCAGTATTCGTCAATGGGCTGGGCGCAAATTGAGGTTCTTACGGGTATTGTCAAAGTCGTAGACGTGGATCGTCTTGATTTTATCCACCGCTACAACAGTCAGTTCGTATAGCCAAAGACAGGATAGCAAGACCTACAAGGCAGCTGTTTGTCCGCCACAGACCAGCGGTTGAGAGCAGTAGTGGTATGCACTGTTTGCGAAGGAGTCTGGTTCTTGCCACTCCAAGAATGATGCATGCTTCCCGTCGCCATTGTGGCGCCTCGTGTAAGCCTCAAACAATTGGGCCTGGTGCTTAAAGCAGATGAACTCGAGGACCGAAGCTGCAACCTTGTTTGATCGTTGTTGGTGGTTAAACGTGGGGTGGAAGGCGCGAGGCTGACAATTCTCGACGCAAGGTTCGCTTGGGCGCGGAAAAGTTGGGGAGGCCCGTGAAGCTCATCGGAAGCCCCAATTCGGGCCAATGATAGAGTGGTCCTAATAACCATCCCGACGCCGAGCAGGCCAGAATTGGACCTGCATTACAATAATTGTAATATTCGAATCTTTATGGTCTGTGAATCTCTATGAAGTCGTGAGGTTTAATTGCGAAAAGAATGTCGACCGGGTTACCAAGACAAGCTATCCGTCTTCTACGGAACGTGACGTATCCAGAGACCTCATCGATACTCCTCCAAGTTCACGTGAAGACTGGGGTTAAGCCACCCAAAGAAGATTCTATACTATCTGTTGAAGAAGACCAGATTAAGCTTCAAGTCCAATCTCCAGGAGTCAATGATCGAGCCAACACAGCTGTCAAATTGCTCCTGAGCAAGGTAAATTCCCAGATTGTCACCCAAGACGGAGGGTAATGCATAATACAATTATCATTTGATCTAACATCTCGACCTAGGTTCTAAATGTCCCAAAGACAAATATTAGCATCGTCCGAGGTGATAAGGCTCACTACAAGAGCCTCTCAGTCACCGATTACACCACCAAATGCGAGAACGACACGGAAGAACTCTTGCTCATCAAGGCGTTGCTTCTTAAAAACACAGTTATATCCAATTCCATACCAACGCCCCCTCCCCCGCCCATGCCCCAAGGCAAAACATCAAAGCGTTAAAACTCCATAGCCTCCGGCGCAACAACGCCCTCCTCTCTCTCACGCTTAACCTTAACCTCCTTCTCGCTCTCCTTTTCATCCCTGATGATCCCAGCCACGAACGTCCGGAAATAGTCAATATACGGCTTGAGACAAGTCTTCTCCCAGTCCTGGACGTTTCTCCCCCCGACCTCCTCCGGGCCTGTCCATTTATCGATTTCGCCTAGCAACTCTGTCACGGTAGGCACCGCTAGCGGATCAAACGCCTCGAGCTTTCTGGTATCTATAGGCACACAAACCCGCCCGGTGCCGGGGTGAACGACGAACGGACTCTTCAGCAAATGGTTTAGCTTCTTGCTGACCTCGATATCGAGACGTGGATACGTATACTCGAGCACAATATCCTGCTTAGCCTCCAGAAGCGCTTTCGTATCCAGAGATTTACTGGCTCCAGTCTTGGCTAGGGCATCGATATCGGCCCATTTCGAAGCCGAGGAGCGGCCAGGCGCAGAATCCCACTTTTTGCGTAGGGATTCATTGAGAGTCCTATCGGGGAGTAATTGCAACAGGCGGTCGGCCTTCTCTTGAGTGGCCCAAGGATCCTGGTCTTCCAGGATATCAGCCTGGAAGTGCGATTTAAGCGTTTCTAAACTCCGGCTGCAGATTTATTAGATTTGAATGTAATGGAAGTTGCAGAATGATGTAAACTTACGCAAGATGCGGATGCAATGGCCTCTTGACGTTAACCTTCTTCCCGCTCTGTGCACCTCCCTTAATAACCTCGAGGTACCCCGCGATCGCCCTCCTCCTGCTGTCATCCATCGTCCTAGCCTTCTTATCGCAAACCCACGCGTGAGCTCCACGACGTCCAGAATACACCCACATAATATGCTTGAACCCAAAGTCATCCCTCAACGCCACATCCACGACCTTGATCGCCATCGTGATGAACTGCCAGCACCGAATACAGATATTCGCCTTGTCGCAACAGGTTCTAACATCATCGTAATCCGTCAAATCGATATCGAAACACAGCTCCTTCGCGATCGGCTTAAACGCTGTCGACCCCCGCAGTGTCTTCCTGTCCCGCGGGTTCGTCGAATACACAGGGCCAATCTCAAAACGAGACGGCATCAGGCGCAGCACATCGCGTCGCAGCAGCTCGGAATTCGGAAAGCTCTGATAACGTAGATAGGCATCGTTCGATAGGGTGAATGCGAATTCGCGGTGCGCGAAGTCGTTGCTGGGCATCGGGCTGTGGTTCAACCACTGGAATAAGGGGCGCCAGGGGAACAGGCGCTGGTAGAACGAGCGCATGACTTCTGGGTCTGATGCTCGCGCAGTGGGACCAATATTTATAGGTGACGGTGCATCTTGGGGCGAGGAGCTGACTTTGGTGTCTGGAGCGGCGGAGCTGGGGAATTCCTCGTCGGACGACATGTCGTCGAAGATGTTTTCAAGGTTGATTTCTTGTTTTACTTTCGCTGGGCTCGGGTCTGGCTTGACATCTTCTTGTGCTGGAGTTGGTTCGGCCATTTCGTCTGAGTCGTCGGTCTTGAGAACCTTCGTTTCTTCGCCGTCGATGTCGCCCATCTCTTCGTCTTCCTTGGTCGGAACTGAGGCCTCGGTATTTTGGACGTCCACCGCTTCTTCCATTGTTTCGTCCGCCACAGTTCCAGTAGGTTGCAAGTCAGGACTGACTGAATGGGGCATACTGCGCGATGTACGAATTTCACTCTTGGGGGTATCTTGTGTTTACTGCGGGGTTCGTCTGTAAATTTATGGAAGTCCGTCAAGTGGAGACGCGTGTGGATGAAGCGTGGGATACGCGACGCGTAAATTGAAGTCGCAGCCTTGTCAGCCTTGTGCCGTCTTAGAAGTCTATGTGAGAACGCTCGAAGATGCCCCAACAATTACAGTATTTCACAAACACAAATACGCACAAGATTAAATGCACAGATTATAATAGATAAAGTCGCTCATTTATTGCTCCTTCTCCAAAAATAACCACTATCCTAAACATAATCAGAAAAAGCCGCTCATTTCGTCTCAACCTCAACCTTCGTAGCTAGATAAATGGAAAATAATGTAGGAGTACTGTCATTTGCTAGCCTAGCAGTGACATCAACGGTCAGAGCCCTCATCAGGAAGGCTTGTATCATAGTCTTCAGGAGCTATTCCAAAGAGAGTTTTGGGTTTTGGTGGTGTGAATGTCGCGGCAGAGTTCGATGGCAACACATTGGACGCGCTCCTTAATCCAAATAGATTAATTGATGAAGACCCAAAAAGAGTTCCGGCGTTTGATGGTGCGGCAGTGGTGCCAACATTAGATGGTAAAATATTAGGCTCGTTCCTTAATCCAAAAGGATTAGACGATGAGGTTTCTGCTGGCACGGCTGCATCGGAGGCTCTGGAAGTAGACCCAAAGGGAGAATACGAGCTGGGAGTCGGAGTTGAGCGAGCTCCAAGCAAACCGAATGGCGAGGTTGATGCTGTGATTGTGCTTGGGGGTGCAGCTCTACTAGCATCAAAGCCAGAAGTGGACGAAGACTGAAGTGGAGTAAACATCGTAGATCCGCTACTAGTGGGTCTAGTCCTGCGAGCTCCGGGTTCATTAGTTGGAAAGAATGAACCGGGGCTGGTTGCGGATGAGCTTGATGATAGCCGCTGGCCAAAGATACCGCCAGCACTGGTCGATCTTGCCGTCAGAGATGGAAGAGGAGAGGCGAGCGGGGAGACCCTGCCAAAAATTGGGTTTGATCCCTGGCTTGTAGATCTGGTAACGTCGCCGGTATCATTTTGGGGTGCAGCGTTCGATGCCCCAGCTTCAGACAAGATACCCGCAGGTGTCGTTATAGCGGGGGAGGCAGTTGAGGCGGGTGTATCAGGTGCAGCCGCCAAATTATGGCTGACAGTAGGTTGAGTCTGGTTTATATTAGGTAAAGGTGTTAGGCCATTCTCCACCGTAATACTCACAGAAACTGGAGCCTGTGGGAGATTTGAGCTCGCCGAGAGGGGTGCAGTAGCTGATGCTTGCGGAGATAAAATATTAGTACCAGTGGAACCAAGTCCGCCGCCTTGGGCAGATGACGAAGAGGCTTCTGTTGTGGTTTGGTATGTCGAACCTGAAGCATTAACGCCCACAAAGTGACTAAACGGACCGCCAGTGCCAAACGCTGGTCTCGGTGCACCAAATGGAAGGCTAATGCTGCCAAAGTCACCCGTTACAAACCCTTGTGCTGGCGTCTGGCCGAAGCCGCTTCCCTTTAGCCACGGTCTACCCCAATCCATAGTATCACTCGAGCGGCCGAAGGGATCGTATGGAGGAGGACCGGCAGTATCATTGTATCCTAACGTTCTCGTGGTGTACCCAGTGTTTGGAAGATACGTTGTATATCTTATTTCACCAGACGACCCAACAGTCGTGTCATCATCTCCCGATCCAGTGTTCTCAGAACCACCACCACCCGAGCGTCCCGAATTTGGGAGTTTCGCAACGAATGTTTGCTTCGTTGGGGCCTTGGCGTCCAGTATGAACTTTTGAGTCTCGCTCGCTGCCGAACAGTCCTCTGACTGATGTTTCGTATCATGGACATGGTACTCACAGGCTCCCTTAGCCTTTGGCCTGTGGGCAAGCGACAGGTCCACACCAAGGCGGAGTCTCTTGAATATGTCTTCAAGGAAGGACGGCCATTGTTCTACCAAGTCCATATTCTTATCAATCTGACCAGCAGCATTGATTTGCGATATAGTTGCATCGGCTGCGAACTTACGACAGGGGGACTCTGGATGTGCCCGCTCGTAGATGAGTTCTATGTGCTCTGTGGGCATTGGGCGGGGTGCCAGGAAATTCTCGCCTTGTATGTAGGTGCTCATAGCAATGTTGAAAAGGTTCATCCAGCATATTGTCTCTGCGAACAAGCAAAGGCGGATAAGCGCCAGTTGGTGGGCTTCCTCGGACTCCATAATCGGCTCGATCGGTGAACAGTAAGGGATGCCGTCGATACGACCAGGTAAAACTGGAAAGGGGTCAGGTATAACAACATTTTCTGGCGATGGTCGTGAAAAATCCGAGAAGCGATGGTTGAGAGCGTAATCTTGTAATCGAAGCTCCTCCGGAGAATATTGGTTATACTCTGTCTGAGTGCAAATATGTTCGAATCGATCGCGCATATTATTATTTCCCTGTGGCTGCACGAATAATGTACCTGATACCTCCTCATGCGCTAGGTATGCAACGCTGCCTGTCCCACGATTTGGCTTGAGGGCAGCATTTCCTAGCTTGGTTGCTCCCACAACTATACCCCTGGGAAACTCGTCGAAGGGTCCCGGGCCATATCCTAGAACAGGGATCTGATTTTGATAAAGCCAGCCGATTAAAAGGTCAAAGGCATCTGGACTATCCTCCGGTAAGCGGATGGTCTGTTCATCGGCCTCCTTGAATTTGCCATTTAAGGCCTTTTCAAAATACTCCGACTGTGATGTAAGGAGTGCTTTGTGAATAGAGTATCGCTTCTCTCTAGGTCCGACGTATACTGTCACGATGTCACTGCCCATGAGCCTAGAAAATATTAGTATAGCATGATGAAATTTCGGGACCACATACTGTGCAAGATTCGGGAAGCCTGCCATGGCCAGGGTTTCAGGGCCCAAAGACCGAACTAGCTAGGATAAGATGATATGATCTGATGGATTTGATGGATCTGATGAAACGACTTGTAGTACGGATCGACCATCCAGCACGCCGCACACGTGGAAATGTCCAGACTGATAACCAAGACGACAGATCAAATTGAAGTTGTTTGCTCCAGGTGAAGTTTTAGGTCACAGCAGGCAGCAGAAAGATTGTCACAACAAACGCAGCCAACAGGCAAGCGATTGGTCGCAACACCAGCACCAACTGTCTCACAATCACTAACAAAGACTCCCGTCAAAAAAGTTGCAAAATAAAGCACAATTGTTCCTATTGATGTCAACCCAACTGCAATGAGTGTTAAATAGTATAAATCACCGAAATGTCATGGTTCAAAACTGAGCTGGAAGCTCTTGTGATTAGTGGTGGTGGCGGTGCAGGCAGCAACAAGGTCAACGACAGGGGGTTGACGAGGCTGACGGAATGTGCCCCCAATGAGCCTGTCAGCCTCGTAGTCCCTCACCACCGCCAGCCTTGCTGTTTTGATAAAGGATTGTTGACCCCAGAAAACTTGGAATACATCATAGATACCAATGTGTTAATTTTGAATATAGGCACAGGTAAAGTATTTGGTTCCTCCTGTGGGTATGGGTTTAATCCGTTGCGGTGGATTGTGGCTGATGTTGGATTGTTGGAAGTCGTGTCTGAAGTAGGTTAAGCGCTTGCATATTCCAACATGCAGGTTCCATTCCCAGCGGCCCGCAGCAAAGGGGTCGGTTCGTCCTGTTTCACGCCCCAACGGCGGCCAAGGTTTACTTCGGATTTAGTTGAACTAGCATGCTAGAAAGCTGCTGAGTGGTTCGGACAAGAAGCGTATGAAGCAAGGTCCGATGCAGCTCAGCCTAGTCCAGCGCCAAAAGGAAACAATGCTACTGATTGAGCCGATCGTCGTTCCAGACGTGGTGTACAAATGAAGATTCATCCCCCGTAGAACCATCACAGCTCTTGACGAGACGAAGCATTTGTATTATTTGTAGAGAGATACACAAGTAGCTACTTGAGCTTCCAGCGTCTATTTTTGTTTCTGTTGACACTACTTCTAAATTCTCTCACTTGTTCACTAATCCAATTCATCCTCTTTCAATCCTCTCGTCTCCTAATTCACACCTTTCCTCAAGATTGCTCGCGACTCGTTGCTATCATCCTCTGGAATTTACCATGGGAGACTCCGCAGATATGGAGTTACCATCTTTGAAAGCACTGCAGACTGGAGAACAAATGGAGCTTCTCAACATCGTCGATTCTCTTCGTGCTGAAGGCCTTGGCGAGATTACAGCCCTTCCACAACTGATTGTATGCGGAGATCAATCCAGTGGCAAGAGCTCTGTGCTAGAGGCCATTTCTGGTATTCCGTTTCCTAGAAAGGAAAACACCTGCACTCGATTCGCAACCGAAGTCATACTTCGCCGGTCGCCAGAGAGCAGGATATCAGTGTCTGTCGTCCCTTCCAGAGACCGAAAACAGGCCGATCGAGAGAAGTTGTTGAGGTTTCGCCACGAACTAAGCACACCAGATGATTTCCCTGACTTGTTTGACAAAGCTAAGGATGCCATGCTCAATGGCCCGGGAAAGTCATTCTCAAAAGATATCTTGAGAATCGAGTTCTGTGGACCATCTCAACCGCAGTTGACACTCGTTGATCTCCCTGGCCTCATTCACTCACACATCGAAGCTGAACAACAAACACCAGAAGACGTCAAACTTGTCACTGAATTGGTATCCGACTATTTGAAAAGTCCTCGGAGCATCATTCTCGCTATCGTATCTGCCAAGTACGATATCAACGTCCAGGTTATTCTCAACCGAGCTCGAGAGGTCGATCCCCAAGGAATTCGAACCCTGGGCATCATCACCAAGCCTGATACGCTCGTAAAAGGATCAGAATCAGAAGAATCGTTTGTTAAATTGGCCCGAAATGAACGAGTCAAGTTTCGCTTGGGCTGGCACGTTGTTAAGAACCTTGATTCTGCACACAAGGAATCCCTGAAATCTACACTCGAGACCCGAAACGCTGAAGAGAAAGCATACTTCAAGAGCAGCAATTTCAAGAGTTTACCATCGCAGAACGTAGGCATTGAATCATTGCGTGCTCAGTTGAGCAAGATCCTTTTCAATCAAATTCGACTTGAGTTGCCCCGCCTCGTGGATGATCTCGAGCAGCGGATCCTTACTGCCAGAGCTTCAAAGGACAAACTTGGACCTAGCCGCACTTCTATTGACGACCAGCGTTCATTCCTGATACAATTAAGTCAAACCTTTCAGACAATTTGCCAAGCGGCCGTTCGGGGCGATTATGATAATGATTTCTTCCATGGTGATGAACTGCGAGAGAAACGTCTTTTCCAAGGTGATGAATTGTCTGAGAAACGTCTCTGCGCCATTTTGATGGACAAACACTTTGGGTTTGCTGATAACCTGCTGAAAAAGGGCTGTCAATGGACAATCGAGGAACAACCATTGGATACCGTTGGATTTACATTCAGTACTAAACGTCGAACCCGTGAGGAGGCCATAGCAGATGCCTGTAGATTGTTAAAGAGAAGCCGTGGAAGAGAGGTGAAAACTCCCCTACTATATGCCTAGAAGCAATCCTATGTAGATTCGAATGCTAACAAATTTGGATATAGCTGCCTGGTCTTCCGAATCCACTCTTGGTGGGAGAACTTTTCCGTGAATATAGCCGTCCATGGGAAACACTTGCTCGGATGCATATTAAGAATATCTGGGAAATTACGAACAGGTTTCTTGACCTTGTGCTCCAGCACCTGACCGATGATGATGTTCGCGAAAAGATCTTGCGTCTGTGGCTTGAACCCGTCATGGCGCAAAAGCTAGAGACGGCATACGGCAAACTAGACGAGCTTCTTGAGGTTCATAAGGAGCATCCCTTCACCACCAATCACCATTTCATAGATAACAGGAAGAAGCTTCAACAGAAGGATACAAAGGATGAGATGCAACAGAAACTGAAAAGTATTTCAAGGTTCGGCCAAATGGTATCAGTGGAGGACGTCACTCTCCTCATGGAGAATTTGAATTCCGAGGTGAAGGCTGATATGGACACGATTGCCGCCGAAGATGCCTTTGACAATATGATGGCCTATTACCAGGTTAATATAACAGTTTGCACAACACCACTACGTAGTTTGCTAACACGGTGCAGGTTGCAATGAAGTTATTCATGGACAACGTGCCGACCTTGGCCATCCAAGCGCCAATTGTTCGAAAACTAGATGAGGTCCTGTGCCCAACCGCAGTTTTTCGCATGCCACCAGATCTTGTGGCGAAAATAGCCGGAGAATCCGAGGAGAAGATGCAAGAGCGCGAGGAAATTCTTTCACAGTTAAGCACCTTGGAAACCGGGGCTCAGATATGCAGGCAGTATGCTATGCGTCCCCAGTCCTGTGAGTATATCCTTACCTTGTATGAGCGAGATTATGAGATTAATATCTTAGCTGCAACTGCTTCGTTGAACCCGCCATTTAAAGAATCGATCATTCCTTCAAGCACTTCTTCTGGAACCAGCCTCTTTGGAAAAGCGACACCTTCCAAAGGCCTTTCTAGCAATGCTGCATTTGGCGATCCTTCAAGCACCTCTTCTGGATTTAGTAGCTTTGCAAAAGCGACACCTTCCACAGGCCTCTCCAGCAATGCTGGGTTTGGCGCTTCTTCAGGCTTACCCCCTGGAACCGGTCTCTTTGGGGCGCCGCCATCATCATCTCAGACTTCACAGACCAGTTTTCGCACTCATGGCCTTTTTGGCTCTCTCAGAACTTCTCTAAACCCGAGTCCATCTACGATTTTTACACAAGCGGAGGCGACAAAATCCACTGCGGGAAACTTGTTTGGGCAGTCAACTTCAGAGAACGCGGAGTTAGTTCCCATAACTTAATCCGTGTAGTCAAACTGGCCTCAGTGTACTAATCATTTCTAGGCAGAGCGGAAAACAAAAATAAGCCTTTGCCTTGGCAGCCCATTTTGCCTATACGGTTTACCATGGAGGCGACCGGTGGCCTATATGTGTTTGAAAATGGAGTTTCACCTGGCCCCACGGCGTACCGGCACATCTCAGCGATGCCCCAGTGTATAAACTATTCAGTTGAGGTAAGGGCCATCCTTTATACTGTTTGTGTTTGTATTTACTTGGCATATATAGGAGCTAAGGCTGTCCGATATCGAGCACGAAAGACGACAAGACTGAATTGCTGACATGAAAAGTCGAAATAGCTTCTTATTTGCCGGGGAGTTTAACTGTGACCGAAAGCCGTCGGATTAACTTTGAGTTATGGTGTTATTATTTTGAGTGTACAGGAGTTTGTTTGCTAGGGGTTAATAAAATGATGAGTCGGAATTGCCTCTCACATGCTGAGAAGTCTAATTAGTGCCGAAAGCTGTCGGACCAAGTTATAGCTATGGTGTTTTGCGTCGCCGATATAGAGGGCTCATTTTCTAGGTCTTGATGTAGGCTCTCCAATGTTAATTTTATGATAAATCCCGAAATATTTGGTATTCTGTAAGATTTAAAGTTCTTAGTGATATGCATTAAAATATAGTTGGTAAGAGTAACGAGATTAAAAATATTATGCCCACAAGGCAATATAATATTTGCTATCTACAAATACCGATGCAGGCAGCGGCATAACCCATTGGCGTAACTAAAGGCATATATTAGTCTTTATGTCTCTGGCATTAATTATCTCTCGCTGAGCTGCAGCGATGCTTTAAGTCAAGGTTATTGTTTCCATGAATGGACATCCATCGATTCAAAACTTGGTTCTTTCGCTATTTTTTGCAATGTTTTTTTGTTAATAACCAATATGTGAATTACCGGCTACTAAATGATATAGTGACAACTAAGCTATGTAAAGAGCGAATGTTCGTTAATTTCGTTATAGGAGCCGCTTACATTCTATAACGTGCAAGCGACTCCAAAACAAAGAAGGCAGACAGTAGCCGACAGTGCTCTATCCATATGCGCACCAAGCTCATATATACATTTCGTGTGCCAGACCTATCCTTCTGGTCAATGCCCCGATCACATCACGGAGCACTTGGTCCCATAAACAGCCTGCTGGCACTGGGACAAATAACCCATCTCCTCCTCCCCACCGCTCGGTCCCGCGCCCTGTATAATATTCCGCACGCCAACGACCTTCAGCCACTGCTCACCCTTATTGTGCCACCACTTCAATTTCTGTGTCATCCCACCATCCTCGTCGAAATGGCCGATACTCCACTTTCCTCCGCTCACCTCAACCACGCACTTATCGCTCGGGAAGTGGAATTCGGGTAGGAGAACCTCGGTTGGCTTGTCCTCTGCCGTCGCACTGTCGGCGGCGAGGCGCATAGTGAAGGTGTAGTTCCGCAGGTCGAAGCCCGACTGAAGAAGCTTTCCGGCTGTGGCGATTGGGGAGGGTCGGACGTAGGCTTCTGCGGCGCGGTAGCCGGGCGCAGCAGTGAGTTCAGGGGCGTTTGAGGGAACGGAGGAGATTGATGGTGTCTTTAAGTTGTCTTTTAGGTTCCGGGAGTTGATATATGAGTCGCCGAGGGTAGCAGAGGATGCGTTGGCAATGGAGGCATTGGAGGCGGAGACGGGGAGGGCGGATTGAGGGAGGAGACGGTCATCGAGGGAGAAGACGGAAAAGTCTTCGCCATTCCATTGGTCGCCGAGGGCATGTGTATTCTAGGGGCTGTCAGTGAATTGTTGGCCGCAAAGATACGAAGAGGGGCTCACATTGCACATGTATACCCATAGGGTATAGCCGGCCATCATACTTCCCTCTACAGCGTAGTGATTCGCATCCATTGCACCCGACTGGCTCGAGTAATCACCCGTTTTATACGCGTACTTATCATCCATGTCGTAAGGGATGCCGAATTCGGTCATGACACATGGGTGATTGCCCATATTATCTAAACCTTCCTTCTTCATAGCTGACATTTGGTCTCTGAAACAGTTGCGGATTGCTGTCTCGCCAACTTTGATGGCAAAGGCCGGGCTTAGGTACCGACCGCGGAGAATTCCCAAAACATCAACGTTCCAGAAGCGATTCCACTTCTTCGTCATCAACGTGATACCGTCATAGTAATGAGGAGCGTAAACCATTTTTGGATCATCATCCACTGTTCCCTTAATAGTCGGTGGAATTTCAAGAGTTGGTGGCTGGCAGAACAAAATGGAATCCCCGTGGATTGCTCGTATGGTGTCCCTATTCCTTCTGTAGTAATCCATAAAATAGGTATTAGTGAAGCTCTCATAATTTCCAAGAACCTCTCCGGTTCGAGGATTCGTCTTGAAATAGTCCTTCTTGAGTAGGATGTCGTTTTTTGGGTCCCAAACGCCGTGCTGTGCCCAAATACATTCCCCTAGTTTCCACCCAGGTTCCCGCTTCCATCCGTACCTGGAATCATCGTAGTCGGCATCAAGCCACGCGGATTTTCCTTCTGGATCAACTAATGCTCGCCCGGATTTATATGGCCCCATTCCACCAATATCCCACGTATCAACCTCACATGCCCTCCCAGATCCCAACTGGATGGCTTGCCATGCGGTCGGCGAAGTACCTTTCTGGAGCTTTTGGTCACTTGGTATGGCGGAGAGGTCATGAAAACCAATCAGCCCTCTACTAGGCTCATTCATACTTTCCCATCCTACGACTATATCATTTTCTAGGTCGCCGGCCTCATGGATCTTTTGTGCCAGGTGGCCCAGTGCACCACAGAAATGATTCTGTAGGTAGTCTTGAATATTGATGCCGTCAATAATGCATTTGGGTGCAAAGTCCTTCCCGCCGAAGAAAAGGGTAAACATGACTTGGCAGGCCAACCTTGTATAGTTGGTCGACCAAATCATCTTCGGGAATTTCTCTGGTTCTGGATACATGCAGTGAACCAGAGCAGCTTCTGTGGCAACAAAAGCCTCTGGGTTTAAACCTGCAGCGTATAACGTCCACATAGGCGCCCCAGAGCCCCCAGAAAAGCGAGACCAGACGTCCTGATGGGGGTCCATAAAGATGTAGAATCCATATTCCCTTGCTGCTCGTAACACGGAGATGGTGTGCTGAATCCACCCCTCGTCATATATGCCAGGCCCCGCGTGTTCTATTGCCTCCCAGGTAAAGACATATCTAATAGTATTGTAGCCCCAGCGTTTCAAGCGGGAGAAGTGGATGTGGGCGTCTTCGAGCGGGAATGGGCGGTCATGAAATTCGACATTGTCCCCGTTGAAAAAGTCCGCTGATATATGGGATGGTTGCTCGGGTTTGCTTGGATATTTTGCATCGGCAGCAACGTTGATTCCGCGTATAGTTATTTGTCTGCCGTGGGAGTCACGAAATTCCCCATTCTCAATGGTAAGTCGTAGTTGCGACATGTCGTGAGTGGAGACGGTTCCAAAACGGCCGATGCGCCTTTCCGTTATAGATAGATATTTAGGGAACTTCTCGACAGTATCAGAAGGCCGAAGTGTAAATTGGGCGGGTTTCTCGGGCTCAAATCGTTCGTGGGCCGCTGGATGTCATTAATGTACCCAAAAATCGTGAGGATTGGATCGTTCTCTTCGTTAAGGCGATAAGGAGTCGAATTTATGACTCTAGAGAGCGTATAATCTTAGTGTGTTATATAAATACTTCGAATATCAGGACAGGCGTAAGCTGTAGTCGTCAATGCTGTGCGCAGTCATGATGGAAGCAAAGCCAAGGTCGTAAACCAAGTCTGGGCCATGATACTGAGTGACCCTGGCGGTAGGCTGAGACGCGCGTCTGATTGGTAGCTCGTATAACTAGCACCTAATGACCGAGCCATGGGTCAGAAATCCGGGGAAGAGATATTCCGGTGATGCGGGACAAGGCTGTGAGATATGGATGAAGCTCATAATACCCCCCCACTTGTCAGAGCAACAAATATTGACACAGTATTGGGATGCACAACAGTACGATTTGAACGTCGGACATGTCCGAAGGTGAAATTTTTGACAATGTCAACGAACAAGGCCGCGCTGAAATCCATCGGCTCAGCGATTCAGGCGCGCAATTACGATGACGCTGTTTCCCAAGCACAGAAGCTCCTAGCTAACGACCCTCAACACTACCAAGGGTTCGTCACCGTCTTGTTCTTGTTATTTGCCGTGGCTGTCTGGAAATACCAATTTTTGCTGTTGAGCAGCATGTCTTTCATTCGGCCCCAGTGGCTGTGAGCTTTGCACCATATCTGACATCAAACAGGAACCTATTCTTGGGCTTCGCATTCGACAAACTCCACAAGGTTGCGGAAGCAGAGCAAGCATATGACCGAGCGACAAAATCAAAGCCAGAAGACCCCCAAGCATGGCAAGGCCTTATAAAGCTGTATGAGAATCAAGGTAGCGCAAAGGTTGACGCGTACCAAAATGCCGCTACAAGATTGGCTACAATATATGTCGAATTGGATGACCGGTACAAGTGTCAAGCTGTTATCGACGCCTTTACGGCCTTTGCAAAGAATCAAGGCACTCGAAAACAGCATCTCAAATCACTAGAGGTACTACTGCCCACCAGCCCGGTGTATGATTACCTCGAGGGAAGAATCCCACACCCTTCATATACGTACCAAACAATCGCCCAAATCACCGAAGCCGATGAAAAGGAGCGTATGAATAAGGAAATAGGTGAACGGAGGACTCGACTAGGTGCCAAGATAAACCAAGTCACTCTTGAAGTTCGACGTGAGATATTCAGTGAAAGCCCCCTCGAGGATATTTACAGCAAAATTATCGATTGGTCAAATGACGACGATATCAGGCGGCAATACGAAGAAAAGCTCTTGCAGCGCTGTTATGATGGACTACTCGTTTCGCCAGTGGGCTCCCAAGAGTCGCAGCGAGCTAAGGTTCAGAAGCTAGCTGGTGATATGGTTATCATCAAGCACCCTTTCAAGCTAGCATGGGATATAAGTGTAGAGTGGCCGGATTATCCGACCTTAGTTGAATGGGATGCGGGAATTCTTCGCGAATATTGCTCGTTTTTCCCTGGCAGTGGACTCGCAAAGGTCCTGAGCGGATATATGACGAGCGAAATATCGCCGTTTCCACCTCCGTTGCCCTTGGAGAAGGACGAATTGGACAAAGACTCTGACGATAGCGAGGATGACGATGAAGGGGGCGCTCCTCTAGATCCGAGTGCCCCAATTGAAGATCGCCTACTGCTCATGACAGAGGGCATGTCTGAAGCTTCTGGCTCAATTCTTGCTCACCGTGTAATGGGAGAGTACTATGCATTCTTAGATGAGCATGAGAGTGTGGTGGAGCTCATGCGTGCTGGCCTGAAACTCATTACTTCGGAAACTACTAAGTCTGGCCTGCCATTTACCAACTCGACACAATATCTGAGGGCCCTCCTGGGCACTGCATTAGTCTACTACCAGTCACCCAAGAACCATCCAGAGGCAAAGACAATTTTTGAAGACTTATTGACACAGAACCCAACATCAACACCGGCATTGATTGGAGTAGGTCTCATCTACGAGGAAGACGAAGACTTTCCTTCTGCGATCGATTTCCTCGAGCGTGCGCTGCAGAGAGACCCAAATAATATTAGAATCCGAGCAGAGGCGGCATGGGTGAAAGCCTTGAATGGAGACTACGAAACTGGACGCGATGGGCTGGAGTCCTGTGTGGAGAAAATGGATGGTTCAGATTTACGAAGCCGCGAATTGCGTGCCGAGACCCAATACCGTATTGGAATATGCATATGGAATTTGGACACATCCAAGGCAGCGAGGAAGGATAGATCTGGGGCATATTCGTACTTTCTCGCTGCTCTCAAATCGAACATGAACTTCGCGCCAGCATATACGAGCCTTGGAATATTTTTTGGCGACTACGCGAAGGATAAGAACCGAGCACGCAAGTGTTTCCAGAAAGCTTTTGAATTATCATCTGCCGAAGTGGTTGCTGCAGAACGCCTGGCTAAAGCTTTTGCAGAGCAGGGCGACTGGGAGCTTGTCGAAGTAGTATCACAAAGAGTTGTCGATTCAGGAAAAGTAAAACCAGCTCCTGGATCGAAGAAGCCTGGAATCAGCTGGCCATTTGCTGCACTGGGTGTTGCGGAACTCAATAAGCAAGACTACGCTAGAAGTGTTGCGTCGTTCCAAGCGGCACTGCGGATCTCACCTAAGGATTACCACTCCTGGGTTGGCCTGGGAGAGAGCTATCACAACTCGGGGCGATACATCGCAGCAACAAAGGCCTTTACTCACGCTGAAACCTTTGAACAGGAAGTCGAGCAACAAAAAAGCGGCGACACCTGGTTTGCTAAGTACATGCTGGCAAATGTTAAAAGGGAGCTGGGTTCTTACGATGATGCTATACAGCGGTATACAGAGGTTCTTGATCTGAAAGCCGAAGAATTAGGGGTCGAAATGGCTTTGATCCAAACCTACGTGGAAAATGCTTGGGATAGTATCGACAAGGGATTGTTTGGGAGGTCCGCTAAGCTGGCCACAGACGCGATTAATTTGGCACAAGCGCTCATTGGTCGAGGATATGATGCTTTCAATATTTGGAAGTCACTTGGTGATGCCTGTTCTATATTTTCCTGGGTTCAAGGCCGTCTACCTGACTTTCCTCACCTTGTGCTGAAAGAAATCTTCCAGGCTGAAGACGCCGGTGAGAGCTCTACGATGTTTGCAGACATCGACGGTGTTGGAAATGATGTCGTTTTAGCTGATGGCTTGTTCCCTGATGACGAGCAGGCAGGTGTTAACCTTACGCGATGCTTGCACGGCGCTTTGCTTTGCCATAAGCGAGCTATACAAGCTTCCGCAAGCGAAGTCCATGCCCAAGCTGTTGCATATTACAACCTGGGCTGGTCGGAATACAGAGCACATGTTTGTCTTCGTCCGAAAGCCAAGAAATCTACAAGGTACCTGAAAGCGGCGATCAGATGCTTCAAACGAGCCATCGAACTTGAGGCTTCCAATGCAGACTTCTGGAACTCTCTTGGCGTTGTCACAAGTGAGCTGTCGCCCAGGGTCGCTCAGCATTCCTTTGTGAGAAGTTTGTTCTTGAATGAGAGAAGTGCCCAAGCCTGGACAAACCTAGGCACATTGGCCTTGCTGCAGAACGACCACCAAGTTGCAAACGAGGCTTTCACCAGAGCACAGTCAACAGACCCTGAGTTCGGTCACGCATGGGTTGGACAAGGGATCGTTGCTCTCCTATTTGGTGACCCTAAGGAGGCACGCCTTCTGTTCACCCATGCCATAGAAATATCCGATTCGTCGTCTACCCTTACCAACCGCCAATATGCCCTCTCAACCTTTGACAGTCTCCTCGGCGCTTCTGCTCGATCCAGCATCGAAGACCTTGTCCAGCCGATCTTCGCCCTGAATCAGCTCCAGAGCCTCTCTCCAACTGAAATCCCCTACCAACATCTTGCCAGCTTGTTTCTCGAGCGAGTCGAAAATACCTTGGCAGCTCTTTCCATCCTGGAAACTATCTCAGCTAATATCGAGGCTGACTACGAAGTGACTGAGTCCCCGGCATCTCTCACCCGCTTTGCGCTTGCTCGAGCAGACCTTGCTCGCGCACAATTCACAGCGGGTGATTACAAGTCAGCAATTGACAGCGGCGAGACATCCCTCCAGCTCAGCGCAGAAGATGCTGGAAACGAGCTCACACCTGAACAACGCCAAAAGTGTAGACTGTCAGCCCATCTCACAGTCGGGCTCGCATACTACCACACTGACAATGCGACTGAGGCAGTCTCATATATCGAGGCAGCTCTGGCCGAAGCAGCAGGCAATCCAGACGCTATATGCCTTCTGGCCCAAGTACTATGGGCTACGGGCTCTAAAG
Organism: Pseudogymnoascus sp. WSF 3629; assembly: GCA_001662585.1. Lineage (NCBI taxonomy): Eukaryota > Fungi > Ascomycota > Leotiomycetes > Thelebolales > Thelebolaceae > Pseudogymnoascus > Pseudogymnoascus sp. WSF 3629. Next base: position 337,336 of record KV454566.1, read on the forward strand.
TCTCCTGTGACAAGGCAACGGATAGCCTCTTCGACTCCATCGATGCCAACCCGGGCCACGTGCAGAGCGTGCTACTTCTCGGTACCATCTCCCTATTAAACGAAGATACTGAGTCTCTCGCCGCCGTAATCGAGGACCTCCAGACTCTACTCACAAGCTCGAACATCACGGATGAACAGCAAGCAGCCGTAGGGGAACTTTTGCGAGCTTCCGCTGCTCTGGAGGAGGAGAATGCAGAGGCTGCGGTTTTGAGAGAGGTTCAGACGGACGTGTTTCTGTTCCCGAACCAGCCCCCAGGATGGACCAGAATGGCTGATTTGAGCGGAGACCCGTACGCAAGCGAGATGGCTCTGCGGACTGCCGTTAAGTCTGCGCCGCCTCATGGACTTGTGGAGGCAACGGAACTTGGAAAGGCGTTTGCGGGTACAGGAAAGGTGGGAGATGCGCAACGCGGGGTTATGTTTGCGCCGTGGAGGAGAGAGGGGTGGGATACACTGGCTGCCTTGGTGGAGCCTTGATTGGGTACCACGATAGACTAGGCATTATAACGAGATTTATGTATGGTCATGAAAATAGAAATGGTGACGAAAGATAGCATTGATTTCAAATCGCTTTTTTATTTCATTTCTACGATACTGGACTATTGCTTCGCCATAATACCTACCCTGCCACTAATGTGCGCCGGGTTAGATTAGAACATGCCCAACAGATCATCATTTGTCTTTTTCCCATTCTGGCCCTGCAACTGCGTTTGCGGTGGCGGCGGCTGAGACGCTCCGCCAAGATCCATCCCCGCGAACCCATTCATCAAGTCGTTACCACTTGGTTGAGATGGCGCTGGTGCGTCAAACAAGCCCATCATGTCATTCATACTGCTTGTCTGCGGCGCACCAGACTCTGGGCTTGCAACCCGCTGCGGCGTGCCTGCAAGACCTTCTAGACCTGAAGCACCTCCCAGTGGAGGCGCCTCCGATGACGCTGGTGCTGCGCCATCGAAATCGATATCCAGGAGGTTCTCCGCGTTGTTCTGGGTTGTCCCGGCGGTAGTTGCGACGGAGGCGGCAATCGGGTTCTCGCGTGCATTCTGCATCTGCTCCTGGATTGCAGCGTGCTGGATGGCGTCGGCACCGAAGCGACCCTGGCCAACGAAGGTCTCCGGCGGCTTGTGGTATACGGACGCGAGAGTAGATAGCTCGGTTAGGAGCGACTCGAGGAGCGAAGGCGGCAGTGAGGTCATCGTTGTGGTTATTGCGGGCTTGTCGGAGAGGATAACGGATTTGGCGGCGTCGAGGTCGCCGGAAAGGAGACGCCAGTAGACGTAGGCACGGTCGCGGATATCGGGGTTGTCGTTCTCGGCAGTAGCTTGCTGCAGAACTTGCTGCACAAGTGTTTGATTGTTGTCCGGCTTCTTGAGGAAGAGCTTAACGACAGCCGTGAGGATTTGTAGTTGTGTCTGGTAACTCAACGTTAGCTAGTGTGGTCTTACCTTGTACAAATGAACAACTGACCTGGGTATTCTCGTCCATGAAGCCTTCAACGAAGCCAGATAGGATCTCATCTGCATTGCTGATCTTTTCCGCATACTCTCCAACAATCCATATAAGAGCTCCACGGGCTTCAGGCTCGTCCAACTCGTCGATGTATTTGCATAGTGTCGGAATAATGCCCTCGTACCCTGGGTATTTCCTGAAGATATCTTTGATGACAACAATTGCTTCTTGGACGACGTAATTAACCTTGGTAGCGATAAGATCCAATAGCGTATTCACGCACTTCTCACTGGCACTCTCGATTTTGATGGCAACCTGCCCAATTGCCTTAACCGCGCGTCTGACAAAGTCCATATCCACCTCAGCTCCATATTCCTTCAGCTCTGCCAAAAGTTGATCGACGTTCTTGTCGTTAGCTATCCGTACCATAATTTCCAGTTTCTGTAGTTTGACGTATGGGGGGTCATTATATTTGCAGAAGAAAACGCGGAGTTCCTTGCTTAAAATATCGGGCTTTGCCTGCAGGAGGAGGTCTATGTTCCTCAATGCGACATACTGAACTTCAGGGGCGGAGGCGACGAGTGTGACTATCGGAATTAGTAAAGCACTTTCCGAACAAACATAAGTTAGGATTCCATACCTAACGGAGGGGCCATCTTCCTTTGATATTGTATTTGCTGCTCCTGTGTAAGGTTCCTCATGTGGAGGAAGACCACCTTCACTGCAGCAAGGACAACACTGGGGTTGACATGCTGGAATTGTGGCGATACCCTTTCGCATATATGCTCCGACTCCTTAACATCGGCTGCTTTGTAGTCGGCAAGAGTCGTCAAGATTGTAACCCGACCCCATTCAGTGCATTCCGTGAGGGCCATGATCATCTTCTTCAGTGTGACCGAAGTAATCCTCAGTGCCTTTGTCTCGGGCGCCGCCTCGTTTATCTCAACTAACGCCGTGACAGAGTTGGCGACGACCATGGGGTTGGGATCGCCAATCAACTCCTGTAGCCTCTCCAGAAAGCCGTTCTCGATGCACATGGTTGGATTGAGGTCGAACAACTTGGCAACACATATCGCAGCTGTTTTCCGCACGTATGGGGACTCATCCCGGAGAGTCTTCCGTAGCGGTTCCTCCATATAATCCACCATCTTATCCACCCGAATGCATCCCATCGTCCGTATGGCAAGAGCTCGCACCAGGGGGTTCGGGTCCTCCGAATCTTGAACAAAGGTATTGACAGCGAGAATGCATAGATCCGGATGCGACTTTGCGTAATTCCTATAATAAATTGTCAGACAGCATTCAAATAGCATCGAAGATCAGGCCAGGCCTACATTAAATACAGGTAGACAAGCTTCTTCTGGTCCAGGTCTGGCGTTGCAATGTTCTTCAGCACATCTGGGAATAAAGCGGACACATCCTTTCCAAGTGTCATAGACATAATCGTCTTTTGAATAGACTCTTTTCGTTCCCAGGCGTACTGCGACACCAGACCGGCCCTAAGTTCGAATGTCTCTCCCTTCTTGGGCGCCGCGAAGGCCCCACGTATCTTATTTACCGCCATCGGTGCGGTGGATGGCGAGTCGAGGGTCCACCCCTCATACGCTTTAAGCCTGTTTGCAGTAGGAGGTGACCGCGAGGGCTACGAGTGTGAATATATGAGCAACTCTGGGTGCGACGAGGGTGAGGGTGGCAATGTAGAAGAAGGGGACAATTGTCGAAGCTATCCACCCGTTGCCCGATATAGCATCCGTGACTTACTTATCAGCCTTCTCGATGCGTCGCAGCGCTAGTAGCGGAGCGGAGCGGGGTCTTGGCACCAGTGGTTGTCGTTAATGTCATGGACCCGTCAACATCCAACCAAAACACATACTCGTACAGTTATTGAAAGTAAATCGCCCGTCTAAAATGGTAAGTTGCAAAGCAGGACATATCTCGATCTAGATTTTAATATGATGTAGTCTAATTTCCCAAACCTACGCCGCCTCTTTGTGGAGGCTCGCACTGATGCAGAAGAAAGCACCTACTCGAGGACAGCTGTGAGTTTTCGCGCCAAACCCCCTATTTGGAGTTGAGGCTGATATATCACAGTTCTACAACCTTGTGCTGTTCCTATCTTCAGTCACTATCTTCAGTCTTGCTGCTCAGCGCGTCAGGGGCGGGAAAGTTACGGCTCCATGATGAGTGTCTGACGGTGTCACATGAGCATGTCGGATACTATTATTTAGGCCTGTGAGAACAGGCTACTGACTCTGATCTTGCGGGCACTGATAATAGTATCCCAGAGACTGTTTATATGGGCTCTGTCAACTCAACCTGGCTTGTGCAAACAAGCTCTACCTGGAGTTTACAACCGCTCTCAGTCTTGGGTCTGTCGGAGCCTCACGTCTGATATGGACCCGCGGGCGAATGCTGCGTTTCGAAGATTAGGCCGCAAAGAAGAAGCATCGGCACCGGTCGGATTGTTGACCAGCAGAGGCTCAGTCAGCTTGGTCGCAAGGGCACCCATGACAAGGCGGGCAATGTACGAATTTGTATTAGGTATCACTCAGCTACGCCTGTCAATAGTCTCATAATCTCATCCCCGAAATCCACCTAAAATTTCTCACGGCCATGCTGAAATGGTGTGTCTCTTACGAGCTTTACGAGCCACCTAGACAACCTGTCTAACCTTGCCGGTCTCAACCTCATACACCCATCCAGTAATGGGAACCTCGTCACTTATCAACGGCGTCTCCTTCAGCAACTTCACATCATCCCTGACAGCATCCTCAAGCTGTGGGAATGCCTTGAAGTCGCCTCCAAAAGCACTCAAAGCCTCCTTGGCGTCCGCACCGAGGTTCTTCTCCACAAGGCCTGTCGCTACGTCGTCGTCGAAAATAAGCATGCCACAGCCGGTATGCTTAATGAGGATGATCTCGTTTGTGCCGAGAAGCTGCTGCGAGATAACGATCGAGCGTAACGCATCTTTGGCATTGCCGCCTGCATTTCGAACGACGTGGGCGTCGCCGAGGTCAATGCCATAGGCCGCGGCAGGATCGATTCGGGCATCCATGCCTTGGGAGAGTCAGATGAGCAACGTAGGGGCTGATGGGAAACGTACAGGTCAGGACAAGGTACTTCTTTGCAGGCGGCAAGGCAAGATGACCCTTAGTAAACGCAGCGGAATATTCGCCGTTCTTGCTGACTAGGTTCTTCTGGATTTCTGACATGATTGTCGAGGAGACAGGGATCAAATTCTTTGGTACTTCGGGGTATATATGAGCTTTTTTAGTTTGAGTAACGAGATGGATGGTTCTAAGTTTTCGATGTCTTCTTGATATTATATAGGGTTCCTTATTATAATATTACCTGCATTATCTCCGCGGGATGCCTGTTATTATATGATAGCTAGCCATACAAAAGCTTCCGTCGTCGCACCTGGGAAAGATGAAGCCATGCTGTCGATCACTCCCAAAGAAGATATTGCAAACCGCCAAACTACTGAATGGGCAAATGGCACCATGGCAGGCCAATTGTCACCTTTAGATAACGATGGCATCATACCCCGGGAGCCTTGTTTGAGGTGAAGGTGGTAACATAATGCACCAAGATAGGCCTCATGGTGCATTGGAGGTGTTCATGCCTGCCCAATCCTATGAAACCAAGAACTCGGATCGGATTCTGTACGATATGATACGGCATGACAGGCACGGGCCATATAAGACGTGATTCTTCATTCGGACCTTGCTTGATCCGAACGGGAACTTGCACTTCCAGACTGCAAAGCTACCCCTCACTATAAATCATTGGATGATGTGATTTGTAGGATTTTTACGGCTACCTGAGGTGGAGTTATGACAATGAATATCAACCCACGCATTAGAGCAGCAAAACTCTTCTATTAAAGTCCAACTTTATGTAGCGAAGCCTCACGAGAAGCTGGCTGAAAGGCGCTTATGATGGCGGGGTTCAGGGTCCTGCGCCAAGACTATTGTCTCGGCGGGGTTCAAAATAAACTTTTTTGGGCTGCGGGGTAGTCGCGTGAATATCATACGACTTTTTTAAAGCTGCCTTCATAGAAGGTTTAAAGTGTGGAGTGTATATAATTACTGTGCATGCCAGTCTAATAAGCTTAAAGTCGAGTATGTGGAGGGCCCGGTGATAACATACGAGCTTACCTTGGTTAAGGTAGGCGCATGGAGGCGATCAAAATTAAAATCACCATATTGTGAGGAATGTAACGATATCACTTCGGTCCTGGTAGAGTAGCTGTATTTCAGTACCAAATATGAGAAGAATAGTTTGGGCCAGCAACAACACCCGGAATTGTGTATTCTGCTCAGGTATATGTACCCCTCTTTCTATGTTCATCAGCCCGTATGGCCAGTCTCAAGTGGGCGGAGGCTTCCCACAGCACCAATCATCAATCATGAAGTCCTGCCAATGCCTTCCTGCTCCAGTAGCTGCCATTCCGTAGCTGTCTTCTCCACTCCGATATTCACACCGTGACCCGTGCATGACTATCCATCTAAGCTGAGGTTCCCGTCACCACTTCTCCCGTCGTCGCCTTCCCTGGTGCGACAGTGCCAGGTGCCTGTTCTTTCCATTGCTCCGGTGTGTAGCACTTCGGTGTCCACGCATGGATTGCTGCGATCTCGGCCTTGAGCGCGGTATTCACCAGTCTGTGTCGGGCGAGCGTTGTCTTTTTCGCAAATTCTGGGGAGACGATGATAGCAGAAAAGGCTTGTCCACATCCACCTAAATATGTTAGCTTCTGATCTTGTGCTTGCTCCATCGGCCGTTGCCCTCTATAGTAGTCGCCTTGAGTCGGATGTGGGGAGTCGGCGGCTTACCTGACATATCTTCGATTTCCACATGTGTCGCGCCGATCTTCTCAGTGAGTGCGGCCTTCAGCCCTGCCTCTGTAACGCCCGACGCCTCAGCCATGGCGAATATAATGCGAAAATCCTCTGTCGGCGTGGGTTTATTGACCTTGTTCTCCGGGGCGTTATCAACAGTTTTGTAATCAGCCATCGTCATTCTAGCAAACAGTGCAAACAGCTAACGGGCGGGAGCTACTGTAAGCGGCGGGGAGCTTGGCACCCCTGTTGATTTGGAGGCAGTATGACGGAGCTTTCGATGCTCCACAAGACTTTGGTGATATGTACTCGACGACCTTCAGCAGAAGATTTGGGACAATTGCAAGAATGTCTAGTGCTTCATCATCGCCGTTTACTCAGGCTGTTGTGGCGGCTGTGAGGAACTTGTACGTGTAACACACATTCGATGTGTTGTGAGCAACGAGACTAATGCCCTTGGAGGTATCCCGAGAAACTGGCGGATAGCAGCTTTGATAACACCGGACGTGAGTTATATACACCTTATTATTACTCTTTATTGCCTAATAACAAAGAATTATCGCGTCTCTGAATCGAAACTAACACGTGACAGTTCTCCTTGAGGCACCACATCGGAGGAACCACCTCAATAACTCAGTGCTTTTAACAGTAGACCTTACGAAGGGTGTTGCGGATGAAGCAATTAGGAGGAAGGACTCAGTAGTCATTGCATATCGTGAGGCTTATATTCCTATTCTACCAAGAAGTTTGCTAAACTATTACTAGATCCAATCATTTTCCGAAGCCTGAAAGCTATCACCCTTGCAAACACCCAGCAACAGTCACTCCTCCGTCTAGCTCAAGAGGGTATCAGTGTCTACTGTCCGCATACAGCAGTTGATGCTGCGCCTGGTGGCCTCAATGATTGGCTCGCAGACGTAGTAACAGGAAAGGCAAGCAGCGAAGGACAAAGGTAACATTCCTAAGTCTACCTACCACTGTACCAGAACTAACTTTCCAAAGCGACGCCGCAGCACATACCAAGGAAGTCATAACCCCAGTCAAAGATGTCGTTCCAGGCTTCGAAAGTGCCGGTTATGGCCGCATTGTCCGCTTCGATCAACCTCAACGACTCGGTACGCTTGTAGAACGGATCACAAATGGCCTCGGACCTCTATCAGGAATTTGTCTAGCCGTCCCACAGGATACCCCCACGGGTTCCAAGGCAGATCTTAAAATCTCCTCCGTTGGGATTTGTGCCGGCTCTGGCTCCATGCTCAATGGGCAGGATGTGGACTTGCTGTTCACTGGGGAGTTGAGCCACCACGAGGCGCTGGGGGCAATCGAGCAGGGAAAGGTTGTTGTCACGGCGTTTCATAGTAACTCGGAGAGGAGATTCTTGAGCCAAGTGATGAAACGGGACCTGCAGGCTCACATCGCCGAAGCATTGAAGGCCCAGGCCGCGAGTACGAGGCTGGATGGCGCAAAGCCGGTAGCTGGGGAGGTCTCATCTGACATCGCTGACTTTGAGGTGGCGGTTAGCGAGGTGGATAGAGATCCGTATGAGATCATCGTGGCAGGGTCGAGTAGTTGGTAGGTATGAGGGCGAAATGTAAAATAGCTCGCATAGCCTAAAACTATTCGATACGTTTTGAAGTTGGCATCAGAGTTGTGGCTGTAGAGGTTATTTTTTCGCCTTTATATGAACCCAGCTTCGTTCGTTCGGTGGCTCCCCACGTAATGCCGCTTCGCCGTCATCTATGCAATCCTGCACATCCATTCCGCCTTTGCCTTGCTCTTTCCAGGTCTCTAGAACTCTAAGCACTGGCTCCCACACATTTCTCGCGTCTTCTTCGTTGCCCTCCGCTACCAAAGTTCGTAATCTCTCAGGGGTATCAAGCACCTTCTTAACCGCATCTCTTGTCTTCCTCCTCTTCACCGCTCTCCCCCTATCCTCTTCGCTCATCTCTGCCTCGGCATGCTGGGTTGGAGTCATTGAAGCCCTCAGATCAGCCTTGGCAGCATTCGCCCTCTCATATATCTGTGCGATTGCGGGGTCCAGCGTCGAGGCCATTGGATTCAATGGATCCATATTGGCTCTCATCTTCCTTATCGTCTCGGTCGCAGCAATGAGTTTCGAGTAGTTGTCATAAACAAGCGCCTTCTTCTCGGCGTCCAAAGCTCTGATGTCTATTCAATTTCAGTATTTGTCCATCCAGACAGCCGCCAACTCCTCGTTGTGCGGGGGGCGGAACATATCACCACTAACCTGTAAGCACCCCATTATATGTCCTCAGCAGCTCCTCTAAATTTTGTGTCTCCAGTACCCTTTTCACATACACCTCCCCATCAAACCCCTCCTGGTCCATCTCGCTCTCTTGAACATCGCTCTGGTCATTTATAGAGTATTCGCTGCTAGCATCGTCGATATCCCCTTTCCCTGCTTCGGCATCCGCAGATTTAATATTATAGTATTCTCTTAGGGCCGCGCGGTTTCGCCGTGGTGCCGGACCCTGATTGGGGGATGAGCTTCCGATCCGGGGGCTGTCGATGCTGGGGCGCGAAGAGCCGGTCGGGGTATGGATCTGGGGTATTTGACGGCGGGGGAGAGAGGATTCGCGGGGGGAGGCAATAGTCGACATGGTGGATGGTGGGATGGTGCTTGGAATTTAGAGTTGGGACAACGATGAGGTTGGGGGTAGGCATCATGCAAGGTACCATTCGAATATTTAGCGCAAGGCTACCAACAAGGCTGTGAGACCTTCATTTACTCGTCATCAACCATTTCTGAAGGAACAACATCTACTTGGACCCTCAGCGCATATGCGTCTCGGGAAGTCCTGCTTGTAGGTTTCACCACCTTGATGAGAAATGACTATACGACTGTACCGTTAAATCTATACGAGGTTCGGCCGGCGGCTCCCAAGAGCTACCTATACAATGGCTAGCCTTCCAGCTGTTGCCGATGGCCTCCTCGCGGCCGGCTTTCCTAGGCCTTCCTCACAATGGTTGTCGTCCCTCATTTCGGGTGTCCGTGGCAGCAACTCCACGCCGCAGACTGTGCTGCTAGCAACGGCCAAGCACCGCCTCATGCTTCTCGACCTTACTACGCCCTCTCTCTTCGATCCTTCCGCGGTTTCTTTACCTCCCAGCCTTTCTGAGCCCGCAATCAAGGAACGGAAGGTTGCACAGTCAGTATTGGTTCAGGTATTGGCTGTGGAAGATATGTCAAAGTCGCGCTGGGAGCAGATAGAGCTTATTGAATCTATGGAGCGTGGTGAAAAGACGAAGGGAAGGGAGATCATACGGGATGTGCCAGGAGAGGAAGGGGAGAATGGGGTTCGTGTTGGAGCGCCGCTCGTTGGACTGAAAGGCGGACCACATAAGCTTCTGCTGGAGGACTGGAAGGGGCAGAGAGTGTACGGCATGGAGATCGTGGGCGTGCCAAAGGTGGATCTAGGGATGAGCATTGGTACGAAGATTTTGCTGAAGGGGGTTACAGTAGCAAGGGGTATGGTACTACTTGAGCCAGCAACGACGGTTGTCCTTGGGGGAAAGATCGATGCGCTGCATGAGATGTGGATCAAGGATAGGAAGAAGATACTCAAAGAGGCGATCGAGGGTATTCACTGAGAATAGACGTCAGCGAATAGCTATCTGAAGTAGTCCATGCACAGTATAGGGCGCCATATATGCACCTGGGGCATTTCTACTAGCATTCAAAACAATTATTAGTAGGAGCAATATTCCTCACGATATCCACCATAGCTCTTAAATATTAACAATCTTTGAGAATAAGCAAGTGTCCCGACGGAATGGTTCAGGTCTGGTCCCTTTGCCGGATAATCGTATGACCGAGATCTTCTATCTTGGTGGGTAACCGTGAACTTCCCAAGGTGGTTATCAAAATAAGCATTCACTTCGTGTACGATTCTATCTTTGGAGATTTCTTATAAATTCCGTCTTTGGCATATAGGAGCAGCGCTCTTCAAACTTTCTTTGTCTCTGGTGAAAATTTGCCCAAGTTCGACCCACGACGCGCCTACAAGCTACAACTTACCTTTGTCTCGACGCGCATCCAGTTTTACAGCCTTCGATAAGATAGACACCCCAACACAAAGGCCTCACATCCCCGCAATCGATGTTGTTTGACACCGAAACATATATTTCAGAGGCCTAACACTCGTTGACTTATTCTGAAGATGAGTGTCTCGGCCGGCCACGACCAAGCACCAGTGGCGTTAGAAACGAGACTTGCAAATGGCAGTGACTCGAACCCTCTGGCCCAAATCCACGAAGCTCTCACTGTCGTCCACAGCCCGTACTCCTCAAACGAATCTCGAAAACAAGCTTCTGCATACCTCGAAGGGATTAAGGCGGACAATGCAGCACCTTACCATGGATTTACTCTGGCCAGCGACAAGAACCAAGAACCGGTTGTCAGCCACTATGCCCTATCCCTACTCGAGCACGCCATAAAGCACCGGTGGAGCGAATACAACTCATTTGAGGAGGAGGCCATGAGGGGGTGGGTCCTGCAACTATCCGAGAATGTCTCGCCGAAAGACCCTCTATTCATACGGAACAAAACTGCGGAACTATGGGTGGAAGTGGCAAAGAGGAGCTGGGGGTCACAATGGTTGGATATGGATACGCTCCTGGTGAGCCTGTGGAACGTCCCTGGTTCAGTCGTACACAAGGAATTTGTTCTCTTCGTATTGGAAACCCTGTCGGAGGAAGTTTTCAACCGGGAAGATGGCATCACGGCAATGAGAGAGACTGTTCTGAGCAAGGCTTGCGTTGAGATCTTTACGCCCGCACAGGTTCTCCAAGAGGCATTCCCAAACCGACAGGTTGGGGCCAATGTGCGTTGTGGTGATGAGGGGTGGCTTGTCAGGCTTGGAGCCTTGCTAGACCAGTGCGTTGAGAATGACGTGGAGAACAATGAGCAATACCGTGGCTGTGCAGTCAAGATTCTCTCTGTTTATAAATCAATAATGCCGTGGGCTATTCCGAAGGCCATTGCAGCTGCTTCATGCGTGTTTCATATCAGCAGAAGTTTGGCTTCACCAAGCGTTGCTGTTCAACAGGTACGTTTTGACTCTCCAGCTCATGATTCCAGCTACTAACAGATCAAGGCCTCACTCGAAGCATTACACGCATTATACAGCCGCACTCATTTCACAGACGAGGAGTTCCTTACTCTTGTTAGCCCGATGTATACAACGGAGCGAGTTAATCTCCTCCGTAAAGTCTATGAATGGTCAATAATCGACCCCAATGACATTGATGACGAGAAATATCTCCTTGGAAAGAGATTCTCGGAGGTATGTTCACCTTGATTCTCTTTTAAATACCTTTACTGACAGTTGGCAGATGATGTCCAAATTGGGAAACTTTATTGGCCAAAAAATATCATCGATCCCCGAGGATTGTGATCTGCCAAACCTCCTAAACCTTTTCTTTTCCATTGTACAAAATCAAAGTTTTGTTGTTGCGATACCCGTCCTCGTTACTTGGACACATTTACTTCGTTCTGAAACTATCGTCGATTCTCCCACTACAGCGCACCTTATCGCTCCGCTCCTCGAACTCTGCAGCTCAAGACTTATCAGATATGAGAACCTGCCAGCAGATTCCGAAGACCCTTCACTTGCGCTCCTCGTGGAGGATATCGACACGATCCCAGAGCGGCATGCCTTCCTTGGAAATTATAGGCGTTACAACGTGCAATGCATAGAGTTGATTGTTCGGAGAAAAACATCTGACGCAATATACCATATTTTGAGCCAGGTTTGGCACTCAATCGAGCATTTATATGATGGGATCCCACCATTTTCTATTGAGACATATTCGAAAAATTCACCAGCAATACTTCGGGTTGATGCCCAATTCACAGTCGTTGAAGCAGCACTAAAGGGCTATATGAAGTGGAGAGATACCCATGGTTCGAACCCACAAGAGGACGAGCAAAAGCGAGCCAAGATGGAAGATGATTTCCAGGGTTGGTGCGAACGCTTATTAGGCATGAGCTTTGAGGACCCGATCATAAGAATGCGGGCCCTGCAGCTTGCTGTTTTATTCTCAACTTCAGCACTAGACAAGAAGCCAAACTTCATGCTCCAGGTTCTCGAGCACGTACTTATGACACGACCCGTTGACCACCCCGGACATCGAGCTTATTCGGATGCAGTCAAGGAACTGACCAGCGATTCCATGCACGAGTTGTCAAGACTAGCAACGAAGATGCCAGACCATCTCTTAGAAGTTTATGACCAGCTAGAAGCCAAAGTCAACGAAATTATTGCTGCTGGTAATATCGAATCTAGGCAGGAAATTTCCTACAGAACCTTCTTATTTACCATAATCCACCGCGCAAAAGGGATCGATCCCGCAGTACGATTGGAACGCTTGCAGTCTTTCATTATTCCGGTTAAGCAAATGTGGCAAAATCCTACCCTGGATACGTCTTTGTCGTCCTTCGACGGCTTTTGCGACCTTCTGGGCCTTGGTAAAGTTCGAGAGTATTTGGTATCACGACAGGTCCATAAAATCCAAGACTGGGGCTCCTTTGCCCTCGACGACGAAGGCATCGCTATTCAAACTGAGCTCACTGAGCGTCTTAAAACTCTGCCTCTGCGTCCTACCAAATCCTTCTTGGGGTGCTCAACCGACAAAATAGAAAAGGACACAGAACCATACAATACAACGTGCTCTCTCTGGCATGACTCGGTTCCTCTTATGCTCCCCGGCCTATTGAAATTCCTCGGCCATGCACATGCATTCCATAACCCGGCAAACTGGTCTGGCCTTCCTCAGGAGATGCAGCCGATTGTATCTCGGATATTGACTGATCGATTCTGGCAATCTGGTATTTCAGGGGGAAGTAAAGATGACTTTTACGCGCGTGTTTCTGGTACAAGATCAACGATGGAGGGATTCGCATCTTCTATCCGCGGGACTGTACGAGCAGTGAGAGAAGCTTGCTACTCTATCCTCTACGGCCTCAGTCGCCTCAATGTTCACTTCTACGGATTTCAAGAACTCCCTGGCCCGTTGGCAAATGCCTTATTTGCGGATGCGCACTTCCTTTCATCCCATCAACTTATTAACTTAATGACATTGGTCCGATATATGGTTGATGACTGTCCAATACAGCTGCGAGCACACTTCGTGCCTCCGATATTGGCTACCTGCTTCAGGCAAATGGATGGCAAGATAAGCTCTTCGTGGGAGCTACTGGGTCAGAGGCAGCAAACTACTTCTGACGAAGATGGTTTGACTGAAGAAATGAAGGAAGAGAGCTTACTGCGGCAGCTTACCTACACAGCGGTGATGCTGGTGGCCTCTCTTTTTGACCCCCAACGCGCAAATGGTATTTCATTCACCTCTGCTAGTTACTATGATTCACTAACGATATTCAAAGAAACCGAAAGTTCCCAGCCCACCACTAACAAGGAAGCATCGACATACACCCCAGGTGAAGGCCCAGGCGGCGCCAAGGAGTGGCCAACAATGCGCCGATTCTGCCTCACCGAATCATCCATTCTCGAGTCCCTAATCCTCTTCTCCACCCACGCCATCCGCATGCGAGACACCCGCTGCTGCGGCGTCGTCCTACGCGTCTTCCGATCCATCATCCCAGCATTTAGGAACCAGCGCGATACCGACCCTGCAACGGCCGCTCCGATCCGAGAGTTCATTAGCACAGAGGTCCTCCAGGCTTCTATCACGTCTCTACACGAGCCTTACTTTGTCGAGTTGCAAAAGGATTTGGCGCAGCTGATTGCAGCTATACTGGTCTCCTACTGCGACTTAACAAACACGCCGAAGGCGATCCTGATGTCCCTCCCTGGACTACAGGAAGCTGCAGTTGATAAGTGTATCGACTACGTCAACCGCTTAGGGGTGCAGCCAAGGCAGCAGCGTGCCATAGTCCTTGATCTTTTGCGCGATCTCAAGGGAGTGAGTATCAGCGAGCAAGGACGCATCTCGAAGACTGCGGCGGTGGTGAGGAAGGAGAGGACCAAGATGCAGCAGGAATTTATGCAGACGGAGCAGCAGAAGGAGGCGCCGTCGGGGCTCGGGAGGCGGACGCCGGAGTTGGAGGGGTTGGGGGCTTTGTTTAATAGTTAGGTTGGCTCATCCTTGATGAGGGGGTTGATGTTGGAGTAGATCTGTAGTTCAACGATAATGTTGGGTAAAATGGAACAGATACAACAAAACTTGTTACGTACTTCATATGTTGTTTCCGGGCTTGATGGAAGCTTAACATGTTCGCTTCGGACACTTGCATGGTTCATCGAATAACAAGCTTCTATCAATCTAGCTTGGCTGATGGAGCCTGGAATCAATCCATGAGGTCTTGGTCACTGTGAACACGATAGTCTCATATAATATCCTTAAATGGTTTCCATTAGTTACTACTACTATTAACGTGCCCTTGGGTTGGGTATCAAGGAATGTAAGTTTCTCATTATAAATCCCCCTTTTAACATGAAGTCATCAAATCTTTGTCCGAAGTTATTTTGAGTGGCGTTATATTTGCTCTCTCTTTCCCATTATTCGAGGCCATCAAGGCCGAACTCCTACTTGCCAAATATGACTTTCAGCATGGGGTATCTTATGCCCTTATTATTTTCCAACCACACAGTTACCTTACTGTCCCGTAGCTTCTTTCCTCTTTTCGTTTTCTTCCTTTTTATACTTATCCCAGGTTCCCCACTGCCCAGAGCTCCACGCCAAGTATATCGAATTTCTTCCCCTGGTCGCTCAGCGGTTCATTGCCAAACGTGAGGCACGTGCTGCTGATCCCGCGGTCAAAACTGTCGTCGAGCCATAGCCCATAATTACCATCTCCCCCGCCGATGCTGAAAAATGTCGCGTCGCAAAGCATGAAGTAGTCGTTAATGCCCGAGTACGGGAACGCCTTAAAGCGCACCTGTGAGGGCGAGGTAGGGCGTGAAGGAGGCGCTGTGGGTGGTGCTAGAGTATTTGGACTTCGTGGGTGAGGGCTAGGACTCGGTGATGTGATGTTGAGAGAGGTATTTCGCTGCATGTTCGTCGTATCCGCAGAGGGCGGTAGGGGAAGTTGGCTCAGGTCCGCCTGGGAGAAGACGGACGCGCGCCAAAGGAAGCACTCTCCCGTGCCAAAGTAATGTGCTGATATATGAGGCGCTTCTGTCAGGTATGCTCCAAAAAGCTACTGTCAATTAGCAATTTGCCCAGCACGAGGGCATCCCAAGACCAATCGCGGGGTAAAACTTACCCCGCCGTCCCCGTCCTTAACCACAAGGACATACCCGTTCCGCAGCCCCCTCAGCTCGTCACAGTTTTTGTACATAGTCCCCAGGCTAACCCCGTCTTGCTCGAGACTGTATACCAGGTGCCATTCGTCGCATAGTTGTAATCGCGGTGGTATCAGCAGTCGTATCTCCTCGGCAATCGCCTTACTCATCAGCCTCGCGCTCTCGTCTGTGTTTTCGGAGTACCCGCATAATGAGAGTGGGTAGAGGGGCGGCGGTTGAAAGGGCGAGGCGGTGCGTAATGGCGGGGTGTATATGGAGCCATGCATGTCTGGATCTGGCTCCTCGAACAAAGTCTGTGAGTTTTCGAGGGAAGGGGATACTGGGGTAGATGGAGTAGATCCGTAGGTCGGGCCAGAGGAGAGTCGTCGCAAGAATTTGCCAATCGATGGCAGATAACCAGACGATGAGGTTGTCGCAGTGGTGTTGTCGTCGGTGGTGTTTTCGAAGGTGGAGGAGCGGGACAGAGGGGTGCTTAGTGGAGGACTTGACATCGGTACGGTTGGGCTGGGGAACTGGCAATAAGCGCTGGTTTCGCAGGCGCTCTAGTGTCGTGTAATGCGCTAAATTGCGATATATAAATAGTGAATTATTTGTTCCGAGATGGCAACGATCGGTGATGCTGTGGATGAGTAGTGGGGCAGGGATGATAAGGTGTTTTGTTGTCAGGGCGGAAATAAATAATGGGGGGATGATGGGGGGATGTGGGATTTCCGTTTGCGGGCGCCGCCACTGCCAATACCCCTCGTGCCCGTCTGGGGTAAGCAAAAAAGCTTAGCCATTGAGGCTGAAGAAGAGATTCTCAGTGTCTGAGCCATGATTTAGAGAACTGAGAGACTCATCCTGATATTTATCATAATAGCTCCCAAAAGAAATTATAACGAGGATCATGTATCATTCTTACTATGCAGCGCCACAGGAACCACTGTCTCGCCTACTGCATACAGCCCCAAGCCATCGTGTTACCATCAGCATTGCCCACCTCTAGTACTATACTGTTGCATTGAAAGGGGAATATTTCTCGGATTGTTACTATAAAGCCATATCCAGACAGGTGAGTAGGGATTCCCCACAAGGGTGCCATCTATTTAAACATGGATCAAAACTCCATCCCATACCAGACACACCGGTTCCCTGAACGCCATTCTAAATGCATACACAGCCATATATCATACACCACCAGCACCCCGTTTGTGGCCCTTCCATTTATCCACATCTCCCATTCTTCCACCCCGTCCTCCACCTCTCCTCCCACTTATCGCAATCAAACGTCTTCTTCCCCAGCTTCACATTCACATCGTTATGCGCCTCACACATCCACCTCCCAAATTCATCCCTACTCCCCACCCGCACCTTCTCGCGCTCCATATATTTCTGAAAGTCCTCGCCGCACCAGGTACACGGGTAAAGCTTCCCAAACGACTTAACGAAGGACATGGCGGTGGATTGCTCGGCGAGTGTCGGCTTCTCCGGATACGCTGCGGTGATGCTGTGCAAGAGCGTCCAAGAGGCCCGTCCGAGGGCTTCGACGTCGGGTGGGCAATCATCGGGTAGGGCAGCTGGTACTTTTGTGGTCTTGCCTTTCGTAGCTGGGGAATTGGAGGTTTCGGAGACGGCCATTGCGGACCAGGCGGCGAAGGAGGTACAGGAGCGACAACTGGGGATTGTTAGCTATTTGCACATGCACGCAAGCATCCAATTGATATGCCTGCATATAGAAGACAGATTCTCAAGGGCACGTACGGCTTTCCATCTTTCCCCAACACGACACCTTTAGGGTACTTTTTCGGCACCGCGCCAGGTGTCGTCGGCGGCGTCACTGGCGCATCCTTTGTCGGCGCGTTGGCGCTCTGTGCTGGCTCTGCCATTCTCTCCTCTAGTATACAGACCGCTAATCAGAAACCAAATAATGAATGAAATAAAACACCAAATGAAAGTGGCAAGCGGTATATATTTACAAGTAAATGAACGAACGAGAAGAGAAGCATTCGCGCTGACCAGACAGGTTTGTAATACAAGGAACGGCGGAACCTTCCGCCCAATTTGCTTATCGCCGATTATCCCCTCCATCACCTCCCCACTATCATCTCGGACTTCCACAATGCCTCCATTCAGCCATGACCACCACATCCCCAGACGCGGGGTCAATTCCCATATTCCTCCTAAAGACAAAATCGACACCCCACGACGGGTATGAGGAATTCTTCTCGGCCACCAAACTCGCAGGCCATGACCTCGCCCTGACATTCGTCCCCGTCCTCGAACATACCCTCCTGGAACCGGGGCTAGATACCGTGCGCCAATTGCTTCGCTCACGGCGAATAAACGATACCGGCGATGAAGGAACATACGGCGGGATGATCTTCACATCCCAACGCGCAGTCGAAGCATTCGCAAGTCTAGTCGCTGAAGGTTCGCTCACCTCTCCCCCCCATCCCCAAGCTCCCAGCCCAGCACCAAGCTAAGAACCCCCCCAGGTCCCCCATCCCCCACCGACGACACCACCTGGCCCTCCCTCTCCACAACCCCAATCTACACCGTCGGCCCCGCCACCACGCGCGCCCTGCGCTCCATCCCCTCCACACCCCCCCTCCAGATCCACGGCTCCGAAACCGGGAATGGCGAAGCACTCGCCGGATACATGCTCACTCACTACCTGCCTTCCGCGCCGAAGCCGCGGCCGCCACTCCTCTTTCTCGTCGGTGATAACAGGCGTGACATCATCCCCAAGACGCTCATGAGCGATTCCCTCCCTGCCACCGAGCGGATACAAGTAGATGAGCTAGAAGTCTACGGCACCACGACTCAATCCAGTTTCCCCACCGCCTTCGCCTCCGCCCTCTCCTCTTCTTCCTCCGCCAAAACGCGGTGGGTAGTCGTCTTCTCCCCCACAGGCTGCGAAGCCGCGTTACGGGAACTAGGACTACTAGATGAAGACACCGGGCGCGTGAAGACGGGGGAGAGGGGAGGAGGGTGCGGGATCAGGAGGGGCAGGAGGCAGACGTATGTTGCTACTATTGGGCCTACGACGAGGGATTACCTCAGGAGGGAGTTTGGGTTTGAGGCGGATGTTTGTGCGGAGGTGCCGAGTCCCGAGGGGGTGGGGGGGGCGATTGGGAGGTTTATGGTTGGGTTGGAGTGAGATATAGAGAGAGATGATGAGGTTAGAAATATTACTCGTATATAGGAAGTGCATGATATAGCAAGAGATTATGTGTGATTCAATAGGGGAAAGAGATACTACAGGCTGCCATTCTCGCATATGTTCGTTTTCGTTAACCAAACCAACGCTACCATCCCGCCCTACTATACTGGTGTGACTTGCGCAGGACCAGCAAAACATCAGTTCGGTCTTTTCTGCCCCCTTTCGTGGCGGGTGTGTCCGTGCAGGTCTCTCTCCCGTTGTTTCCCATATCCATAGATTCGAAAAAAAGACGTCCGATTGGGTGGGGACTCCGTTGAGGATAAAATAAAAAGAGATCTATGCTAAATGAACCCCCCTCGGCGCTCGTTAATCACAACCAAACCACATCTCCCAACCCCGCAAGAATAACCAAAAAATGAGAAGTGGCGGGGGGGGCGCGCGCGGCCATCCAGCAATATCCAACCCGAGCTTTCATCGCCCTTTGTTTCTCCATCCCGATTTCCCATGGCGCCAGCCTAGCCCAGCCATCCATCCCATCCAATCCATCCGTCCACCAATCCAGTCCCGCAGAAAAACTACCGCATGATCTCGTTGAAGATCAACTGCTTCAGCTGCTCCTTGCTCAGGTTATCCTTGTTCTTGTCGAAGTCGAAGAACTCCTCCGGGATGGGGGCGGCGGTTGGCTCGTCCTCGGGGTCGTGGTAGGGCTCGAGGTATGGGTGCTTGAGCGCCTCCTCCACCGTGATGCGCTTGACGGGGTTGAAGGCGAGGAGCTTCTCGAGGAGGTCGAGGGCTAGGTCAGAGGTCTTGGGGAACATGGACTTGAAGGGGACCTTCTTCTTAAAGGGGAGAGAGCGGATGTACTCGCGGGCGCGGCGGGACTTGATTCCGTAGTAGTCCTCCATGGTTGGCGTGCCAAGGACGTCGAGGATGAGCGTCAGTTGGTGGTGGTCTGCGGGATTGTGTTAGTAATGGTGACGGAGGACAGTAGTAAGGGGGACATGGAGAAACTTACAATCCTTTCCTGGGAATAGAGGCTTCCCGCTCAGCATCTCAGCGAGAATGCAACCCACACTCCAGACGTCAATAGCCTTGGTGTACTCCTTGAACGTCAACATGATCTCCGGCGCACGGTACCAGCGCGTAGCCACGTATTCCGTCATGAATCCCGAGTTATCTTCTTGCGAGGCCGCTGAGCGAGCCAGGCCAAAATCGCAGACTTTCAAGTCGCAGTTTGCGTTGAGGAGGAGGTTGGAGGGCTTGAGATCGCGGTGGAGGACGTTGGCGGAGTGCATGGCTTTCAGGGCGCGCAGGGTCTGGTAGATGAAGTACTGGCAGTGGTCGTCGGAGAGGTCTTGTGTGCGGATCACGCGGTGCATGTCGGTCTCCATGAGCTCCTGGATGAGGTAGACTTCGGTGAAGGTGTCGTAGCTTCGGGGCTTCTGGATGTCTAATATGGAGATGATGTTCTCGTGGTTGAAGTATCGTAAGAGCTTCATCTCACGAAGGGTTCTCAGACAGAACATGGAGTGGTCGAATGGGGTAATCTTCTTGATCGCAACCTTTTGTCCGGATGGCTTGTGAAGTGCCGAGCTGGAGTCTTCATGTTAGCAACTTCATCTTCGTCTCAGCGTCCGGGCATTACGTACCAGACAACACCGTATGCGCCCTCTCCAACAACATCTTGAATATCGTACTGCTCGCTCACATTAAACGAAATCTTTCTCGATCCCGTGGGATTGGGTGCGCGGGCTGCCATCGTGATAGATTGAAGCCGATTAACTTGGTATATACCGTAGTTCGAATTGCTGAAGTTGCAACGAAGCTTATGACAGAGGGTGGCCCGGCTTCAGCGGCGAACCAAATACTACTATCGCCTTGTGCGCTTCTTTGTTGGTAGTTTCGCCGAAATGTTGTTAACAATAGAGCTGCCCCTCGGATCGTGCTTTGCTGGCAATTCGTCGGTTGGGCGCCAACGCTTTCGAGCTCGCCAACGTTACAGCGGGTATAATGGAAGCTTTAGATTAAGTCCGTAATAATAATGGCAGGGCTATGATGTGATTCGACTTGATTTCTGTGTGCCTATTCCATGACGACGAGTCAGTATATGATATCCATCTTGAGGTCCATCCGTCAGGAACGAGAGGAAGTCCCAACACGAGAGCCCAAAACACAGCACATTCGATGAGGGAAACAAGGGATAGGAATGCGTTTCAACCCGGAACCAGGCCTCGACTTTCTGCGTACCTTTGTGCTGTAATCCCGAGCGAGTCCCAGGCAAATAAAGAATACGTCAAATGTTCAATCGAAGGCGGTTGATGTAGGGGCCAGTTTGTTGATTGATTTTCGATGTCTTTCGTGATGGCGGACGCTCCCGGACCCTGGTGCGGGGTTTGAATGGGCGGGGCTGACGTGCCAACTGTGGGTTTTGCGAGTTACAGTATTATCGATAGCGCACAGCGAGTGAAACTCTCGTCGCGAACAGTTCAAGTTTGATGGTGGAGATGGAGAGGATGATGAGGATGAGAAGCAGTGAAGATTTTACTTGTCAGCCTTTTTTTTGGAGTAGAAAAGAGCACGACGACAAACGGCAGAGCGGCCGTACTAGCGAAGACGAGCGAGGGGATTGGGGGGGGGAGGGGGATATATGGGGGCTGAGACGAGGATGCCGAAGATGGGATGAATGATGGTTTCGAAGAGGTCGATGATCCCCGTCGGCTTGGTCTAACTGGTCTAACTGGTCTAACTTGGTCTAACTTGCTAACTGGTTAGGGAGGTGGTTGGGTGTGATTTTTGGTAGTAGATGCAGGTGCAGCCAGAGCATTGACGGCGTTCTGGTGTAGTACTGGATGCTGGGCCCCCTGTTGCTCTCCCCTAGGCTGGCTGGACAATTATGTGATACTCTGATACTTTAGATGGACAAGCTGTGACCTAAACCAGATAAATAGGGCTGCTTCGAGAAGTTCGGCGCATACAAGGAGTTGGTCTGAATAGTTAGTGCTCGGAGTATTGATCAAAGCGGGAGAGAGAAAGAGGGGACAGGCTTCCAGCCAGATCTATATATAAATACGGTTTCAAGGTATAAAGCTATTAAAGGTATATAAAGGTACAAATACAAAATAGAAATAGCTCATAAGGCATAGAGCGAGAACCAAAGAACCAAAGAACCAACAAGCTTCACTTCGGCAGATGGCGGTGATAGAGAGATAAACGAAGGGGTCGCAGAGTTGGTCGCAGTAGTCCAGTGGTACCTTGAAGTACATACAATAGAGCACATTAGACAAGGTACCAGAAGACGGATAGGATGAGACGACGGGACGATGGGATGAGAAAGACCCTTTAGAGCCGGTGACCAACCCACTAACTACCAGTCCCCTACAAGTACAACTCCTAACAAGCCCACAAAGCCCACAACCAGCCCACCATCCCACTAACAGTACCGTGCATCCTCCCAAAACCACATGCGACGACGGCGACAGGCCAGTAAACCCCGTCCACCATTGATTGCCAGTCCCTCAATCACCCCCAAGCACACCCGCTGATAGGTCCCCTAGGCGCCGGCGCCGTCGCCATCACAGACCACAAACCGCACCGGCGCTCCATAGCGGGGTCCACCGCCAACGGGGGGACGGGCGGCCAACCACGCGGGTGTTTCAGTGAGGGCCTTGCGCGGTTTCAGTCATGTCGCGACCACGACATCGTGAGACCGGGGGTGCCGCTGAGAGAGTGGGAAGTGGGAAGAGATAGAGCGAGGGTAGCAGCGAGATGGGGGCGGTTATACACAGTACGGGGTTGTTGGATGGGGCCAAGAGGGCACGGCACAGAGCACGGGGGTGGTTGGCTCGTTTCGTGATGCATCCATACGGAGTACAAAACGCCTCCACGATACGGATCCAGAGTGTCGGGTATA
Source organism: Pseudogymnoascus sp. WSF 3629 (assembly GCA_001662585.1). NCBI lineage: Eukaryota > Fungi > Ascomycota > Leotiomycetes > Thelebolales > Thelebolaceae > Pseudogymnoascus > Pseudogymnoascus sp. WSF 3629. The sequence continues at coordinate 360,006 of KV454566.1, forward strand.
ATATCTATGAACAGTTCGACTCCGTCGTACATACAGTAAGCAAATCAACTTTCCCTCTCCCCCGTGCCAATGCGCCTCCAACCTCCCAACCCATACTCCCCCCAATCCTACCCAGCCACCCACCCACACACCACCCAATCCAATCCCACCCCGCCATGCACCACGAACGCACCCGGCGCGCGCACCATCACCAACGAAACGACATCCCTAATCGTCCCACACCTTCACGTTATCCGAGTACTCCAAGATCTTGCTCGTCACCTCGTCCTCGATGTCGTCGCCCTTCCCCGCCGCAATGCGCAGGATCAGCTCGTTCAGGCTCGCGCGCCCTAGGATGTCGACATGGTCGCCTGTGTTGGGGCCGCCGCGCGGGCTGAACCGGTCCGGCTCGTGCGCCATCTCGCGGACTACGATCTTCGTCCCCGCGGGATTGTACCGCTTCATCTTCCACCCCTTGTTGCACATGTAGCCCATGGATAGGAGGTTCACCGTTCCGTCGCCCTCGGCGAGCACGATCCCATGGTCGATGTTGCCCTCGTTGATCGCAGTGTCAATCGTAACATTAAGGCCCGGGTGAGCCGAAGTATCATGGTAGAAGTACGAACGCTCGGTCGGTTTGCCCGTGCCTGTTGCGCGCCAGTCGTTAGTCAATGCATCAAATCAACGCCGTGCCGCGCCGCGCCACCAACATCCAACACGGCGGGGGCTAGAGTAGGGTGTCTTACCGTAGAAGCAGAAGATCTTCAGGTTCGGGGCCAGCGGCAGCCGCGTCTCGAGAGGGTTCACCCACTTCCGCGGGTCCTTCTCGTTCGCATCGACCTCTGCCTTTGAGTGCGCCACCCCGTGCGAGTAGCTCCCCTTAACCGCATCCTGGTACCACGGCTCCGTCGTGTTCATTAAAAACTCCAAGCTCTCCGTGACCGTGAGGTTGCGCGCCGGATGCGTGATGTTGTTATCCTTGAAATTCAAGAATGGTCCGAAGCTTACCTCCTGCCCGGGTTGGTCGTCCGGAGCCCATGTCGAGTTGCCCCAGACGGCTTCTCCGCCCATGGGCAGCATGGATGAGATTCCCGGCATAGCGCGGAAGATCTCGACGCGCTCTTCGCGGCTGAGGAAGCGCTCGAGCCCGTATACGGCGAAGGCGTTTAGTTGGGCTGTGTCCTTCATCTCACCGGAGAGTACGGCGGGGAGCCCCTTTAGAGCACCCAGCATACATCCACTCACGTTGATCCAGGAGTCAATGTGGTCGTCCACCCAGCTATCGCCGCCGCTTCCGCCAAGTGGTGAGGCCACCCAGTGGAAGAAGTAGAACATGACCTGTCCGCCCATGCTATGACTGACAAGCGCAATCTTTTTGTTTTGGACGCGATGAGCCATCTCGATGTGTAGCTTTAGACGCGTGAAGTATTGATCCCGAGCCTCGAGGTTGGAATAGGAGAGGCGCCAGTCGTAGGATGCAGTGTAGCTGTTCGTCGGGTCGTAGCCGATCGTCGCCAGATTCTCGAGAATCTTGCTCCAGATCCAGTAGCCCGTGATAAAGAAATCGGTTGCATCGAAGCCTTGAGCTGCGCGGACTTTGACGCCAGGGGGGTCAAGACCAGTGTATTTGTCCAACATGATATGCCTCTTCCACTCCTCCTTGTCCACGACCAATGCGCGCATCATAGTCCAACTGCCCCATAGTCGCTTTCGAAAGTATGGTCGTGATACATTTGACGTTCCCCAAGACTCGAGGCCTGATGATATAACACCCGGTATCATAACAACAGGATGGGTCGCTTCGAGGCCTTCTGCGGCCAGTTTCAGACCAACAGAGAAAGCATCGTAGTTCAGAGCCTCACGCTCTCCGCCCTATAGCTTGTCAGTAAGAGAGTCGCGTAGCACATCTCAAGTACTCACCTTCAATTCCCTTGCTTCCTGGAGAAATCCCGCCGGAAGCACCTCCATCAAGCCATTAATGTTCAAATCCGAAATCAGATCCGCGAACTCCGGCAGCTCGAAGAGATCATTTTTCTGCGCAAAGAAGCCCGCCACCAGAATACCAAAAATCCCACCCAGGAAGAAGACAAAGCCTCCCCTCCTCTTCCTGCCCTTCGGCTTGCTGTGCTTGGTGAGATGCTTAATGGCAGACTTTGGCACAAGCGTCAACTCCTCCGAGTTGTTCTCGCTGGTTTCCGCTGATAGTAAAGCCTTCGCGTCTTCCAGCGCTGCAGAAGTCCCTGACCGAGCGCCATTTTTTGCCGCCCGCTTCCGGACCGAAGACGCCATGTTGCACAACTGAGCGGCTGCTTTTCAACGATCAAAGAACGAGCGTAAACAACTGGCCAACCCATTGCTGGTGAGGGCACATGTTCCTAACATTCCGACTCACCGCCTTACTCCTACGTCATACGTCGACTATTCTGCCGGGGTCCCTTTGAGTTGGCGTTTTAGGCCCAGGTACAATCATGTGATTTTTACTCTTCAAACGATATTGGCGGAGGCAACTTCACCTCCAAGCAAATGGCAATGGGAGAAAGGATAGCAGAGCTTCCTCCGGACTTGCAGTATATTCAGTATGAGCACAGTCTGGAGAAACAGTACCTACCGGCCATTCGGAGCTTGATATCCAAGGATCTCAGCGAGCCGTATAGCATCTATGTCTACCGCTACTTCCTCTATCACTGGGGCGACCTATGTTTTATGGTAGGTAAACTCTCTCGTGAAAAATATACATTCTAACAACTCAACCAGGCAATTGATCCCAAGACCTCCGCGCTCATAGGCGTTGTTGTCAACAAACTCGAAATCCACCAATCCCACTCCCCTCCCACTCTCCGCGGCTACATCGCCATGCTCGCCGTATCCTCATCATATCGCGGCCACGGGATCGCCACGACGCTCGTTCAGAAGGCTATCGATGCTATGATTGCACGTGATGCGGATGAGGTTATCCTAGAGACGGAGGTCTCGAACACGGCGGCCATGAAGTTGTATGAACGCCTTGGGTTCCTGCGGAGCAAGAAGCTGCATAGGTACTATTTGAGCGGGAGCACGGCGTATAGACTGGTGTTGCAGTTGAAGTCACAGTTGGGTTGAGGTTCGGTGGCGTCGAAATAGAGGGGGTTAACGAAATGCGTTATGACACAAGCGAAGACTATCGCGGTTTTTCGGATTTGGTCAATGGATATACCACATTCAACTGTCTCCTCTTGTGTGTTATATCTTAAACATGTGTCTTTGGGGACCTCTCAAGTTTATAACGGGCAATGAATGATACGCAGATTGGCATTTGGATGATGGTAATAACACCACAGAAGCAAACCAGCAAGTCAAATTAAGAATACTCGAATATCTCTGGTTCTAATGCTCTTCTGTGTTTGGGCCCGTCCTCGCCGTCTATGTGAGGTATAGCCCTTCCCATTCTGAACAATCGTATGTGTTGCCCAGTTGTTTCCCTACAACATCTCTTTCGAGCTGTATAGCGACGGCCAAATGCCCCATATGTTGCCCCAGAATATTTCGAGGTAGGCGTATGCATCTATTTCATTTCAATCAGATACATTCACCGCAACGATACAATTGATATGGCTTACCGCACTTGTAGTATATTGGCCTTCGGTTTCCTAGAACGAGCCCGAGCTCTCTCAGTTTGTGCAAAACCCGTATAACGTCCTCTACATTAGAGAAGTCATAGGTATAAATGCAGATAAGTCTGCTTCCAGTTTCCGGATGCTCGAGTTTCGGCGACACCTTCGCACCAAGGCCCAGTTGATTTCTGGCTACTGCATGGGCAACAATCGACCAAATGTGGTCCACTCGATCTACAGGCGGGAATAGCATCCACTATTGGTTGTTAGCCAAACTCTGTAAATAAGCTCTCCTTTGTGTCCTGAGTATTGTTGAAGTGTGAGGCATTGGAATGAGGCTCCTAATCTTCCCAGTAGTTATTTTCATTGCAATGGCCAAAGTTTGTATATCCGTAATGGTTCTGTCCCTCTCGATGGATATCATCGCCACTGATTGCTGAGTATGGTTTTGCCTCAAGACCAACGTTTTCATCTCAAGTTCATTGAGCATGTTTTCTCCATCCCTACGGAGAATTGATACTTTGGTGACATACTCGCTCCTTCATCACTTGGAATTCCGCCAGGGTTAAATTGATGGGGGGGTACATAGGGGTTGCTGATCCAAATCCATTGCAATTCTGCAGAACCTTCGGTTGTTGCTGGTGGAAGGCGTTGCAGAAATTGTTCTACAGTCTCCCAGTGTTGCCACACAAACATCTTTCCATCGAATAGATCGGGGTGTGCCGCCGCCGGAGAAATCTGGGCGCTGTAGTCCGGCATACTGCTCGACGTCCAATTCTTTTCTAGATGGAATATCTTCACCCAGCTATTGCTGCCCCGTTAACAGAAACGTAGGCGTTGAAGTTGTAATGTCTGGGCTTCTATTGAGGATTAGGAAGCAGCATCCCCGTCCCACATCATAGCTATAACAAGTAGGTGCGAAGCACGTCGGTCGAGCCGTCGCGCTTGCTTATTATATGATAACGAGTGTAAACTACATATTTATTTTTTTATAATGAACAATCTTAGTTATGATAAATTCTTAGGATAATATAAAGTTGAACATTTAAAGAAAATAAAACAACCCAACTTATATAATCATGGATAACCACAACTTTAAATAAACCTTCCTTAGAAGCTTATAGATGCTCTCTTTATTCAATAGGTATACTATATTAATTTTACAAAGAATGAGAATAAACTAATGTGCACGGGCAGAGATAAAGTTTTGTGGTCGAAAGAAGGTTTGAGACCAGGGACCCGGCGTAGATCGAGTCGAATTAATTGCCCCACGCCAGAATTTAACAAAAATCCCCCGCTTTTATTCAACATCGTATTCACACCCCAACCCACTCGCAAAACCATACGTCAAACGACCCAGCAACTCTTTGTCAATTTGATATTCCAAATGGACGAAGGCTCTTTGAAAAATCATGCCATCGCTAGCATTCTAGACCTCCCTCCAAGCTGCATAGAGTTTTCGCAGGCGTCACCTGAATATTTTGTGGTTGGCACATATATCTTAGAAAAAGATGACGCAGATGGGCCAGCACATGAGCAAGAAAACGACGGGGATGATAAGTACAAGAATGAAGTAAAGGCACAAGAAAGAAATGGAAGCCTTGTTCTTTATAGGTTGGAAAATGACGAATTGTATGTTTTCTTGTCGCCCAGAAACACTGGCATTTTCTTCCTCCTCCACACAGTCACTACTCACATTTCTCCTGTAAAACACTGTTTTTACGGCCCATATTATTACTATCACGTACTAAATCATAATTTAGAACCTTAACCTACACTGTGACCCATCCCGCGGCAATTCTTGATCTTCATTTCTCGCCATTTTTCCCTCAGATCATTGCCGTTGCATCCTCCACTGGCTCGATAAGTTTATACAAACTTGAACAAACACCAAGACCTCACCTTGCCCTTCTTCAAACCTTCCAACTCTTCCCTGAATCTACTCTCGTTCTGTCTCTGGCATGGCATCCGTCACACTCTCAACTTCTTGGCTGTACGTTGAGTACATCTACAGTGGCGTTACTCTCCCTCTCTCCTGATTTCACCCAATGCACTGTCCTCAGAGATGAGCTCAGTCCGCATGATGACCTAGAAGCTTGGACACTTGCTTTCTCACCGGCCCGGCTAGATGGGAAGACAATGCCACAAGCGCTGTATTCGGGCGGCGACGATAGCAAACTACGATGCCTCGCTTTCTCGTCTCTAGCTTCCTTGAGCCATCCTCTCCCAGAGATCACAGCTGCATCGCCCGGTGGCAGCCGTGGAATGCGAGGCCATGAAGCCGGAGTCACGGCAATCCTGCCTCTGCCTCTTGGAACCGAAGCCGGAAAGGATATATTACTGACGGGAAGCTACGACGACACTGTCCGCGTGTTCGCTACTTACGACTATCGCAGCGGCCAAAATTCAAATTTTAAAGTGCTCGCAGAAAAGAAGCTAGGAGGTGGCGTCTGGAGGCTGAAGTTCATGGACAAGGAATCAGAAAAGGTGGCAGATGGAGACCGGTGCTTCAGAGTGCTGGCATCGTGTATGCATGCAGGCGCAAGAATCCTCGAAGTCCGAGGTTCCAAGGAGGGAGAATGGACTATTGAAGTGCTGGCCAGATTTGAAGAACACAAGAGTATGAATTACGGGAGCGACGTTCAGCCGCTGAAGAGAAAGGATTGGAGAGGCAACAAGAACCTCGATGAAGAAGGAGGCGATGACGATGCCAAGGAGAGGATTATTGTGTCCACAAGCTTTTATGATCGCCTGCTTTGCGTGTGGAAATATCCTTGAGGGTATTTTTGGTATATATTTCAATGCGAAACATTGTCGATCGTCACCCGTTTCATTGTTCAAATATCTGACATGTTTATCGTTTTGTCACATTGCATTGATTTATGAACTGGGGACCTCGGTGTTTTATCCCACTTTCTCCTAACCTTGGAACAAATTACATGGGCACGGACCGTTCACAATGATGGGAAGGTGTGGCGCACGTGTCTGCCATGTTGCCATATATGACCAGATTAAGAATTGTGATATATTATAGATATGGATTCTGCAATAATGGCCTGGGTACTGAGTAAGATTGGGTAGGCGCCGGTCGTACCCTTGATTCGAACCCTTGTTTTCCGTTCTCCCCGCAAACGCGAGCCATGCACTGTCTTACGGATCTAAAACCGTATCAGGTGGCAAAGTGGGGGGCGGGGCTGGTTGGACTTCGATATTCTCAGATCCCGATAATAATTAATGCTATTCAATCTCCGTATATTTCATATTATCAATAAAGGGATAGCATTCAGCCTGTTGTTCCGTACAGTACGGTTCTATAATCTGCATACATTGCCGTACAGCGTTAGAGTTGAGGCTGTCTTAAACGTGCCGAGGACACAGACTTTCCCCACTAGGATCGTCGCGGACATACCGCACCACCCCGATCCAAACGGCTTTACCGACAAAACAAAGCGACATCTCCCGTCGATTTCCAATCCACACCCACAAATCCCATCGTTCACGATTCGGATAGACCTGGCTCTTCTTCCCATTCCGTCCCCTATACGCTCTCTACCTTTTGAGGAGACGTCGCCGAATGTATATATGAGAATCACCCTCAGGGCGACTATCACAGGCCAAACGAAGCCCAACTAAGTGGTAAGTACAAACCCGGCACTTGACATCACAAGTGGGCCATATCTGCTCCACCTTCATGACTTCCTTCCTTTTGGGATCCCCATGTGTGGATCTTGGTGTGTTTAGTAGACTCCATAAAGTCCGGAGGCTGATGATAGAAAAAGATCCCAAGGCACACGCTTCACTGTGCAACTACTCTCTCTAACCCGCCCCCGCCATCTCACGCCCTGCATTAGAGATATTGGCTTCACGTCAAGCAGACGTATAGTACGAGGCAATTGCCCTAACAGCTCTTAGCGAGACAGGTTCTCCGCTTCCTTCTGCAGGCTGGAAAGCTGCTTGCATGGCCCACGTGGCACATGCGAAGTAAAGAAGGGCCGTTAGAGAAGGCATCTCGCCCGCACCGCGAGTACCTGCAGGATTCCTGTTCGACGTTGATGGGCTGAGGCACCCAGGAGTCCCTCATTCTTGTCAAAGCCGCTTTCAAAATGGTGTACTGTGGCAAGCCATCCAGGGGATGTCAGATGTGCAGGACAAGACGAATAAAAGTATGCAGGACTCTCTGTCACGGCCCCATTTGCTTTAACCTTCAGCATATGATATAGGTCTCCTAAAGGAGAGACTGATGAAAGTTACTGACAATTTTTGTCTGACAGTGCGACGAAACAAAACCCACGTGCACGCAATGCCGCAAGTCCAGGCGAGAATGCCCTGGATACAAAGATGACTTTGATCTCGTCTTTCGCAATGAAACGCAGGCCACCGAGAAGAGGGCGAAGAAGCCAACTGCCAAGGCAAGGAAAGCTGCGTCTCAAGCAGCAGCTCCATCGAACCGACAGTGGAACTCTAGTGCAGCACCTCCTAGCGCAGGCCACCAAAACTCTGCATTGGTACCCAATTCGAGACCAGAACAAGTGCCTGCTACCCTCTCTATTCCAGTAGAGCAGGTTGCATCGCATTACTTCTTTACCAATTTTGTTGTTACGTCGGACAATGGCGCTTCAATAGGACTCACGGATTATATTATCCCGCTTGCCAATGCGAGTCCGTCGAACAAGCATTTATCTCTCGCCTTCAGCGCGGCATCATTAGCCGCATTTGGTAACCGGCCAAGTGGGAAAGCACTGTTAACAAAGGCACAAGAGCAGTATAGCAAAGCTATTCGCCATGTAAACGAGGCACTAAGAGACCCAGTGGCGCAAAGGACGGACGAGACTCTTGCATCTGTGATGCTGTTGGGGATGTACGAGGTAAGCAGCTCATTATCGGCGACCAACAGCTTGTGTCTGACCCCTTTTAGACTATTCTGTCTCGACCTGTAGCTATGGCAGCCTGGGGCTCACACATAGACGGGGCGGTGATGCTAGTCAAGCTCCGAGGGAAGAAACAACTTCGGACGAGGGTCGGGAGCGCACTCTTTGTTGCCGTTAGGAACCTTATGGTACGCTTGCCAATTTTCCCCTTGCAATTACATTCTAACACTTCTAGTCCATTAATTGCCTGTCGACAGGCAAAAGGCCGGACTGGGGCATCGACCCGTGGAGATATGATGGTAAAGATGGCGACATGAGGGAGGTTGTAAACCAGCTAGCCCTTCAAATGGCAGAGTTACGATATGAAATTAACGGGCTCATGACTCTCACAGAACGTACACCTGAAAATGTTAGCAAGGTCCAAGATGCAATGAGGCGCGCCTGGGAGATGGAGCACAAGTTCCAAGATTGGATAGCCAAACTACCAAACGCCCTACGTTTTACAACTGTTGCCTGGGTGAAGAGTATTTCATCTGATGAACTTCTAGACAGCGAGGTGTATCCGGGAAGAATCGATACCTTCCCGGATGTTTGGGTTGCAGGTGTGTGGACACTTCTTCATGTTACACGGCTGTTTATCTCAGGCGCTGTGGTACGTTGCGCTGCATGGCTGAACACTTCCGTGGATTATCGCACGACACCAGAATATGCAGCGGCTGCACGGTTAGGAACGGATTCGGTCAACGATATAATCGCCGGCGTTCCGTACCATTTGGGCTGGAAGGCGAACAAAGGGCCGCTGCAGCGATTTGCTGTAGCAGGAGACAATTGTTTTGCCTTCGGTGACAACCAGAATACACCAAGGGCATTGGGATCATACCTTTCTACCTGGCCAATTTTCAGCTCATCTTGCAGCGACTTCGCAACAGATGCCCAAAGGACATGGTTGAAGGGTAGGTTACACTACATTACAGATGTCATGGGGATCAACCAAGCCGGCACATTAGCTCTCGTGAGTTTCACCCCCATCCCTACTTGTTCTAAACCATATCAGATGAGTATTTGAATTGTGCTAATGGCTCGCAGTATCAATTACGCCTCCCATCCATGACAATTAAACGCGACTTGATGAGCAGAGCCGCGCTGTTGACACATCAGCTTCCAAACCAGGCATTCACCCCGCCATCTACTGCCTCTGTATCCCCGCCGCATTCAACCAGCACAGTTCCATCTTCGACTAGCTACTCCACACCTCAAGGCACCGCTTACAACCCTTCATCGACGTCCTCCCCACCTACGAACCTCCCACCTACAAACCTCCCACCCACGAGCCTCCCACCCAACTACCCCTCCGCCTACCCTATGCCCACAAGCGCGGCCCCAGGCAACCTGGTCAACGCACCTCAAATACCGCCCCAATTCGCATACCTCCTGCGCCAAGAATCTCCACCCGACGAGCATCTCCTCGCAGCCATCGAGAGCTCTAGCCAGAAGCAATGGAATCAATGGGAGCGTGAGCGCCGGAAGCGCGAGCTCGAACGAAAGAAAGAGGCGCTGGTTGAAGAGGGGACTGGCGGGGATGAGATGTTAGCGGAGCTGCTTAAGAGATATTTCCAAGTGGGTATGATGGACAAGGACTGAATTGGTTGACGGGTTGGGAGAAGATAAGACCGGAGTTGGGGCTAAGCGCTATAAGGCGTACGAAGAATGGGAGGATTGGATTGCTATTCTTTGGCCGTTCGGGGATGGGTAGAAAGGACGGGAGCCCTGGGCGACTCTACTGTATGATGTGTGTGCACGCGTGCGTGCACCCTCGCAAGTGGCTTGCCTATGTATTTTTTGCACAAAGTTGGGAACGTGTATCATAACGCCACGTTTACGTATTTATGTTGCTGGTATATATATTTTAGTTAGAGAACAATTAAAGAGCTACATATTTGTTAATTCACTTGGCTAGTAAGATCAAAACGTAAACTAGTGGCTAGGTATGGCTGTGAGAAGGAGAGAGGCCTGAAGGGGGTGGCCGCTTGCACAGTGGTTTGAAAAGTATCTAGCACATTTGATTCGGTCTTTAATGATAAACAATTCGTATATCTTAGGCCATGTTACAATAAAACCAATATAACAGATTTCGTCCACTAATTCAGAATAAAAAGGTGAGACACAATAACTTTGCTGTATTCCTAATAAAACAAAACAGCGTAAACCCCACCACTTGCTTGACTTGTAGAGATCGACGTGCAGATGCGAACCGAAGGGTATCTCTCATATCTGATTCTGCTTCAAGATCTAACCAGCCACAAAATCGGCTCAAGAACGTAAACATAAGTGCAACGGGACCAAACTGCAGTTGGACGCCGTGCCCATCCCGTAAATGCACGAAATATATCCCACGCGGTGGATAATGCACAGTGCCGTCGAGGCAGCTGTGACGAACCGATCACGACCAGCCGATAACACTAGAAGCTTCGTTGTCATATCCAATGACTTAGTTCGTCTTTCCCTCGTCCTTCTCCTTGTTCCAGAGCCTGGATTTGTAGCCGGGCCAGGTACTGAGGTTCCACGCTTTGACAAGGACGCTCTGCGTCTGGTCTACGTAGTCGTCGTTTCTGATCTCTTTCACGCCCACTTTCATGCCATCCTTTGTGAAGACAACGTTCTTCTTCTCCATCTTCTTCGAGGCGGCATCGGAGATCTGCATGACCGAGAGGTAGATGTGGTACCCGACAAATGCCAGGCCTCCCAGGACCCCAAAGAGGATAATGAGAGGGAGGAGCTTGCTGGGAGACCGTAAGCGGTTGATCACAACCTTTGATATGGAGGAACTCACGCAATGGCTGACTTGGGAGGTGCAGGGGGTTTAGGAACTTTCGCGCTTCCCCAGGCCATGATGGAAAGCTTGTTTTTGGAGGTTGAGCGATAAAGCGCGATGAAGGTATGAACTGAGGTTTGGGAGGTCGCAGAGCGTCAGAAAACCCGAACAGAACAGAATTTGGAAAGAAAAGTGAACGATTGATAAAGAATTGGGTATCAGAGAAAATTATAACGAGAGTTTTTTAGAGCTGAAGTGCACACATCAAGCAAGCTTGTGATTGCGCCTGGCCGGACACGCAAATAGTACCGGGGGACGAGGCTGGACAAATCAAGGCGGCTGCGCCCCATGGCAACGCACTGGCCAATAGGCGGGTCTAGGCACGTGATTAAAGCCTCGCTTAATCTCCGTCGTCGTCCAAGCTTCTACGAACACAGTGTCCCGCGCCAGGAATGGGGGAGCTACTCGGGACAGCTTCATACCACGTACACTCATATCAATCCAGGCTCCTAGGTGACAGCGAACCCAACCTTGCAAAGCTACAGCTTGTTAAAGTCCCTGGGCGGCCTTTGCACAGCGTATTCGCATTCAAAAGTAGTTGCAGAGTGTCATTATCCAACTGTTCGCCCGCTTGACGACACCTCAATACATTTGCGCCCACGTCTAGACCGGTGACATAAAGGAACCCAACTCGATCTCAGCCATGTCGGCCCCTCAAGAAGGTTACCCACCGCAAGGTTACCCGCAACAGGAGCAATATGGAGAGCAGCAACCACAACCTGGCTTCGGAGCTGCTGCACCACCTCCGGCCGAGGAGCACCATGACGGCCATGGCAAGAAGAAGAAGAGAGGATACGCCGCGCAGGCATACGATTTTGGCGCAGGCGGTAACGCAGCTCTAGGAGGCCAACCGCCAAACCCCGAGAACTTTGCTCCAGTTGGCGCCCCAGCTTATGGTGGTTACCCTGCTCCAGCCGAGCAGCCAGCTTATACTGGCAACCAGCCATACACCGACGCCCCTCAACCGTCTACTTTTGGCCAATCTGCCCTCGGTGGCCTTGGAGGATACCAGGCACCACAACAACCTGCTGGGTACCCGGCTCCTGGTGCCCCTCCCGGTGGTGATGTTGGAGGTATCACGCAGGGAATGGGCCAGATGGGAATTGCGCCTCAAGCTGCTGCGGCAGGCACTGGAGGTGCACCGAGGGTAGCCCTGAACCAGCTATATCCCACCGATCTTTTAAACCAGCCCTTTAATGTTGCTGAGATTGAGCTACCTCCGCCACCAATTATCCTCCCACCAAATGTAAGCTGGGCATTCCTAACTGACACAAGTTATTTGGCTAATTTGCTCAAAAGTCGAGCGTCACACCGTCACCGGACGCAAACAGCTCCCACAAATACGTGCGATCTACTCTCAATGCAGTTCCAACAACCAACAATCTCTTAAAAAAGTCGAAGCTTCCATTTGCCCTCGTCATTCAACCATACACTTCCTTACATGATGCGGACGATCCAGTCCCAGTTATTCAAGATCAGATCATTTCTCGTTGCCGAAGATGTAGGACGTACATCAACCCCTATGTTACTTTCCTCGACCACGGACACAGATGGCGCTGTAACATGTGCAATTTGACCAACGATGTCCCACAGGGATTTGATTGGGATGCCGCAACACAGCAGAGTGTAGACAGGTGGCAGAGAGCCGAGCTGAACCACGCCGTTGTCGAATTTGTGGCTCCACAGGAATACATGGTTAGGCCACCACAGCCTCTGGTGTACCTCTTCCTCTTCGACGTAAGCTATAACGCTGTGAACAATGGCCTCCTGGCTACTAGCGCACGCACAATCCTCGACAGCCTCAACAGGATACCCAACGCCGACCGCAGGACCCGCCTCGGCTTCATGGCTGTGGACTCGAGCTTGCACTACTTCACAATTCCAAAGGACACCGAAGAGAATGGAGAGACAAATATGCTTGTGGTTAGCGACTTGGATGAGCCGTTTTTGCCAATCCCCCAGGAGTTGCTGGTACCCCTGTCGGAGTGCAGGACAAATATCGAGGCATTCCTCACCAAATTACCGAGCATGTTCCAGAACAACGTAGTCACCACATCGTGCATGGGATCGGCATTGCGCGCTGGCCACAAGCTTATTTCGCCGCTTGGTGGCAAGCTTGTGGTACTGACGGCTACGCTGCCCAATGTTGGCTATGGAAAGCTCGACTTGCGTGAAGATCCAAAGGCTCTCGGAACCAGCAAGGAAGGCGCCCTGTTACAGACCCAAAACAGCTTTTATAAGAGCTTTGCTGTCGAGTGTTCCAAGAACCAGGTTTCCATCGATATGTTCCTCTTTTCTTCACAATACCAGGATGTAGCATCGCTGAGCAACCTGCCCCGATACACCGGAGGACAGACCTACTTCTACCCGGGATGGAGCGCAGTCAGAAGCGAGGATGCTATCAAATTTGCCTCGGAGTTCAGCGACTACCTCTCTTCTGAAATCGGTTTGGAGGCTGTTCTGCGCGTCCGTGCGACCACTGGACTGAGAATGAATACCTTCTACGGCAACTTCTTCAACCGCAGCTCTGATTTGTGCGCGTTCCCAGCGTTCCCTCGTGACCAGGCATATGTCGTTGAGGTCGCTATTGACGAAACCCTCACGAAGAACTTTATCTGTATGCAGGCGGCTGTTCTCCATACAACAAGCAATGGAGAGCGCAGAATTAGGGTCATGACGCTGTCTCTCCCTACGACAACGATACTGGCTGATCTCTACGCCTCAGCTGATCAATGTGCGATCACAACTTACTTCAGTCACAAGGCAGTCGAACGCGCCCTTAGCAACGGCTTGGAGTCTGCGCGTGAATCTCTACAGTCGAAGCTTATTGAGCTCCTTCAAACGTTCAAGAAAGAGCTCGCTGGAGGAAACATGGGTGGTGGTGGTCTTCAATTCCCAGCTAATCTCCGCGGCCTCCCTACTCTTTTCCTGGGACTGATTAAGAACCTCGGTCTACGAAAGTCGGCCCAAATTCCGTCAGATCTTCGTTCTGCCGCCCTTTGCCTGCTCTCCACGCTTCCATTACCGCTGATGATGCAGTACATCTACCCACGTCTTTACTCTTTGCACGACATGCCCGACAATGTCGGTATCCCAGACCCAGAGACCAGCGAGATTGTCCTCCCAGCGCCTCTCAACCTCTCTTCCGAGCGCCTGGTTCCATATGGTCTGTATCTTATCACCGATGGCCAAACTCAATTCCTGTGGGTTGGTCGCGATGCTGTACCGCAGCTCCTGGAAGACGTCTTTGGAGTGCCTGATAGGACACAAGTCAAGGTCGGCAAATCATCTCTGCCAGAGCTGGACAACGACTTCAATGAGCGCATTAGAGCTGTCATGCTGAAGTGCAAGGATTACAGGTCCAGGGGTGTTGGAAGCATAATCCAACCACACCTATATGTCGTCAAGGAGGATGGAGACCCAAGCTTGAAGCTGTGGGCGCAGACAATGTTGCTGGAGGACAGGGCAGACCAAGGAATGAGCTTCCAGCAGTGGATGGGGACACTGAGAGAGAAGGTAGGTTAATCGTACATGACCTTTTAGCCTTTGAAATCCCGGCTCTTTGCAGAGGCGTTAAGGCGTGTTAAATCGGACTCACGTGCTGATGTATGCTTTGCGTGCAGGTTATGCAATAAGTGCCAAGGCACACAATGACTCGAAAGCGAAATATACGACGATGGCCACTGATGATGAAATGAGCGTGCTCTAGTAGGCAAGCGGGGTATGAAGGAAATAACGATACGTTGATAGCAATTTTGATAGGGGAGCAAAGGGTTTACGTATAGACTGAGTGTGAAGAGAAGCACTGTTGATTAATATACATCTTTCAGTATCTGAGCCCCTAGCATTATATCTTCTGCGGTCCAGAGTCTGTTGATGAGCTTCGTATTATAAAACTACCCACAGATCCAGCAACGTACAACTGTCCAGCGAATAATAAACTATATATAGTGACTTGCCAAGACATATGACATGCCGATATCTCCAGTATCCCCAAATCACTACTTCTTCATTCAATATGCCAATAGCTCGCTGTTCTGGTTTATGCCGTCTAATCATTATAATTTAGCAATGTTTACAGAGGCACGTGACCAAAATACCTGTAAATTCTCCCTGAGTCAGCATTATATTGTAAGCAGCCAATGGCAACCACCGACAACCTCCTGAGCCATCTCCCAAGAACTCCATGAATCCCGTGACAGGAAGCATCATAAGTTACGGAGAGATGGCAGCTGGTTATTTTCCGACCAAGGGGCAATCGCCAGTAGATAGCAGCGTTGCTTCTCCGGCCCTGTCCAGTACTGGCCAGGCGCCCATACGTTCCAATGCGCTGTCGTCGAAGGTCAACAGTGTCCTCTCGGCATCGTATGCAGACCTCGAGATCAGAGATGCCTTGCAATTACTTGATGAAAGAGGAATTGAGAATACAGTGGAGACGAGACGTCAGCTGAGACTCGATATCCAAAAGGATGTCATTGACAGCAATGGGCTGGTGATCAAGGAGTTCGGCCATGTCGCTGAGGTGGGTTTACATTTTAGCCCCTCCGATATACGGGCCAAACTGACATATTCTCATTAGCAACTGAGGCGCATCGGACAGAGTATAGCAAATCTGAATCAGGGATGTGAAGAGATGCGGCGGCACATCACCGCTGCTCACCAAGAAACCGCCCCAGTGTTGGATGAGGCGTCTGATCTGATGGCTCGTAAGAAGGACGTTGAAACGAAGCAGAAATTGCTTCAAGCTTTCAATACCCATTTCGTCATGTCCGACGATGACATTGCGACTCTTACCTCCACCGCAGAACCTGTTAACGACAAGTTCTTCATTGTTCTTAACCGCGCCAAGCAGATTCAAGTGGACTGTGAGATTCTCTTGAGCTCTGAGAACCAGAGGCTTGGCCTGGAGATTATGGAGCAAACCACGACAAATCTCAATGGCGCATTTCAGAAGTTGTATAGGTGGATTCAGCGCGAGTTCAAGTCACTAAATCTTGAGAACCCCCAGATCAATGCCTCCATTCGGAGGGCGCTGAGAGTGTTGGCAGAAAGGCCAACACTGTTTCAGAACTGTCTTGATTTCTTCGCCGAAGCGAGGGAGCACATTCTGTCAGATTCATTCTATACGGCATTGACTGGTTTATCGGTAACCGGAGATGAAGATAAGACAGTGAAACCTTTAGAGCTTGTGGCACATGACCCCTTACGATATGTTGGTGATATGCTGGCATGGACCCATTCTGCTACTGTCAGCGAAAGAGAAGCACTTGAGGTGTTATTTATCTCCGACGGCAATGAGATTGCCAAAGGCATTCAAGCTGGCAGAGATAGTGAGCCGTGGAATAAATATACTCGGGACGAGGATGCAGACACTGTTTTCGATGGCCACAAGGCCCTGAATGATCTCGTTGACCGAGATGTCGCTGGCGTAGCGCGCGTGCTGAAGCAACGGATCGAGCAAGTTATACAGAGTCATGACGAAACAATTCTAGTTTACAAGATCTCGAATCTGGTTAACTTCTATCGGGTCATGTTTACAAAAATCCTGGGCGAAGATTCTGCGTTGCTGAGCACGCTTCAAGGACTGGAGGACTTTGGCTTACGCCAGTTCCGCGTACTCATGCGAGACCATATTGCCAGCCTACAGACTGAAACGCAGCAGCCACCTACAGACTTGGGGCTGCCGATTTTCTTACAAGATGGGCTCAAACAGCTCACTGAGATTATGAAAACCTACGACACATCGTTTACAAGCGCGAAGAGTAGAGAAGAAAACTTCAAAACAATTCTCGAGGATGCCTTTGAACCATATATTAGGGGTATAGAGACCATGGCAAAAGATATGGAAATGCCATCAAATTCGATATTCATCATCAACTGCCTCCTGTCTTGCAAGACGACGCTAGAGTCGTACCAATTCACATCCGACCGCGCTGAGGAGCTCGGAAAAACAGTGGAGCAGCACTCAATTGACCTTATTGAGTATCAATATGCCTTTTTCTTGCAAAGCTCTGGACTACAGCGTCTCGTCAACACGTTGCAATCCATGGGAAATGAGCCAGACCTGAAGAAGCTCGTATCCACGGAAGCCTTCCAGCCACAAGCTCTCAAGGATGCCAGCCAGATACTAGACGACTTCTTGCCGTCCGCTCTCATGGACGCATTGGATAATCTGAGGCAGTTACAGAGCTCTAGGCTAGCACGGGAAATCACTGAAGAGGCAGCCGATAGGTTCTGCGAGGACTTTGAGGTGGTGGAGGAGAGGATTACCCAGGCCGATGGTGTTGTAGAGAAGTCTGAGGATGGTGAATATGGCGAAGAGGTACTTGGACTCCGAGCTTTGTTCCCACGAACTAGCGGGGAGATTCGAGTTCTACTGACGTAGAGAGGGGAACCGATATATCAATTCGGATATTAGCAACTTAACTTCGGGAATCCGCACAATACTGTGGCCCAAATATAGACCATAAAACATGGAACAGTTTCCCTTAACAAGGCTGCAGTTACTACATTCCGTGACGTTTGACAACGGCTCATTAGCGCCTCAGTTTGGTATATACACAGTATGTAGTTGTGACGATGGCGATCGACAACTGTATGGCGCATGCGGAAGCGTAGATTGTGGTGGGGATCCTTGCCAATCAAGCGCCACCCCGCATTTCCCACTGTGCCAGCCTCACTGCTGATGTGTGCTACCCTGTTCGTCTCTACTTTTACCATGAGCGTCATAATATATATCTTGTATACTAGAGGAATTATGGCCCTGTAAATTTTCCTTATCGTCTTAATTGTAGTCTGCAAAAGTAACTGTTATATTTCTGGGTTTGCGCGGCAAGCACAGGTCCCACTATCAGACACCGACGTCATTTTGCACCTGTACGAACATCAATCAGCCCTGCCACAACTGCGGTCAACTCCAACATACGAACAACAATACTGCGAATTAGCCAGGCATCAACCCTGTGGGATGTGCCGGCTGTTAACTGAGGAACCATGATGCGGAATAAGAATTTCTCGTCCCTGCAAAAGACGTACGATGAGTGTTACTTGATATGCTCAACGGCAGTGTACTTCGAGAGTCAGGTATGCGCAAGACAGCCCTGCCGGGAAAGACCCATGCCCGGTCTTCACTGATCGATGCTCATATTTACTAACGTATGATTGCTAGGGCAATGAAAGCGAGGCCTTGCGGTCATGGCGGTCAGCCCTCGACCAGATTTACTTCTTCAACGCCCGAACACCTGCCGATCTGCGCCCACGGTCAGAAACCGAGAAAGCATTGAAGGATAGCCTGAGGGATATGGAGATCCAATGCAAGGAGCGGGTTGAACTTCTGGAAGCTCTGAGTGTTTCACGAGGAGATAAAGCATCGGCGGACGAAGGCACGGGCGCTGCGTCATCTTCTCAGCAGTCGAGCACAGCGAACAAGCTCTCGAAGAGCCCTATAACTCCGCGCCCGTCAAACGAATCCGAAGCACCTGTCAGGGGATTTATTGGAGATGGTACTATTCCTGCTATTAGCTATCCGGATCTCTCTCGACCTACTCGTCCTACACCATCCCCACGACCAAGGCCACCAGTCCCCCCAAGGAATATATCCGACCGTGCGGTTGTTGGACGGAACTCGTCAAGCACGACAGTATCGAGTGATGCTGCTGTAAACGCTGCTCAAGCTCAAGTGCCTTCTTCTGGGCCAGACAGCTCCGTTCCAGCAAAGAAGGCATCCAAGAAGACGTCCAGGAGCAAAAGTCCACAGAAAGAGCGATCCATGCTTACTACACTACGATTCAACAAGGGGGAAAAGCGTCCTACTAAACCGGCACGAGTTTCTTCTAATACAACTGATGACACTGTCACTAGCAAAGCGGCAACTCTGGCATGGAACGCTCTCCGAAAGAAGCCGTCACCTAAAGATGATGGTGGCAGAACACATGCTCTAGGAGTGGCTGCAAGCGCAACTGCGCTGGATAATAGTCGCAAACAAGGCACGGCAGAACGGCCAAGTTCTGATAACCAGGAAGTTCACTACAACAGCCATTCTAGGAGACTTGTCAGCGGCCGGCCAAAGAGCAATAGCCCGCCAGAATCTACAACCCGAGGTGAATCATATACTACTGGCGACGGTCCTGAATATCCATTTCCGTCTACAAACCCACAACAGCAGGCAGCTGTGTCCGGACCAATGCTAAATTTTCCTACAGTCTCCGAAATTCGGAACCTTCCACCTAGCGCTCCATCATCAGATCCCGAAACCACCAGCAGGTTTAAGTTCAGGACTCCGCCTCCGGTTCCACCGGCAAAGCCTGCAAAGTTCGACGCCCCATCATATCCTACATACCTAAGGGAATACCCGGAAACTACGGCCAAGAAGAATGCTGTGGAAAGCCGAACCATGTTGCCACTCCGTAGGAGATCGCCCGCTAAGCCAAGGACCTCAGGGGAAGAGAGAAATCCGGAAGCAAACGGCTCGTTCTCCCGCAGAGACGCACGGCATGTAGGAAGAACGTCGCTCGATGATGATAGCTCCTCCCCCAGTTATGACGAAAGGTCCGGTCGACCCAGGAGGCCCCGGAGGAAGATTCCCAAACAGAAGGAGAACGAAGATGCCATTTTAGCAGACGCCGATGCACCGAAGGTTGAAGAGTCCGATGACTCTGGAGATAGGCAGGAGCAAGATGATTGGGCAAAGAAAGTCAAGTACATGATGAAGCATCTGCCCAAAGGCTGCGATGAGCTTGCCGCCAAGCAAATCTTCAATGAAATTGTTGTGAAGGGTGATGAGGTTCATTGGGACGATGTGGCTGGACTAGATGCTGCAAAAAATGCCTTGAAGGAAGCTGTGGTGTATCCATTCCTGCGGCCGGATCTTTTTATGGGTCTCCGAGAACCAGCTAGGGGTATGCTCCTCTTTGGACCACCGGGAACCGGCAAGACCATGCTTGCTAGAGCCGTGGCGACGGAATCCAGGTCAACATTCTTCTCGATCTCGGCGAGCAGTCTCACAAGCAAATATTTGGGCGAATCTGAGAAACTTGTCCGAGCCCTCTTCGCTCTGGCAAAATCTCTCGCGCCTAGTATTATCTTTGTGGACGAGATTGACTCTCTGCTCTCTAGCCGTGCCGGTGCTGGCGAACATGAGGCCACGAGACGAATCAAGACGGAGTTCCTCATCCAGTGGAGTGACCTCCAGCGCGCAGCTGCTGGCCGAGAACAGACTGATAAGGAGAAGGATGCGGGTGATCCCACTCGGGTGCTTGTCTTAGCTGCAACCAATATGCCCTGGCTAATTGACGATGCCGCGCGGAGACGGTTTGTAAGGAGACAATACATTCCACTACCGGAGGGTGATACTAGGGCCGTACAGTTGGCAAATCTCCTCGGTCACCAGAAGCACAATCTGAGTGTGGAGGATATCCAGAAGCTGGTCATGATTACTGAAGGTAAGCATTCTAAAATTATATACACTGGGCATCAATAGTACTTTTGCTAACTGTTCAAGGTTTCTCTGGCTCAGATATCACAGCCCTGGCCAAGGACGCTGCTATGGGTCCTCTCCGTTCGCTTGGTGAAGCGCTCCTTCACATGCCCATGGACCAAATCCGCCCAATCCAGTTTGAAGACTTCATGGCAAGTCTGGTGAACATTAGACCTAGCGTGAGTCAGCAGGGCCTCATGGAGTATGAGGCGTGGGCGAAGGAATTTGGTGAGAGGGGCGGTTGATGCATTGTTATTATAGAGGCCTGGTATTCTCGGTGAGGACAGGGGGCGTTCTAGGCGGCATCACCAATGGGACAGCGGAGCACTGTGGTATCCGTAGAGTATAGTAGGATGCGCAGTATTGATATGCGAATGCACGACTATATAATACACATGGTTACTTAGTACATATTTTACAGTCTCTCCATCTCCTCGAATCTATATCACAGCCTCAGTGTCGCAAAACGCCCCAGAAATGCCCAAACCCTCCCGTCATCAAAATATTCCCCGAGCAGGTCCAATGCCTACGAACTCTCCTCGATCTTTTCTTCTGTGCCACTCTTCGCTCTCCTTAAGTCTTTCGCTTCCTTCTTCAGCCTCCTCTCCTCTAGTCGCTCCACCTCGGTCATCACTGATGGTCGCGCCTCGATAGGCTCTCCAAAGGGTGCTATGATGCGGCTTACGACGTGGCGGACACTCTTGCTTACACGCCATCCGGAGCTAATCTCGATAATATCGCCTGCGCGCAGGGAGGAGCGTGGATCGTGGACCAAAACCGTTTGGGGGTGGTTGAAGTACTAAAGCTTACTGTCAGCATTGGTATTATTTGCCATGAAGGCTGCTTGAATGCGACATAGCCGGGCAGGAGGAGCTAAAAGCGAGTGATATGGAGAGGAAATTTACCTTTCGGACATGCTTGTTCCACTTCTGACCCCCGATGCGGACCTTGACAGTCTTCTCCATGAGGCCAGCCGTGAGCACGACGGCATTTATAACGCGCGATTGGGGGGCCGACATAATTAGGTTTCGGCGCTTTGAGCGCGGTCCAGGCTGGTCGTGTTGCGAGTCAATTGAGCTGTATTGACTGCGGGGGGTGAAGAGCGGTTGCGAAGGCCGAGGATGTGAGGCGTAGATTTGACGTCGTGAGGGTCTTCCGAATTGGACGAGGTTCGAGAGATTTTGGTGGAGTGTTTGTCATGTTTGCTCGGGTACAGGTATACAAACCCAATCCGGGGTTACTACACCAAAGCAGAAATTGGGCCAGACCAAAATAGTGGCAGATAGTTATTATATTTCTCTCTGGTTCTTTCATTTTAATATAGGTCAATTATTGATGTACTTGTGGCTGCGCGCTGTTTTGTCCTACGACCAATATTTGTCTGGAGAGATTTCTAGATATCTCCCCTCCAAGGACAAGATGAGGGTTTCCCGAAGTGATACTCAAATGCTATTTTTTTTATATTTTTCGGTATCACTTTCTTATTTAGACTACGTTTAAATGCGTCATGTTTCCCACACTATCCCGTACATCGCAATGTAGGAATAACCAAAGATGGATAATATGCCAGCAACCCTCAAATATATATTTACGAAGTCGCATCCCCAGGCTCAGTCGACCACCATCCTTACTTCTTACGAAACACACAAGTCGAGAACTGAGATTAAGAAGGGACGGAATGTACCTGTGGGCATTGATCAGAAAAGGAGGCGGTGGGGAGAACGGGGGATTGGAAGGCGGTCCGGTGACGGAACGCCGGGCGATGAGTTCGCATTATCCCTCGCGGTGAGCGCCAAATCGTCGAGAGACAGCCATAGTTCTCAATTCTCCTCGAGGATTTCCACTCTGGCTTTATTCTCTTCCACATATCCGCCCATCTTCTGCTTTGCGACCTGGTCCTGGACAATCTCTAGCTGCGTAGTGACCTCCAGGAGCTGCGTACGCAGCGGAGACGACAGCAACCACTAGCAACGAACGTATATATACCACATATTCGCTCAAAGAACAGGCCACAGGCTGCAGCGAGAGGATATGGTTATAAAAGTTCGATATATTGTCAACCAAGGCTTCATAAATAAATTACGATATGCACTCTTGGTGGTAACTCAATTGGTTCCATTACATATATACAGAGTTCAGGTGCCCACGCCATTCATCCATCCCTTTATTTCGAAATCCCTTGAGGTGTCACTGCGAATGTAGGTCGCACAAATCTGCAATAGATGTCAGCTAAAGGTGAAGAGGAGGCTCATCAAACTCGGGAAGATCGTACCTATCGGAATTGTATGCGCTCGTAGTCTTGCCCAGAAGCTCCTTCTCTCGGTTCTGATCGGCCAAATGCCTACGCACAAGATCTCTGTCTTCCTCTGCCGTCAACATCGGAATCAGGTAGATTCTCGACCACATCTTCTCGCGTGCAAGCTCACTGGAAGTACCCGTTAGCACTCCATCTTCACAAACAACCACATTCCAGCTCCCCATCCTATCGCATGTTGGTAATCGACATACTTTTGTTCTCTGATTCCCTGTCCAACTCTCCAGAAGCCGTAGGTCATCAATGCGCCCATTCCGAGAAGTAGATA
Source organism: Pseudogymnoascus sp. WSF 3629 (assembly GCA_001662585.1). Lineage (NCBI taxonomy): Eukaryota > Fungi > Ascomycota > Leotiomycetes > Thelebolales > Thelebolaceae > Pseudogymnoascus > Pseudogymnoascus sp. WSF 3629. The sequence continues at coordinate 383,372 of KV454566.1, forward strand.
TGCCGGGCGGAAGCCTCTGGCCGGCAAGTTGCGCTATTCCGCCGTTAGCACAGTATAGAGACAACCGAATCATCCAATTGACTGAGAATATATACCTTGTACTGGACGGCATTGTAGCCACCAACTGGAGGCAGGTCTTGAGGCATCGTGATGTGTTTGGCAGCTCGTTTGTGGTTCACGCGTGGTGAGCTTCCAGGTGAGGTGAAAGCGGTGAGTTGTCGTATGGTCACGTGATATATTTGCAACCTAAGGCACACATAACTGTGTCTTTTCCAGGGCCGAGACTAAGCCTTATACAGCGATGGTGGGGTTTTCTGCCATTGATTCCAAGAGCATTTCAGGACGCACAAGGTGCTAACCCAGGTCACTTTCAGTAACTGCACCGGCGAACTCAGAGTGGCGCATAACAATCAGGATGGCGGAAACGGAAGAGCGTCCCTCAAAAATGAGGAAGCTCGAACTCCTCAACGACATCAGTATCTCCCAGACGGATGGGCAAGGTGACATTGAAAACGATTTAAAAGCCCCAGAGCAATCCATTGCGAAACGCGAAACCGAAAGCGCCGTATCCTCCGACTCAGAACATGAAGAACAAGAACAAGCCGCTAGCGAAAATGGAACAGCCAGTGGTCTTGCGGGTGATTCGGGGACTCCCTCCATGTCCAAGAACCAATTGAAGAAGCTTCGCAGGAAGGCCGCGTGGGAAGCTGGCAAAGACTATCGAAAGGAACAGAAGAAGGCCAAGATAACTGCAAAGAGGGCTCAACGAGCAGCTGATAAGGCTGCACTGCTCGCGAGTGGCATTGACGTAGCCGCCCTGGCGAAACCACGCCCGACACCATCAACACAAGTTCCCGTAACGCTACTATTGGATTGCGATTTCGATAGCTATATGACGGATAAGGAGGTTATGAGCTTGGGTCAGCAGATTACGAGGTGTTACAGCGACAATAAGCATGCGAAATACCGGGCGCACTTGGTTGTTAGCAGCTTTGGTGGGCGACTAAAAGAAAGATATGAGACGGTGCTGTCGAGCCACCATTTAGGTTGGAAGGGCGTTACATTTTCGGAGAAGTTTTTTGTCGACGCAGGGAAAGATGCCCATGATGTTATGATTGGGCCTGAGGGGGGAAGGGTAAAAGGCGCATTGCTAGAGGCTTTACTCCCAACCGACAACATTCCGGTGGCGGTTCAAGAGCCAGAAACGAGCGAAGCAATTCAGCGACCAAACGAACCAGCCTCCGAGCCAGAAAAGCAAACTACAGCCCAGCCCGCCCAGGCCGCGAATGGCTCCGAGTCATCAATCCCTTCCGAACCAGTATCGACGCCCCAGGTTCCCGATATTCCAATTCCAACTACTCCTCAAATCGTGTACCTCTCTTCCGACTCCGAGCACACCCTCGATTCACTGTCACCATACACTACCTATGTTATCGGCGGCATTGTAGATAAGAACCGCCACAAAGGGCTCTGCCACAGGCGGGCCAACGAGCTCGGCATCCCGACAGCAAAGCTACCCATTGGAGAGTATATGCAGATGCAGAGCCGCACAGTACTAACAACGAACCATGTGGTTGAGATCATGGCGAATTGGCTGGAAACGGGGGACTGGGGGGAGGCATTCTTGAAGGCGATTCCAAAGAGGAAGGAGGCGGTCTTGAGGAAAGGTGGAAAGAAACAGAGGCCAGAGAATGAAAAAGACGGCGAGGATGAAGACGATGATGATGCTCAGGAGGAAGACACGATGGAGATGGATGGAACGAATAATGACGAAGCTACACCCAAAATTTCAGAAGGGCAGAATGCTCCAGCGGCTGATGAGACGGTTTAAGAAACTGCTGGATTTGCTGGAATATACTGTTCACGCTCATTCTAAAAGTAGGCTCAGGGCCTTGTTGATATTTTCTATGTATATACCAGGAGCATCAGAAAAGTTAACATTTGCCCCGCGTCAAAGAGTACTATCAAAGGAATCAGTATCATGCTATGCGAAGTGTGCGTGGTAATTATCGCCAGAAGCGATTTCTAGAAGCAGATAGATTCTCCACCACAGCTTCTTGCACTTTACATGTCTTAGTTTTTGCGATGTCGGAATTCCATGGATCTTCACTAATGAGTCTTCTGGAAAAAGTTATTTTTTGGCTGCACCTCGATACTTCTGTACTAACAATATCTGGTCCGCTGTATGTTAAATACGTCGACAGAGTGAATAAGCTCATCTACTTCAGAGAGTCACGAAAGCAAGTCATATCGCCGCAATATCGCTCACTATCTTCCACAACATTGACACACAGACCCGCTACAACACAACCCTTCCGGATCTCAACATTCATCGTTGACCACATCCTGCTACCTGCAACTTCACAAGAGCAATGACCCACCCCGTCCTCGCTCTGTTCACCATCGGGCTCTCGATATGCATCGTCCTGCACTGGCAGTCAACGGGCCCCTGGACGGACTTCTTCCAGCTTATCATACTCGCCGCACTCTCCATGAAGGTCCTGGCTTGGATAATCTGGGCTTCGTTGTGGGAGGGCTGGGAGTGGGTGGAAGATGATGATGAATATGAAGACGAGGAGAGAGAAATAAGAGATTACTGGCGTAGGAGGGATGAGGAGCAAATGAGTGGGATGGTGGGAAGCGTGATAGACGGGGAGGAAGGAGAATAAATGAAATGGGAGTGGTATAACTTTGGTTTGTGTGTGTGTATGAAGGCCAATCCATGGGGATATGATAATTGTGAAGCTGCTGGTTGGTACTTTTAAGGGAGAGGTTGTTATCAAAGAACGACAAAATACCAAAAACAAATACCAAAAACATACAACAGTGGGTATTCGCTGGTGGTCACCTACCTAACTATTAATCTACTGATCTCAACCAAACACGTAGATAATAATTAAATCGGTGCCTTTTAGCCTGGGGGTGAGCCTCGTCGCCTCTACCCCCATTTTAAGATGGCGACCACCTCGACCACCTCGGCCACCTGAAAGTGGGTTACGCCCGCCTCGCCTAGCAGTAAGGTCTATAGACTACTACAGGCCAATGCGGGTGTAACAGTGCGCCTATAAAGGGTCACCACCAAGACACCACCCATTACACTACCAGCCTTGGGCCCGTAGATACAAACTAGTCTAGGTTGCGCCTAGTTCTCTTCGTCTTTCCTCTGTTGCTTTGGATCTTTTATTAAAGTACCTCTTGACTTCTTAGTCTAGCACTATGCTCGTATACTGTTACGGGTAAGGTCGACCATTACAGGGCGAGCCCTTTCGGCCCGGCCTTTGCTGAGTCTTGTACAATTTGCCCTTTACTTTAAGTGTCATGTCACATGCTATTGCAACTATCTATTCATGGGGGCTATCAGGAGGCTGGGAGTTCAGTAGAGCAAAAATTCCTATCATAGGAGCAATCACAGCCCCGCCAAGCCACCCACACATCGGGGAGCCCTGTCGGGTCCACTCCTCCCGTAGCACCCGGAGCACCCGCAGCACCCCCAGCCCCATGGGCTCCAAACCCCAGTCACTAAATTTTAGCGGAGTTTTGGTGGCTTCCGAACAAATCAGGAGCGTCTTTACCGTCGGTGAGCATCCTCGAGGGGCTGTGCAAATTCGATATCGCAAGGCTGGACAACTGATGTTTGGTCCGGCAGGATGCATATGATTCCAACTGCAGTACCTCCCTATCAGTTGGGTGAATATGGCGTGTACAGTCGGTCTATCCGTCTGCCTTGCCAGAGAGGTGAAATTTGACTATTTGTTTTGTCTGTTTGCCACAATTACAAGCTTTGGCAGCTATGTGGAAATACATATACTCCGAGTCTCAAGCCTTTCCCATCCTTAACACAAAATCCTGGGCCATATTGTCGATGTAGAATATCGTCCACCATGCATTCGACCACCATAGGTGACGTGCTGGCACTTCTTAGCTTAGTTAAGACGACCTACGACAACTACACCGATTCGAGGTCCGCATGTTTAGAAGTCAAGGCAGAGTTGGTTTTCCTCCCGGATAAAATTGATGAATCTCTGACGTTTCAGTCTCGACATCTTGCTGTCGACCTTGGAGGACGTCGACACAGCCATTAAACAAGCAGATGAGGGAGGCGTGCTGGCAGAAAAGGTATCTGCAGTCTTAACTAGGACGCATACAATCATCAAGGAGTTAGAAAAGTATCTCGAGCGTTATATAAAAAAGCCAGACAATATCTTTGACAAGGCTTCTTTAGCAAGTCGTCGAATGTTATTTAACGAGGACAAGATACAACGATTCCACAGAAGGATCAAGCTTAACCTCCTAGAACTATCAGTCGTCACATCATCCTCCGCCCTAAGAGCGACAGAACGACTGGTGAAAGCGCAAAAACATCATGAAATCCTAAATTGGCTCGATGAAAGAGGTTGTCCACCTAGACCTTCTGTTCCACACTTGAAACTCCAGGAGGGCATAGTCTCATGGTTTCACGATACTACTGAGTTTAAGGAGTGGCTGGAAGAACCAAGGCGAACGCTGATATGCGATGGCAAACCAGGTGCTGGCAAAACCACATTATTGGCCGAAACATTGACTATGCTAGAGCGGAAAGCCGAAAAGGAATACGGCGCAAGGGCATTCATCTTCTTCCAGCAACATAACAGAGATCAGCAAAGACTCCAAGATGTTCTGCGCATTTTTGTTCTGCAGTTATGCAAAGCGGCTGAATCACTCCCAGACCCAAGTGCCTCAGAGGAGCTTGAGAAACTCTTTAAGAAATGCAGATCAGAATATTCTCCAAGCGCCGACGATTTGATGAAAGTGCTCCAATCTATGGTCAAGAAGTTTCCAAGAATATACTTCGTCTTAGATGCTATTGATGAATGCTCGGACACTGATAACGTTCGGGACCACCTACTCATATATCTCAGGACACTCCAACTAGAGGCTGGGGCTGGGGTATCCATTCTTGTCTCCTCTCGTCACGATCATCCACATCGAAGCTTGTTTAATAAACTTGGAGAGCCGGCTTTCTTGAGAATAAGTGCAAGAGACGATGATATTCGATCTTACGTGAACAATCAGCTCGAAAGCTCATCTGAACCTATTGTTGAGAACATCTGCAAGGAAGGCAGTAGACTTCCCGAGGAGATTGTACAACTTCTCATTACCTCGTCGTCTGGGATGTGCGTATACCATTGATATATTATGCTAGTGTGTAGGCTAAATTGCTTCTAGGTTTCTGATTGCAAAATTGGGTATTCGAATGTTATTAGCGCAGCTTAAAATTTCCGAACTTAAGTCTGCAATGCACAAAGTGGAAGCAGGATTGGCAGATCCTTACGATCAGATGTACGACCTCAATATCCAGCGAATCCAAAATCATCGCGAGCGTGCATTGTCCATTCTCGCCAGACTCGTGGTTTCTAAAAGGGCACTCTCTATTAGAGAGCTCCAGGAGAGTCTTGTGATGAACGATGAGCCGGAAGTCATGGATTTTGATGAGTCTGACTTCATTCCCGTCAAGAACATTCTCAACATCTGCGTCGGCTTGATCGTGGTCGATGAAGCTTCACAAAGTGTCAGTCTTGTTCATTCCACTCTACGGGGGTATGTGCAACGAAAGCACACAGAGCTGGTCGAAAGGGGTCATATTCAATTCGCATCTGCCTGTCTACGATACTTGTGTCTGGAGCGATTTTCCGGTACACACAATCCGGCCGAGGCCCAGTCGGACAATATCGTGCCAGCCAGAAATGAGAAGTATAAATTCTTGAGATACGCAGCAACGTACTGGGCGTCTCACTTCAAAAGCACTACCACCACTGGAAAAACTAGAAGCCACAATGGAAGCGAGTCCGACCTTGAGAACCTTGCACTGGCTTTTCTCGGGAGCAGTACACTTGTTGATAGTGCCAGCCGGGCAATGTTCTTCCCGGAGATCTTCTTTACCGAAAAGTCGAGGGAAAACATGACCGGTCTCCACCTAGCCTCACTTTTCGGGGTTGACAGTCTAGTTGAGAAAATATTAGATTTAGGGCATTCAATTAACGCCGGAAACGCGCGCGGTCAGACTCCATTGCATATGGCAGCTATGTCAGGAGGTCAGACGAGTGTTGCTAGAATACTATTGGCTTCTCCTGGCATTCATCCTGATGCTCGAGATGTGGAGGGCTACACACCACTTCATGTTGCTACAGCATTAGGGGCTATAGGGATTGTCGGCCAACTAGCTGTTAGAACTGATGTTGATGTTAACGCCGTCGATGAGGTTATGCCGGGGCCTACTATTACCATGATCCCAACTGGACTCCCAGGTTACTACGTCGCTCTCGATGATGTAGTTCAGCTGCTGATGGAAAAAATTCATGCGGCGCGAGTTCTCGCTGGTCCCGATGAAGGAAATGTTATGGACCCTTCGTCAACATTAACAGCAAGTAACACGGCTCCTACAGGCTTGCAATTGCCTCCTGTTAATGAGGAGCCCTCCTCCGAGAATGACTCGCTTGTTTCAGTACGCCTGAAAGTCGGCAGATTACGGGCTACTCCATCATACCAAGATCGACTTCCAATCTCTAGCTTAAGTCGTCCTCGCGGTCGAACAGCTTTACATAATGCAGCGAGGATTGGAAACACCGATATCGCTAAAATGTTGTTAAATAATCCATCCATCCAGATCGATATCAAGGATGGCCAGGGAATGACTCCATTGCACAAGGCTGCCAAATACGGCCACTTATCGATTGTCAAATTGCTCATGGACCAAGCTGGAGTGACTGGCTGGGAGCATTCTAGTGAGCAGGCCGGTCGCTTGCCCATCCATCTAGCTGTAAAATATGGTCACATGCATGTAGTGGCTTTCTTTGTCTCTCAAGATAAGGAGTTAGTCAATGCTGCAGACAATGAGGGAAATACGATACTGCATCATTCAATCTACGTACATCCTACAACAGTCATTGAGGGCATTCTGAAATACGACAATGTCATGCCTGATGTTAGAGACAAGTGTGGAAAGACGCCGCTATGGAAGGCGATAGAAATCAACAACATCCCTGTGGTCTCAATACTGCAACAGCTCTCCGATGTTAATCAAGACCCTACGGACAACGAAGGCCGTCGACCGAACGAGGCTAGAAGCGAAGAAGAGCAGCAAGTTCCACTACCGCCAACTAATAACACCGAAATGCCGCTTGAACAATTAGACAGCCCGGTCAGCCTTGAAAATCTGGTTATAGGGTGATCAGTCATTTGGCATTCTATAATGGAATACTTCTTAGGACTAAAATTTCGCTTCGCTCATAGTTGGTGAAGCAGAGTGTGCCATTTGGCGATTACGGCAGCATGCTGTGTCTGTACCACCGGCAGAGTCAGCGAGCTGGCCATGGGCTCCGAAGGCGGTGTCGTAGAACCAGGCGTACTGCTATGGAAGAAGTGCAGCGCCGGTGCAGTTCACCATTTCCAAGGCGGAGAGGTCGAATTGCTTCTTAGGCTCGACCCCGCGGCGCTCGAGTTCTTCGAGGTAGCGGGGGGAGATGCCCAGATGGGTGACCTTATGATGGGCGGCAATCTCCAGGAGAACGGTGGGGGCGGTATGGAAAGGCGAGCCGTCGTAGGTGATGATGTGGGCGCCGGTAAGGAGGGACGTGATGGATTTATTATACATGGCCCAGGAGGTTGTGGTGAAGATCATTTGTGTGGACGAGGGGCCGATGTTGTAGTGGAGGGGAAGTTCTTTCTTTTGAGAAATGAGAACGCCACCTGCGCCATGGACGATGCATTTTGGCTGACCGGTTGTGCCGGAGGAGTAGGCGATTAGTTGGGGTGTATCGAAGGCATGTTGTGGGAAGAGTTTCTCTCGTGCTATAGGCCTCTCAGTAGCCAAGAACGTACGGAGGGACTCGCTCTTGGAAATCTGCGAGATATCTCCCACATCTGCACCTCTCGGGCAAATGATGAACTTCTCAAATTCCGACGTGTCCTTCAATGCATTAGCCACTTCGATGGCCTTTTGCTTGATATTAGTTTTCTTTCCCGCATATACAGCAAAGTCCTCCATCAGCACGATTCGCGGCCTGACCTGCAGCAGCCGGTCAAGAATGCCCTTTGTCCCCATGTCTGTGCTAGTGCTCGTAAAGATCGCACCGAGCGCCGTCACTGCGAGAAAGACGAGCATCGTATTAAGAGTGTTCGATGCGCATTCCGGAACGCTGAGGCGTAGCGCGCGACAAGTGTGTGCAGTTCGTCCCAGGCCACGGAGCGGACATCGGTGTTCCCTTCCCGGATGCTGGTTACGGCGAGCTTGTTAGGGTCGCGACCGGGGCCGTAGAGAATGTTTTCGGCGAGGTTGAGCCTCACACCGTCGAACCACTTTGGGATGGTGTGCATAGGAGCAGAAGTATCGACAACCTGATTGCATCATTAGAGAGTTTACCGTGAAATACGGGGCGGAAGAGTACTTTGCTGTAAAGGCCTTGTGAATAATATCAGAATAACGGAAGACATCGTCCTAGAAATCGGCATAGCGAGATGTGGAATATTCATAAATATCATTGTATGTCTATCCTGAAATATTAGATGTTCATCTCCTAAAATGATGCAACCTTTATCTAGTCATAACGAGTGTCTACTCACTTATAGGCTCAAATTCTGTCGCTTATTAACGTACTAACGGAAGCGTTCAAGATATGTTGTTTCTAGATGGGGATGCCGCCAGAGCACCTTGGGAGGAGTGACGACGGTAGTTTGTGACATAATGAGGAAACACGGAAATCAGTGTAATTTGAGTTGTCAAATCCAGAGAAAGGATCGCTAAAGAGAGTATAATGGGTAGGAAAGTAATAGAGCCAGCCAAGGCAGACCAGGGCCTCGGTGGTACTACATACCGAACGACGCTACTCACAATGTCGACTATTGTCCATGTGCCTTATTCCCCAACTCTGTGCCGAGGAGCACGGACTTGTGTAGGAAGCTGTACAAACCCAGGAAGTGTGCTGTTAACGCTAAGTTGCCGTGGAAAGATATTGCATTGCCGTGGGATGACATTGCCATGGGAAGCTGCTTCGGCGGCGGGCGGCGGGGCGGCGGGGCGGTTGTAGAAAGTAAGTTCCCAACCTGAGTTAGGGAGGAGTGCGGTACCAGACCGCTCCCCTATTGGCACCCCTGCTACTGCCTTAGCGTTCTTTAACGTTGCCCCGTACCCCGCACATAAAGCCCCACTTCTCCAAAATTTCCCCAAACTTCCGTCTCGTGGAATTGTCTCCGTGAAGCTTTTCGGCTTGTTCTCCACCCGTAACCGACCGACTGTATAGAAATTTATGTGTAGGAACACGTTTGTGAATCTCTCTCCTTCACCTTATCGCAGAAGCACACTACCGAAAAGGCTACTCTTCTTGCGCTTCTCACCTCTTCTTGTAATCCCAGAGCCACGTATTTTCTACTCAGCTTCTCTAGTCTCTGTATTCCATTCTTAAACTGAAATTTTTGTCTAATAAGCCATTCACCATGCCTAAAGCAATAGTAATGGATGAGCAGCCTGGGAAACCAGGAAGAGTCTACTGGCAGTACGTCCCCCCCATTGCTCCTGATGCGCATGGCTTGGCTATTGTGGCGAGCAAGGGCATGGCAATTACAGGATGGAAGATATTAAGTGGCGAATATATATTGGAGAAGATGTGGAAGGATTTCGAGGAAGACAAGAAGAATCTGGATGTTGAGCCAAATTAGTCGTTGTTATGCGCAACTTCTTCCCGTTGGAGGAACATCACCAGTGCCCTCTGTTTTACCAAGCGTGTAACTTGCTTGATGGGTGAGGGTGAGGATTCTTGGCACTAGATACACTAAAATTTATAGTAGAGCTAAACATTAAAAATGTTTTCATTCTATACAACTATATAATTATTTTGTGGGGTTTATGAAGGTTCTCGTACTCATACAGTAGAGCTTCCACGTCCGTCTCAACATGTTCACTGTAGCGGGGTTTAGGTGGCAGAAGTAAAATAGGGATCCACTTCCGACGACGCAATAAACAACCAACCGATTCGGTGTGTTGTTTCTACACAAACATATCTACTCTCCTAGATTCCCCATTCCTGCTTTCCAGCTACTTCATACTCAATTTTTCATCATGGTTTTCTCTATTGACGATGAATCCACGTGGCGAGTCACGCTGGAAAACCCAGTCCGTGAAGTGGATGGCCTGGATTGGGAGCGATGTGCTGCTCTGCATAATCTCATTCTCCGGCTTGGCTGGGCTGTAAGCGGCAAACCAGAGACGGAAATGCCACGAGTAACATGGTGGGAAACACATATCACGGATCCAGCTCTCGAGGCTGAATGGTCAGCACGCCTGTCACCAACCCTAAAGCAATTTCTTCAAGCAGCATTTGAAGAGCCTGCTGGTCAGAGCTTCTTCTACTATGTTAGTGGCCTTTCTTGCCCAGAACATTTGTTTATAAATTGTCACGAGGATGAAGGGACCATGTGTCTGTACCCGCTGGCCGATCCGAATATGGGTGGTCATCCAGATGGCCTAAAGTAAATATCTCGTGGGTTTGTTCAAGCAATGGCTAAGCCGGAATCCATTTAGCTTTGACCAAGAAACGTCTCGAGCAATTTTTCAACTCGATATCTTGGACTATTTCATTACAAACAATGGTCGAACGGTTTGGGACCCTCTTGAGGTCATTTTTACTGCCTGGTTGGATATGATTGACACCGGCAAAATCGTTGCGAGATCCTCCCCTGTTAGAGGACCGGGAGAAGGTGGCCCATGGGAGCTTCAGCTATACAGCCAAAGCGATCTCCAAGCTGCTGTCAGTTATTTTGATAATTTGATTCTCAAGATAGAGTGTTTGGTCGAAAGCCCATCACTTCAGCCGAAGGACAATCCAGAAGACCAAGCAAAGCTTATCGCTCTTGCGACTGCTAAATTCAACACGCCACGCTCCCAAGATGAAATAGGGCTTTTCTCCAAGGAAGTCTTAGACAGAGCTGGATTAAAACAGGGTTTCGTCCGGGATTTCCTTACATCGGTTCGTCGACCAAAAGCGAACATAAAGTACATAGCGCCAGGTCTGCGTCTCCCTACAGAAGCCGACTCCTCGCCGCTCCCACTTCAGAATCTTGACATCCCTGGATTATGCTCAAACCCCATTCTCCCAATCCCTTTGTTTATCACAGACACCAAGTCAACTTCGCCTATTTTTGAAAACTACCCTTTCCAAGATCTCACCAATCTACCATACGGCCTGTGGACATCCTATGTCAACAGAGATGGCGGGCACGAGTTTGAAGACGGCTGCAGACTCTTTCTGCCATTCGAGATTGATGCCGTCGGATTTGCGCGACTTACAGACGACACGCTTGTCGGCGAAAATCTTGAGAGCGGGCAGGCACGGCCTTGTGGTCGGAGTAATGAATTATACCAAACGGGGTATAATCATTATATCCCCTCGCATGAGCCACAGTTAGGAGATATTTTGAATCTATGGCAGAGCCTTGTGCAGGCTGGGTTATGGGAAGTAGGTGAGGAGGGCGTGGTAGGTGGGGTTGAGAAGTTCAAAGAGGCGGATACGGACGACGGGTTTTATAAGTATCAGCTTAACGTGAAATGGTAAGTTAGCTGTCCGCCATACTTCGTAGCTATGCTACGAGCCATCCCCTTGCCGGCCATTGTTCATCGCCGGTGCATTCCTATCCATCCACCAATCCACATACACCAGTGTAGACCTATCCATATCCTCCTCTCCCTCAATCAGATAAATACTTTCGGCCCTCTGACCGCCATCAACCTCATCAATAGCATCCTCTCCATCCCACACATCCCACTGCATCACCCCACTCGCCATCCCATCTCCCTTTCGCCCCTGTGACCACTGCATCACCTTCCTCGGACCCCCCCTCTGCCGAGTCTCCTCCTCGCTCTCCTGACAAAACGCATATTGCAACATCTGGAGTATGTGAACCGGCGGCTGTATAGCGAGCATCCTGCGCCAACTTGCCTCAGGTCGACAATACGTATCCCAGTCCGCAAGCCTGAAGGCCTCCATCGTGCCCTCGGACGGTGTGCCCCCCGACAGATACCGTACGGGGGACATGTGAAAATTCACGCTAGGGCCCGAGCATTCATCAAGAAACTTTTCGGCGAGGTCGCCGCTGCGGGTATGGTCGTGGAAGATGGGCCAGAACTTGGCGGCGAGGATGGGGTTCTGTGTCCATGGCGTGTCTGAAGGGGCGGGGGCAAGGAAAAGGCGTTGTTGGAGGGGGGTGGATGAGAGGATGGTTTGGTGCCAGGTGCGGGAGACGGCGAGGTAATGGAGAATGTCGAGGGATGGAAGGGAGATGAGGATGGCTTCGAGGAGCTCGAAGGTCGCGAATACGGCTTCCGTGGCTGTCATTTTGGTGTATGGCGACGTTGGATATCAAATTCAAGGCACCAGGCCTGATGACTTCCAAGTATTGTACAGTAAGTGGGCGCTAAGGTGAGTCCATTGGGTTGGGATCACAGTGGATATATGTGAGTAAAGGTTTCAGTGGACGCGACAGGCAGTGATCGCTGTCATAACGATGCAGTAGATGTCAGGAATAACTATTGGTTATTTGTTCAATAAATACGCTTCTAATATATTAAAATATGCATGCGTATTTATTACTGGAAAGGCAGCCAACAAGTGTAGATCTAGAGTTATTCTATGAGATTATTAACGTATTTCCCGTACGAGTGGCCCACCCGAACGAGTGGCCCACTAAAACACCAAAATCTAAGTATTACTACTATTACACCACCACCACCCTATATAATGACCCTTATTCAATCGTAATTGATTCCTGGCGCTTCTCGCACGTACGGGCATTATGCCCTATAGTGCCACATAAGCCACAGCGCTTCTGTCGGCCTGTAGAACCCACCTGCCGAGCAGTCTCACTTGCTACCTCCGTACGGACCTGAGCATCAACCTCAGCTTCCTGAAGGATATCCTCTGCGTCTCGTATGGAGAGGCTTCCCCCTTGCATTATACGCCTCTTACGCTTCCTTTCCCTCCTCTTTTTCTGTTCATTTGCCGCTTGTAGAGCCTTAACTTCTGCCTTAAGTAGAACAGCAGAATGCATCATCATTTCCGCCCCTTTAACAAGGCAGCTAACAGCATCATTAATTGAGCTAGGAGAGCTGTTCTGATGTCGTACAATGCGGTTCTTAATGTGCTCTGTTTGAAAGTTAAGCTCCCTTATAGTTTGAGGAGTCTTTGAAGTCCAATTGTCACTCTCAACTATAGGAGGGGTTAGAGTCCTCAAGTGTAGATTCAAGTGAGAGAGGACACTCTGTGGCTCGTACGGAACTAGTCCTATAGCTCGGAATCCGCTCTTGATGTTCTGCTCTGTAAATGCAGCTTTGAATGCTTCTTTGAATGTAGAGAGAAACTCAAGCTTCGTGATATGATTTAGCCTGTTCCGTACGAAGGTTTCAATCTGACGTCCGTACGAAAGCTTTAGTAGAGCGAAGCAGCTCACGTCAAGTGGCTGAAGGATGTGCGACGAGTGTGGTGGCATACAGAGGGTAATTATCTTCTGTTCTGTACAGTAGTGCTGAAATTAAGCAGAGAGGTGGCTCTCGTGTCCGTTAAGAATAAGAAGGCGATAGGTTCCAATCGTACGAGTGCTTATATGCCGATCGAAGTGTTAAATCCACTCGTACCCAATTGAATTTGATGTCCACCCATTCTCACTTAATGTAATCACCTAATCGTCTGGTAATCCTAAGTCCTCGTACCAAGCAGAGAGGTGATTCTACGCCTTGAAAATGATGAATGGCGGGAGTGCCCATCCGTACGAATTAACACCTTAGATAATTGACACCCACTCTCTATTCCCTGGCTGTATAGTCTTCGGACGGCTCTTTGCTTCTGAACTAGTGACTACCTTTGCAGTAGCAATAACTCCCATTGCGAAACCTGCTTCATCAAAGTTGTAGATATCCTGCTCTAAGATGCCGTATTTTGCGACTGTGTTTCGTACGAGAGAGAACCACCCTTGAATTATCTTAGGATCTTCGCATTTTGCTCGTTTATAGTCGTACTTCTGACTAAACTTTGATTTGATTTCCGTACGACGCGTTATGAAGCCCGTAGCCCAGTTCTTCCCAACAGGACTCTCGCCTCGTTCAGAGAGTAGAAGGTTGGCCATTTCTTGTACAGCTTGTGGCCGGGGTGGAAATCCACGTGAATCTAGGTCGAGGATATACTGAACAAGAGCTGACTCTTCGTACGGAGTCAACTTCTGTAAGTTAGGTGTAGAATCGCGTCGGGATGTCATTCCTTGAATTCGTCGACGTAGTGTTGTTCGAGGGATATCGTACGATGCAGCAGCTACTCGGACACTTTGAAACTGGCCTTGTTTAATTGCACTAATAGCTAATAGTATTCTACCCTCCTGATTAGAGGATTGGGCTTGTGTTGGTTGTGGCATCTTGACGTTTGTCAAGTTGACGCGTTTTGGTGTTTTGGTGGGCCACTCGTTCGGGTGGGCCACTCGTACGGGAAATACGTTATTATTTAATATTTTGATATAAATTTCCAGGAAATACAATCACAATCACATTTACATACATCACGAAAATCACAACAAATCAACCATTTTTAAAAAGTAAAAAAATTCATTCTTAGATCCCTACTCCAACATGAGGGAGGAACCAGAAAACTCCATTGCTCTGCCTTCGCATGTACTGGCAGACCCAAATCCCCAATTCCCATCTATTACCCCTTCCCAATCCTACAAAGAGCACGCGCAGACCGCCCACCCCCGTCCCATTCCCATCATAGTCCATTCCTTTCGTGGCCCTCAAAAGCCCTCGTCGTGGTTCTAATTCGTAACCCATCAATCCCCCCGCCCCAATTCCCCCTACACTTTCCATGTCCCTACAATTTGCTGATCCCCAGATCTCTGAAACTCCCTAAAATCGAGGGATAGGTATATACAAAGATTCCCAAACCCCAGGAATGGCGCGTACACTCGACTCAACATACCATCCCATATGCAACGCTAAAGATTCGACAGATTGGAATAATTTGCCGTCTGCGGTTGAAGATAACGAAGACCGAGGAAAAAAAACCCCGGCCTCTTATTTCTTCCAGGCGACGGACTGAATAAGAATGAACACAAAAAAAAAAGCTGATGATGCCCTTTCTCTCTGTCCACCTCATCAGTCCGACATATCTTGCAGTACCTGGATACTCAGTATCATAACCAGCAGTCCAATCGTCACAATAATCAATAACGCGAAGCCAAACCAACCCAGCACCATAGCTGTAACCCCTACCCCGCTCTTGACGCTTCCGTTCGCCAGGTCCTGCGCTATGATACTTGCGGCTACGGAAGCCGTGTGTTGCCATAGTACCGAGACCAGCACGAAGATCGAGCCAATGAAGATGATAGCCAGCGAGACCTGTGAGACGGGCCGCGAAGGAAAGGGCTTGACGTCGACTTCGGAGCCGTCTTCGTTCTCGGCTGTGTGCCAGCCTGGGAAGGTTGCTAAGAGGATGAAGCAGATGAATGCGAATATAATGGCGATGATTCTAAAAATCGAATCAGCATGCGTCGTTCATCACACTGTGAGAGTCGGGATCGGGAGTAGACTTACATCAAGTAGGGGAACACAATCATATCCTTAAACTGGCTCGCCAGCCAAATCAAATTCAATGGATCCTGATCAATGCTGATCTGGTTCGCCAGACTCGTCGCATTGTTGCTGCAGAGCCACGCTCCGCCATCGGGGTTGATGCAGATGCCGAAGAAGCCTACGCGCGCCTCGAGCTGCGCCCTGCCGACGATTTGGGAGATTGCGGAGTGAACGCCGAAGTTTGTCTGTGCTGTTGACGGCGTGGGCGTGTAGGGCGTGTAGAAGAGGGAGATGAGGAAGATGTTGGGGATGACTGGTGATGATGAAGAGCAGCCTGCGAGAAGTAGCGCTGGATTTCGATTAGCTGTGGGAACTTCTGGAGAGGACGGGATGAGACTTACAGAGTAGTATGATTGCGACCACAATCAGTATCATGAGAACATGATGATATCCAATAAACGGTGCGAAGCCTACAGAGAAAGCACGTTAGAGACCGGTCTATCCCCAGAGAAGCGAAGAGGAAGAAGAGGGACTCACGGGAAATCGATATCGAAAACCGCATCTGTGCCATCTTGACGGTTGCCTGTGCTTAAGCACGCTCCAAAGCCTGCTGGCTAGATTCGAGAATTGACTGCAGTGTCCCCTATCGTCCTCCTCTATAGAGGGGCGTGGAGAGCACAGAGCAGTTGGAGATTCAGCAGAGCTGGATCTTGCGTCTTGTTCGCTCTCGTCGTCGAGGGATTGGAGATGCGGACGGGCGGAGAGTGAGGAGCTGAGGAGTGCGAGATTGATTGATTGTGTAGATGTAGAGGTATCGTTGGTCTTGATATGGGTGATACAAGTATTGTATGTCTTGTGAGGTAGGTATATCGTCTTTCGTTCGTAGATTGTGTCAGATCGGCGACAAAGCTAGGTCGAATTGCTGGATGATAACGACGGTACCTGTCTCAGGTGAAGCAATGATGAAGAGAGTGAAGGTGTATGTTTGTGTGTTGGGGGAGCAACTCAGCTTGGTCCAATGTCCATATGCTTTAGTGTATGTCTTCCGAAGAATTCAAGAAACAAAGAATAAACGGTGGTTGGGAGAGATCGGTGGTGATGATGATGTGGTTTCTATTTCCTCACTACTAAAACTGGGGGTTGCGCCAGCCTCTGTGTTTATCTGTGCATCATGGCGACAGGGGTGGTTGGGCGGCATGGCAACCGTTGTGGCTAATTTGGGTGCCTGGACCAAATCCACTTGGTTGATCCCGAAACCCTGGGGTGGAGGGTCTGGACGGGTTTTCACATTTCAGGAACACGGGAGTTAGGTGTATTGTTTAATTATTTGTATTGTTGAGATTCTGTTTAATTAATATTATCTTTACTATTTTTTAAAGGCGTTTACCTCTGATGTCCAGTATTTTGCCTTTGTTTGGGGTATATATGACGTCTGTTATGAAGTTACAGGGATTGTTTACTGCCCAGGCACGCCGTTTCGAAGCCATGCGACAGACACATTCAGGCCTCAACCACATTACAGATTCGCTGGCAGATCTCTGAGAATCGTACAGAAAGTCATACGTATCAAATACTAACATATCACAGCAGTGACTAATCCTTGTGGCGTTGTGAAGCCACACAGCATATCGCATCGTACAGACTCAAATACAGATGAAACGCCAAGAACCGAAGTGACCCTCAATGAATGCTGTGAAAATGTCCATTGATCTCAGATACTAGATAGATAAATGTCCCTACGTAAAGTTTTTCACAGACATTGCTACCATGCTCATGCTATACGGTCAAACCGCAAGTGCCGCAGCAGCGGGAAGCGTACAATCTCTCCCAAAAATATGCATTGCCAAAATCAGCAATGACCTCCAAAGCCATTCCACCGTGCCCATGCTGCGGGCAAGCGTGTGAACCAGGGCTCCGCCACGAGAGTCCCTATTCCGTTCCCGCGCCTATGTCAGGTATCGTTCACCCTCCGTCTACGCCTCGCTCCTCTAAATGTATAAGCCTGCCTCCCTTTGCCTCCTGTGTCCCTACTTTCCGTTTGTAGAAGTTTCTATATATCATATTAACCGCGTCGATACATTAATCGCTGCCTCACTGGAGGAACCCGCTGGGTTGCGCCGGGTACATCCTCTGCCTCTTATTATCGGGGTGGTCGCTCTGAGTCGCCATGTCGGGCATGTCGGCCAGCTGCCTTCGGTTCCCTACTTGGTTTGGCGCGGGCATTGCCGCCGCCTGTGCTTGTGCTTGCGCTTGGGCCTGTGCTTGAGCCTGTGCCTGCGCTTGTTGGTATGCGGGGTGGGTTGGTGTTATCGCGTATGCTGCGTTATTTTGCATCTGCGCAAAGTTTGCCTGGGCGGCTGAGTTGGGAGATTGCCCTGGCATTTGATTTGGTGACGGCCAAGGCCCGGGAGATTTGCCTGGCGAATTTTCGTCTTTGATAGGCTGGGCTGCTGCGATGTTGGAAATGTTCATGTTTATCGGTTGTTGAGCGTTTGCTATTACTGGCTGGTATGCAGGGTATACTGCTGCTTGGGGTTGGGCGGGGTGGACGTAGTCTTTCTTGAACTGCATGAGATGCTTTTCTAGACTTCGAAACATGCCTTCCTTGGTAAAAGGCTTCGGTAACACATCGTTCATACCTGTTAAATGTTAGCGAAAGTTAACACATAGAGCCGGATTGATATCCTTACCATATCTGAAGTACATATCAATGTCGTCAGCCCTTATGTTGGAAGTCATAGCAATGATAGGTATCCTAGGTGCGACCTCACGGATGCACACCGTTGCGGATATACCATCCAAATGTGGCATAATGATATCCATAAGAATAAGATCGAAAGAGTTTGGTGCAGCATTCATCTTGTCAACGGCTTCGAGTCCGTGTCGCTTCAATATGTCAGTATCATAGTCAAGTCGGGGATTTGGAGGAGACATACAGCTATATCCACACCGCACTGAAAGCTTTGCAAGAACTTGGACCCCACACGCGCACAGGTCTTATCATCCTCAACCAGTAAAATGCGAGGTTTATGCATTCCCCAGCCAGGATCCGTGAAGCTCTTCTTCCGCCCTGCCGCAGACTTCGATTGCTCCATCTCTGTCTGGTTCTCCGCCAACGGTCCACCTGGAGGAATAGAGTAAGGGATATTGTTAATATGCGCGCTGTTGATCGGATCGATGCCATTGACTTGGCCCACCGGGTATACCATGCTGTCCAAATCGTAATTGCGATTCGAATACGGCAAATTAGTTGGAAGACTGGCCGTGGTTGGCGTCGGCACAACACCACCCGAGCCTGACTGGTCATTCGAAGGAGTGGAGTATTCGCTGCGGAAACCGAAGGGGCCGCCGACCTGCATCTGCTCTAGGTCCTTGCTAAAAAGGTTCTCGGCTGAGAACTCCTGGAGGAGATGCGAAGCCTGCTGTAACGGCGAGGCAGGATGGTCATCTGGACCTGATCCAACAAGGTCTGCAATACCAATGCCATGGCCATTCGCGTACCCTATAGTCCGGCTGTTCCTCCTCTGCGCATCCATTGTGTGCAAGAAGCTCATAACCCGGTGCATTGCTCCGTCGTGGTTCTTTACAACCTTCTGGAGGCCCACAACTTGTGTTAATAACACAGCATGGTTGGTAGTGAGGTCGTCGTATCGATCTTGAAGGTTTTGCAGCTGGTGCTGGACTGCGCCCAATTGGGTGTTGACCAAGTCAATCTGTTGCGACGGAAAGGACTCGTCGACTGACGTGTTCGTCTTCCGCGGTGCCGGACCCTTTCGCCTGATGTTGTCCAGGGAATCCTTCTTATTTGCTTGAAACTCGGGATGCTTGAACTCCCATGCCTGCACCTTATTAGTATCCTGCTGGGCACCCCTCCGAACCTAACATACCCCTTGACCGTACGGATTCTGCCCATTATCTTCATTGTTCTGCCGAACCTTGTGGAAATCGTACTTGTTCAACTGGCGGACGAAACTCGCGAAGTTGCTGTGCTTGAAGTGCTTGGGGAGGATGGATTTCGTGAATTTCTCGTTCTGTTTCTAGAGTCAGCGATTGCCCCGGCTTGTGACCCCTCTCTTCCATATAACTGACTTCTAAGACCACAAAGCTGTCGCCTTCATTACCCCACCTCACTACCGATTCGTACGAAGGATCCTCCAGCATTCTGTTTGCGCGTTAGTCACATCCCTCGGCGTTCGCGACATCTCGTATGGCGTTGAAACCTACTTGTACAGCTTCCGCACCTGCGCAACAGTTAGCCAATGCGACCCCCCTCGTCCACACCCAAATGAAGACTCACAAAATCGCTGGAGTTATTAGACCCAGTCCCTGCTGTTTCGGCTTTCTCCATGATGCCGGTAGCCGCCTGAACAGCCTTATCGACGTCGCTGTCGCCTTCGGGGTACGCCGCCGGTAGCCGGCAGAATCAGGGTCCTGCTCGCCCTTGCTCCTTCGGCGTTCAACTTTGCGCTGCACTGGCAAAGAGAACGATGGTCAGGGCGACTTGGCCGAGGGCGAAAGAGAGACCGAGGGATGTCGCCTAGGTGGTCGATGCTCTGCGGGGCTATGGCACGGCTTTATGAAGCAGGCGATACTTCCATGGCGCGCAAATGGAGGAAGGCGCGCGGCGCAGCGGTCGTGGGTGGCTTGGGGCGCGAGGGTTGAAGGGGTAGTTGCTGGAGTAGTGATCGTTGTCTGATGCTCGACGTGAATGAGCGACAGTTTGGCGTTCAATGTTCGTGTTGTTTAGTAGGGAAGGTCGTGGGACGAACAAAGTGGAGTTTTCGTTGGCTTTTAGATGGGGTAGAGGCTGGTGGTGGTGGAGCTTTGGTAGTAGTGGTGGAGTTTTGGGTGATGGTGGTCCCTAAATGGGTTGTGTGGTGGGGATGATGGGGTGGTGTAGGGGGGGGGGTAGGGGGATGGGGGGGTGGTGGTGGTGGTGGAAGGGGTAATAGAAGTTCCTGCTAGGTGTACTGGCAACTGGGTGTATCTGAGTGCACCAATGTGATGCGTTTACTGGAGTTGGCGTTCGCAGATTTTTGTGGGTACGGAATAACAAGATTTTAGAGAACACCACCAAACGATTTCCCCTTTCGTCTCTCAACCGACGCAAGTGGCTACAACCGAGTGGCTACTTTCCTTAGACGTTTATATATCCGTAGGGGGAATATGGCCAGTTTAGTCATATAATGTCCCTAGCCTTTGATTGAAGCTGAGGGATGGAGTTTAATGGAGCTGAGGATGAACTGATATAGATAGATACAGATGCATATAGATAGATATAGGGGATGATACTATTATAGTCAGTCGTGTGCATCGGTGCATGCTGCTACTGTAGTATCTTACTCGAGCAGTTGCATTCCATTCCCGGAGCCATTAATTACGGGGTTGCCGCCCGAGTCCTTGTCTTTGCCGGTGTCGGTGGATAGGCATCCGGCGTTAGAGTAGCCTTTGCTTGTCTGGCAAACAAACGCGTGATATAGTAGCATATTGAAGTAGAAGTAGACTCTGAACGCTGAGTTTTCACATTACACACTTCAAGACACATTTCCATCCATCCCATCTCCCCACTGGCGCATACTTGCTTCCGCACTATACATATTCTACAGTGCGTACATCAACGTGCATGCCACGAACACCCGTCCCCCTGCACTGAGGCGTTTTTGTTCTGAGGCAATAGTTTGAGTGCAGGTTTGTTGTACTCTATACATAGAAACTCTACTACTACTGTACTGAGTATGTCGGTACTTGTTGGGACCAGGGTCCTCGATCCGCCACGCCACGATCACGTTGTATTGTAGTATGTTAGTAGTATGTCTTAACAGAGTGGCTTGTTCTGTCGTACTTCGTAAAAGGTTAAGGACGCTTCGTAAAGACCCTGTGGAATGTGTCTACTAACTCGAGTATCCAACGCCACCTACAACAACCACAAATATTCAGAAATATCCACAGACAACGACCACAGCGTCTAGGATCCCTAGGAGCAATCTATTCCACATGCTAAAGAGATGCAGAGAATCCTATAGCTCCTAGGATGCAATGTACTCAAACCTCAACCCGACCAACGCCGTATACCCGCGGACTTCCAAGAGCAATAATGGGCAATAAAGTCCACAGTAGTGGCGTCTAGCCCGGTTGCTTGGCGCTTCCTTGGCGGCATCATCTCTGGCAGAAGTGATGGACGCCACCGCCAATCAAGACGCCCCTCTGCAAGTCTCAAAATTATGTGTGTGCGAGTCTGAGATGCGATGTAACTGTGCCTATATTGCAGCTGAAAATGTATATGCTCTATTACGGAGTAATGTGCATATAATCGGTATAATTGATCGATCGACGCAAAATCCGAATGACGGCATACTTATACACACTACTACTCTGCTACTACTCTACAAAACCACTGTACATAGTTACTTACTTCTTCGCCTCGGCGGTACACACGGCAAAGGGCCGAGCAGCCAAAAAGAGCGGAGAGCCTCCGGCAACGACAAGGGAACGTATTTCCGCATCCGTCTATCCGCCTCTCAAATCCGTCCATGCCGACTAGGAAGCGGAGTAGTCCCCGTAGTTCTTACATAGTGTACTCTAACCCGTGCCGATCACGTTGTTCCACTTCCCAAAACAGGACGCGTTGAGCCCTTTTTTGTCGGATCAAGAGACCCTAGAAGCCGAAGTCAAAACAGAACACTTTGTGTATCATGTTCGCGATTTTTTTGGCTTGGTGTTGTTTCGAAGCCCACAAAATTGTTATTTTTCGCTATGGCAACAATCGGCGTGTGTGGCGTAGCGTAGCATCATAGCAGAGTTGATCGTGATAAGGAGATTGAGACACCACCCGATGATTAAGCGCCACTGACAGGGACAAGGGCTACTGTATCATCTATCAACCTCCAAATTCCAAACAACCACACTAGCATTCCACCCCACCACCACCCATTATACACACATACACTCTTCCAGCAGCTTGTATAACACTACATACAAGCCAATTGCCATCATGAACTCCTACGCCGCCCGCAGACTGGCTCTCAATGCCACCCGCCGCCTCACAGCGCGCAGCTTCCACACCACCCCCCGCGCCTTCGTCAAGGTCGGTGACGCAATCCCCGACCTCAATGTCCTCGTCGAGGGCTCGCCCGGCAACAAGATCAACATGGCCGACGAGCTGAGCATCGGCAAGTCGTTGATCATCGGTGTGCCTGCAGCCTTCAGTACGTGACAACCTGTCCCCTCCGCACCGCACCTTCCAGACGGGAGATAGTGTCCTGCCAGATGTGGCTTGGCGCCCCAGATCTAGACAACATACCCGATAATGGATTGAGAGCTAATGATTGTCAAAAGGCCCGGGCTGCTCGAACTCCCATATCCCGGGGTTCATGAAGCATGCGAAGATTAAGGATGCTGGTAACGTCTTCGTTGTTACCGTTAACGACGCGTTTGTGTATGTTTTGCATCGCGTGTACTTGGGATATATCTAAACGGTTACTAGGACTAAGGCATGGGCCGAGAACCTTGACCCAGATGGATCTACTGGGGTAAGCTCCTTCCTAGCTCAATGCTGCTTGCTGCATGGCCCAAGCCGCCGTATTATGAAGTTAGGCTAACCATTATAGTTCCGCTTCATTGGTGACCCAGCTTGCACGTTCACCAAGGCCCTGGATCTCGATTTTGACGGTACTGCCATCTTTGGCAACGAGAGAAGCAAGCGTTACGCCCTCCTGGTTGAGGACGGTAAGGTGAAGCAGGCCTTCGTTGAGCCCGACAACACCGGCATTGATGGTATGCAGGCCCCTTTCCAATTGCACCTCCAATTCTAACAAAATACAGTCTCTGCTGCCGAGAAGGTGCTGGGATAGATCTACAGTAGCTAGCTTGTTGGCATCAAAGGTAACCATCAAAAGTAGTCACTTTAGGCCATCAACGCTATGTATGTACTATAACTAAATGCACAGCGAATAACTTTCAAATAACCACAGTTGCCAAACATAAACTACAATAGAATCAAGCTCTAAGGGTCAAATATAGCTCCAAATTTACTGGTGCTGTCATGAATAAAAAAATATGATCACGTGACTTAATGGATTGTGCCACTATCGACGTACCTCACATCTTGGCAAGGCTCCGAAAATCCTCAACGCGACCGTCAGCCTTGCACCACAATCACCATCCCACGTCTCGACGCGCCGACAACCACATCATCGAATCTCTCCCTCTATCACGTCCCCAAACCCATTTTTGTCCGATCGCAATACTAATATCGGCACAATTCAATAAAAAAATCGCGCGATTTACCAACCAAAGACCCCGACCTCATCGGCACCAACCACAGCTGGACGCAATGGCGGGCGACAAAGCCATCACCAACGCCATCTTGGAGACGGTGCGCGAGCTCTTCAAAACGGATCTCGATTCGCTGAGCGTGAATAATGTGCGCAAGGTTGTGGAGGAGCAGTTAGATCTCTCCTCCGGCTTTCTGAAGGGCGACGCGTGGAAGGCGAAGAGCAAGGAACTTATCACTGGGGAAGTCGTGAGTACCGACCCCGATCCGCTGGCGAATCGCCATAGATACCCCGAGGAGCAGAAAACTGACATTGTAGCAGGCAAAACTAGATGAAGCCACCTCAGCGCCCGAATCCCCAGCTCCAGCACCAAAACCGAAATCGAAACCTGCACCACAGCCAAAAGTAACGAAGAAACCCGAAACAGTGAAGAAAGGCACCAAGCGCGCCGCCCCAGCGAAGGCAGCGGCCCCGAAAAAGCGGCAGAAGAAGGAGGCCACGCCCAGCTCGTCGGATGAGTTGAGCGAGCCCGAGAGCGAGGCTGAGGAGAGTGAGGAGGAGGCGGAGTTCAGCGATAGCGATGTGAGCGAGGCGCCGAGAACGAAGAAGCGCGCTGCAGGTGGACGGGGGAAGAAGGGGAAGAAGGAGGTGACGGAGAGTGAAGAGGAGAGCGAGGCGGAGGAGACGCCGAGTGAGGCTGATAGCGACGCTAGTGAGGCGCCGAAGAAGAAGACTGCGAAGCCAAAGACAAAGGCTACGCCTAGGCGCGCATCTACTGCTTCGAGGAAATCAAGCGATAAAGTTGTGTCGGAGGATGAGGAGGAGGAGGAGGAGGTTGCGTCCCCAGTGAAACCCAACCCGGTTGTGGTCGCGAAGTCGAAACCGCTACCTACAGTTGAGAAACCAGACGCCGAAAACGACAAAAAGCCTGACACCACCAACCAGGCGGCCGAGGACTCCGACTCCGATCTCTCGGTGCTCATTGACGAGCCGCCCAAGCGCTCCAAGTCAGGCTCCAAGTCCGCCAAGCCATCCACATCCAAGACTCCCAAGGCCGCCCCTGCCCTCTCCCCAGACGACGCCGAGATCAAGACCCTCCAATCGCAGCTCGTCAAGTGCGGGATCCGGAAAATCTGGCAATTCGAGCTGAAAGACTATGGCGACGATTCCAAAGCCAAGATCCGGCATTTAAAAGGCATGTTGAAGGAGGTTGGGATGGAGGGACGGTTTAGTGAGGCTAGGGCGAGGGAGATCAAGGAAATGAGGGAGCTAGCGCAGGATGTGGAGGCGGTGACGGAGGGCGCGAAGTTGTGGGGGAAGAGGGGGAGGAGGAGTGAGGGGAAGAAGGCGGTTAGTCAAGAGGTGGAGAGTGGGAGTGAGGAGGAGAGTGAAGAGGAGGTTAGGCCGGCGAGGAGGGCGGCGAGGAAGGATGATTTGGCGTTCTTGGGGGATGAGAGTGAGTCGGATTGAGGGGGTGGGGATATTCGGGGTTGGATATCCTTGGAGGGAGACACGCCTGGTTGGGCCTCGCTACAAATGCGGGAAATGTCTATGTGTATTCAAAGCCACTCCGGTTAATGTGCTCATTTTGCTGGTGTATGCGTGGAGTGTATAATCAGCTCTTTATAATACTAGTTATTAATGCTACTTTGTGGATGCCAAGAAATAAAGTATTGTAGTAATATTTTTTTTGTTTGTTTGAATAATGAAACTACGTTTTCAATATTGAGCGGTGGGGTTTAAGCTGCTAGATAGAAATACATTCTAAGATAGGTGCTAAATTCACACGAGAAGCGAAGAAGTACAGTTAAACACGATTAATTCTATTTCCACCAAAACATCTGTATATCCGCAACACTAAGCCCAGTAAAACTCCTTTCATCCGTACCATCAAACTATCATCGACATAATAAAAACACAAAACCAATCAGGCCAATCTGAGGGTATAACTCCTATATCCAAGTTCCCCTTCGCCTCTCATAACGTCTGAACTTCCTAAATCCCATCTCAGTGGTGCGGCGGCATGTGCAACTGATACAGATCATGTGGCGGCGGTGGCGACACAGTTGATGGAGCACCATTATATGCGAGCGCCGCAGACACGGCAACTGGATCGTGCATGGGGGAGACCGAGCGTGCGAGGGTTGACGGGGTAGTCATCCCTTGATGCACGTACTGCCCCGGGGCTGCGTACTGTCCAGGAGGAGCGTACTGAACAAGTTGTACTGGGGCGGCGTATTGTCCAGGTGGCGCGTATTGTCCTGTTAAAGATGGTTGGGCTGGAGCAGCATATTGTCCCTGAGCCGCATATAATGCTGGAACTTGCTGTGGCTGAGGTGTAGGTTGCCCTGGAGCTGCATACTGTTGTGGAGCTGCGGGCTGTACTGGTTGCGGATAGTGACCCACGGGTGCTTGAGCACCATATAGGCCAAGAGGAACGTAGCTGTGGCCTTGTAGGCCAATCTTTTGCTCTTGGGACATGCCACCCTCCGAGTGGCGCTGTCTTAGACCACCAATGAGAGCTACGACGAGGAAGATGGAGATGGTGGTGAGAGTGTATATGTACGAATCGGCGTGGCTAACAGCCGCCGTGGCCGTCGCCGTCATGGAATGAGACTGGAAGTTAATGATGGATTGGTTGACCAGTGCCAGGAGGAAACGAAGGAATAGGGCGGGAATGACAATGAATATCATAAGGAAGGTCCCCTATGGATCTGTTAGTTATAGACTCTTCTACAAAAGAGGTGAGGAGAGTATACCTTAGAAGGCCGCTTGAACACGGCCACACAAGCTAAGATGGCAAGATACATCGAGATGCCGAAAATGTATGCCGAATAAAAAACAGTCGTATATTTCGAACCGTCATTCGTGATTTGGGGGCCGTTCCCGGCGATGAATTGGCCATAAAGTGCGGCATAGAAGCTGAAGGCTATCAAGGCTAGCACCCAAAGAAGTCCTATTAAGGCATTGGAGAAGAAAGCAAGCTTTCCACTGCCGTGACTCATGTCTTCAAGGATAGTACGCGCGATGATGGCGACTATCATGATATCGCCGATCAGAGAGAAAAGTCGTTCAAAGATGAAGGCAACTACGAAATTCTTATCTGCGTGGTAACCTGACTCTACCATTGCGGTTCTTATAGCTACAATGAGTAGGTGTCTAAAATCAACAGTCAGTTCAAGTTTAAGATTCAATGGACATCGCATAAAGGATAGAATCCTTACAAAAACATGCAGAAAGCTGCGAAGAGATATCCGGAGTTTCGTAGCTTGTCTGTTCCCTTCTCTCGAATCCATTTGAACCGCCTTGTGAGAATCATACACAACACGAGGACAAGGAGGGCTATGATGTTCATTGCAAAAAGTGCATTGACGGTTGCGTCCTAGGTCGTTTATTAGCTAATCTCGAGAAGTTGGGCTTCGAGTTCTGTTTACTCACCCGCCACCTGGAACTAGCGGCCAAACCGACAGTATTGTAATTTGAATTCTTTGATCCACCACTACCATAATCATAATTGTAATCATTGCCACTCCCACTCCCACTCCCACTACCACTGCCAGTACCATAGTCATAGTCGCCATAACCGCTGCCACTGCCGCTGCCAGTACCGTAACCATAGTCGCTATCACCACTTCCGCTTCCACTTCCACTGCCGGTACTGGTACCATAATCATAGTCAGTGTTACCACTTCCACTTCCACTTCCGCTGCCACTCCCAGTGCCAGTGCCATAATCATAGTCGGTATCACCGCCACTGCTACCTCCACCATAGCTACCTCCGCCGCTGCCTTTCTTTGGTGCCATTGCAAAGACGTGTATAGAGGCGGCGTCGTGATAACTCGGATGATTTCCTCCGGAAAGACCACAATTTCGCACTTCGCGTCAAATTGACTGGACAGATAGCGAGCCATTTTCAGACAGGAAGACACCCAAGAACTTTAAAGCTGAAAGAGTCCAAAGGGACCAGAACCGTACGGCTGGTTAGGGTAGATCATCGGCTAGTGAATACCCCGAGCTTATTGCAGGTCAATGGGTCTACTGGAATTTGACAGCACCCCTAATTGGTGCCAAGCGAGGCGAAGCTCCATGTGCTACACTCTGATTGAGCACGAACAAATTCAGCCTTGTCGATCAAATGCCAAACCAACTTCTCCTAATTTCAGCTTATTTCATTTCACATAGCTATGTAAAACATTGGGCTATTACGAGCGGCGCAGCAACTTGTGGCGGCTGTTAGTGCCACAATGAAAAATGCGAATAGTCTATAATTATTCAACTGATTACGGAGCCGGGGTATTCACATCGCCGTTACAGCAGGGTGAAGTTGGAACTATTCTCGTTGTAGGGCATTCTCGCGACCTCCATAGATATCAAGAGATATAACTATGCACTCCACTCAGAACTCTCATACCCATCAACCAGTGCCACATACTCCTCGCCCGCAGCAACCCACCCCTTAATCCCGCCCGTAAGCGTACTGCTCTCCATTTCACCCTCCTTGCCCTGGCTCTTGATATAATCCTGGAACCACCCCGCTACACGCCCTCCACGACCAAGCGATGAACCTGTCGATTATCAGTTTACAAGTTCCCCATCACTAATAACCATCAGAACTACTCACCACAGTACCAAACGATCGTCTTGACGCCCGCCGCGGAGAATAGGTTGAACAGCTGCGGAATATTGGGGTAGAGAGATTGCGCTGGGAGGTTGATGGATCCACGTATCGTTCCGCCCTGGTATTGTCAGCTCGGCCCATAATTATCATCCCCACCAACGGTGCAGAGCTCTCATCTTCATGGATGGATCCAGTAGACATACCTTATAATCGTTCCTCCGCAGATCAACGAGCACGAAGTCCTTCCCAGGCACTTTGTCCCCGGTCAACCAGTCGCGCATCTGCTCCCGCGACACAGGTGTCGCAACGGACTTGGGGGATGGGAAGGCGGCGTGCCAAGGTTGTTCCTCTATTGGAGGGGCGGGGGCGGTGGTGTTTGCCATGGTTTGCTGGGACGAGAGTCGCGCCGAGGAAAAAAGTAATCGAAGGCAGGTATAGATGTTGTTAGATGAAAGGTATGAGATTCGACCTACTAAGTGAAATTTGTACCTTCTCACCTGGTTCATAAGCAAGCTTGATGTTGTCGTCCATAAACTGGGCATCACATGATGCTGGAAAGCTTAATTGGTGTAATGGCCCCGCTGTTCTTGTCAACGAATGTCACTCGGTTGTGGTGATTGGCTTGTAGCCGATTTGGCATGTAGTGGATCTGAGTCCCTTCTGAGCTTCGATATTTATAACAATAATTGATTTTGGAGTTTTTTTGGGTCTTATTTACAGGTTACCTTTTGAGTATTCTTTTGGTTAAATTCTTATAAAACGGCGCTACGAGGAGCTATAGTAGAATATCAAGTCACAGCTACTTGTGCTGCCTAAAGTATTTTATTATATAAAATAATTTATTCGGATATTTTAGGTAGCCATTTATTTGATGTATGAAGTGATAAAAAAATTGATTTGAGTGGATTATCTCCAGCAAAGTGGTATATATACAGCGCACGTCTAAATAACCACGCCTATCCTACCCGCCCTAATTTTATTAATAAAATATATCAGCCAGCCATCCATGTCTATCCCAAAACCATGCCGTACCAAAATATATAACCAAAAAAATAAAGAATCCATCGCCAATCGACTGAGGTATATGTCCAGCAACACCAAAAACTATGTGGGTATCTCAGCGCTCAAATAATCTTCATCTTGAACCCCGTCTGAATCCAGCGACTCGCAACAAAGAGCGATGTCCCAATGACCATGCCCACACCGCAAAACACCTGCACGCCCGTGTACTCGCCCCCCATGCGCGTCAGCAGGGCACCCGCGATCGGGTTCCCCGTCAGCCCCGCCAAGGAGATGATGAAGTACAGCGTGCCCGTGCGGACGCCGATCTCGCGGACATCCGAAATCTGGGCGATGCACGAGGGGGTGATGGAGACGAACGCGCCGGAGGAGAAGCCATAGAAGGCGCCGAAGAGGATGATGGGGATGGCGCCGCGGGAGGGCAGCCAGAGTGCCAGGACAAGGATCGCGGAGAGGGCGGAGGTGGCGATCAGAGCGTTGAAGCGACCGTAGCGGTCGGCGACGATGCCGGGGACGATGCGGCCGAAGATGCTGGGTGGGGTTAGCAGGTATTAATTGGAGAGGGTTGGGGAGGCTTACCTGACTGCGTTGACGATGGGGATGAGGTAGACAGCGAGGTTGGGGGACATCCCATAGTGGATGCCCTGGAGGATGATGAAGTTGAAGGGAATGAAAGTGCCGAAGAAGAAGAAGAAGCAGCCGAGACAGAGAAGCAAGTAGGCTGGTTCACTCAAGGGTCTAACAAAGTCCATGATCGACCTCTCCTTCTTGGTCGGCTTGATGTGCGACCTGATGGTGAAGTTGGCAATGATGAGCATGCCGAGGAAGACGAAAGCAGTGATGCGCATGGTCCAGGCGAAGCCCACTTTCGGAATCAGCTGCGTGACCATGATTGGGAGAACGACACCACCGAGCGAGGAGCCAGACGCCGCAATTCCAAATGCTGCGGCACGGTTGCGCAGGAACCATGTTGGAAGGACGTTCATGGCTGGGTAGAAGATGGCGGAGGCACCAATGGCGCTGCATACCCCCTGCGAGAGGAAGAACTGGTAGTACTCCGACGACAGTGAAACCATCATCAGCCCAAAAACGTGGCAGACGGAGCCGAAGAAGAGGAGGTAACGAGGTCCGTAGCAGTCGAATATGTATCCGAAGAGGGGACCACCGGCGAACATTAGAAAGACCTCCATGGAGGGGATCCATGCGATGGTACTCGGTGTGTATTCCTTCAGTTGATGCCCCTGGTAGTATTGCTGGAAGATACCGATACAGTTAATCCACCCGAAACTGCAGAACATGGCGCACCACGCGCCGAGGACGACGAGCCACGCGGCGCGGCCGCCATCAGGGAAGTTTGCGGGGTTGGGGGCTCCGGGTGGCAGAGGGTTGTGTGATGGGGCGCGCGCATTTTTCTCGAGGTCTGCGTTTGAATGAATTGTCGCAGCGTCTGTGTCGATGGGTCCGCTCTTAGACTGGACCCTTGCGACGGCATCGGTGCCGGTGACAGCCCCATTATATATTGGCCCAAGGTCCCCGGCCTCGATGGCCTTGTCGTTGTCTTTCATGGACGACGATGAAGTTGAAGGTGCTGCCATTGTTGCTTCAGGCGCAAGATCGTCTGCTATACCGTCGGGTTAGAGCAAGCGATGCAACTCTGATGTTGAAGCAAGGCAAGGAAGTTGAGGCTCAGGTGGTGAGGCTCAGATGATGTCGTTGCGATGAGTATATATACTCCGCATGTGCTATGCGCTATGTGCTTATGTGCGTTTGACACGGAAACTCCGAGCTTGACCGATCCTCCGTGGAATCTCCGCGGTCTGAGTCACGGTCAGCGTTATAGTTTAGGCTTTAAGAGCGGATTTGTCAGTAGCTCACCTCTTGCAGTTCATCTACGTCTTCTAGGTCCAACTCTAGAATCGGTAGGAGGGAGGGGGGCTACAGGACGTGAAGATTTTATGGCGGACATGGTCAGATTTTGGACCCCCTCATCAACATAAAAGTCCCACAGTAGCTCTCTACCCAAATTGGCCCAGCTCCCTGTCATTATACCCTGGGAACCCTGGGAATAGAGCGGCCATAGCACCACATCACACCTTGTTGGGTTGGCGTAAAAGGACTGGTAGTCTGAGAAAAGACGGACTCCGAGCGGCCGAAGCGGCCGAACGGCGCAACGAGTGGACGAGCTCGGTCTCAGTAAGGAGTTAAGGTACGTGAGCGCCGGGTAGGGAGTAGCGCGGCATGGATCTGCAGTGGGGAGTGTTTGAAGCTGGCGACGGCGAATGAGCGTGGTGTATGACTGCGTCTAAGGACGCCAACGTAAAGTTCGTGGGGGATGATCCCTGGAAAGCAAGCACATTCGGCTTTCGCTTTCTGGGTTCGCTGCAATCCTTCGCTCTTACGGCTTACTGCCGAACACCGAGTCTGACTAAAAGGGGCCTATCAGAATGCTTGTCTCCTCCAGCTTATAAATCTACGATTTAAATCCGCATATGGAGAAAAGATGAAAGGCATTGAAGGGAGTCAATTGAAAGGAGTCAATAAGACGACTATCATGTAAAGCATCATCATTTGCGTAGAGTGTAGCCGCTTCACGTACATATGTTATCTTTCCCTACGTTCAGTATCATTCTCTGCGTACAGTATCATTATCTGCGTTCAGTATCATTCTCTGCGTACAGTATCTTTCTCTGTGTGTAATATC
The DNA here is from genome assembly GCA_001662585.1 of Pseudogymnoascus sp. WSF 3629. Taxonomy (NCBI): domain Eukaryota; kingdom Fungi; phylum Ascomycota; class Leotiomycetes; order Thelebolales; family Thelebolaceae; genus Pseudogymnoascus; species Pseudogymnoascus sp. WSF 3629. The sequence continues at coordinate 415,561 of KV454566.1, forward strand.
TTCATGTGTGTATGTCGTACGGCGCCAAAAGTGTCCGTACGAGTCTGTGCTCAAATTGCAGCTAACGAGTGTCTTTTGTATGGGAAAAGCACAGGCCCGTACGGAAACTTATAGCACCGTACTGTAGTATCTTCATAGACAGAGTAATCACGGACAAATTACCCCATATTACGCGCGCATGCGTGCACCACGTTCACCACGTACTACGACATCATGCAGTGCCACTCATCGGGTCGGTTTTAGTCGGTTTCCCATGTAAATTCGGCTGAGGTACCGCCACCTTGCATGAGCAAAGATTGCCAACGTGCTACAGACTCATACTACAGTACTAGTTCTACTACTGTATCACTCACTGATCGTACAATATATCCCCCCTTTTAACCCCCGCGCAATAACCAGTAATACACCTCCCTACTACCCATACCATACCCCTCTACCTCTTAACATCGTCGGCACCGCTCGCCGCCTCATCAAACTTCACCTTCCCGTCCTTGCCGACGCTGGCAACGTGGAAGCCCGTAGGCGCATCCACCTTTGGCAGCGGCGCCACCTCCGCCTCAACCAGCGGCTCCCTCGCCAACGTCACCGCATCCTGCACCGACCCAGCCGGACTATCCGCCACCTCATTGACATCCCTTGTCGTCATCACATCGCTAATCCGCGACGCCCTGGACGACAGAAGCAGCGTCGTCGGGCCATGAAACTGCAAAAACAACCGGTCGCCCCAGATAGTCCTGCGCGCCGATGTCCTCAGCGCGTACGCGAGGTTCGTCACCATGCGCCACGTCTTCGTCTCGGACATGACGCGGAAGAACTTGACGTTCTGTAGAAGGCGGGTAAATCCGAGGTTGGGGACCTGAAAGCGGAAGTTGGAGGACTTGAAGCGGTAGGGTAGCGGCGGGTGCTCGCTCATGGTGTATGCCACCACGTTGCCGGGGTGCGCGACGTATTCCTCCCCTGCTTTGAGCGTGACCTGGTAGATCTGGCCCGAGCCAGAGAAGGCGACGAGGCCTCGGCCACGGATCTGTGAATTGCCCCAGTGCGCGATGTTCATTGACGTGTTTGCCCGGGGGGTGACGGAGAGGGTGTGGCCGGTCCATGCCAGAAGCGCGTTCCGCTGTGTAACCATCCAATCGACAGTGCCATTGAGGTGTACGACGACGAGTGATGTGATTGGGGATTTCGTAGAGATTAGAGCTGTGATCGGGCTCGTCGATGTGATGCGCTGGTAAAGAAATGGGATGCCTAGTGCGGCTCGACGGAACGGCTCAAGGAGGGAGAGGGTCGATTGTGCCTTTGACCGTTAGCTTTGCTATGTAACTGCTGCATGTTTACACGTACATTTTCCACCTTCCCACTGACGCCAACTAAGGTGCCCCGCCTTGTGTATAGGCGTTGCGATGCTGATAATGAAACCGAGAGAAGGGAATATGGCGCGCCGATGACCTCAAAGCGCGCATCTGTCTGACGTTAGTAATGATACGACGCGAATATCTGGGCGCATCCTACCTGCTGTGCTCGACGACTCGCTCGGGTTGCTGAACGGGTCTGCTCCAGTAATTGGCGTCTCTGACGTCGGAGCCGCAGTGATCTGAATCGCTCGGCGCTGGATGTGAGGGGCAAGGCGGCGGGCTGGTCGGCAGTGCCTCGCAGCTCCTGCTAGTGATGTATGCCCGCGCATACTGATATGCTCCTGTCAAATTCTGCGTCGCAATTCGGCTGAATGCTCGTGCTCTCCAACTTTCGCCAACTTTTGGCAATGGTCGGGTCGGATCGCCAAGGTAGGCGGTGGGAGGCGGCAATAACTGGGAGCTCCGTCACCCCGTCAACCACGTAACGTATGTTTGCCCTTCCCCTTCGCGCTTCCACCGCTACTTGCATCAATTGCGCAACGACAACCCACCTAATTCTTTGAGACTCGGCAACCAGCAGCACGGGGAGGGAGGTTCTTTTGCTTCTTTTTAATTTAGACGACACTTTTTTACTGTCCTTACTGCATTGCGAAGGCTGCCTATATTGATAATGTCTGTGCGTGTTGTTGCCAGGATACGGCCCACTCTGGGGAAGGAGCTCGAGAAGGATACGATTGTGCGAGCAGAAGCCAGCGAAGATGGGAAGCCGATGAACATTGTGCGCATTCCGAATCCGAGGAATGAAGCCGAGGAGTTCAGCTTCGCGTTCAATGGCGTCTACGACCAGAGCACGAGCCAGGAGGAGCTCTTCACGAACGAAGGTAGGTCATTGACGGATGAATTTGCTCTATGACCGGTTTTTTAACCGCAGACAGTTTCTCCACATCTTAAAGCCCTATTCCAGGGACTCGATGTCACGATCTTTGCATACGGAGTTACAGGGACGGGGAAGACGCACACAATGCGTGGTGGCTTGAAGCTATCGGAGCGTGGTGTCATCCCCAGGTTGCTCAGCGGCATTTACAGACGTGGGCGAAAGGTGGTCAAGGATTCCGGGGGTGAGACCTCGGTCTCTGTGTCGCTGTCGTACTACGAAATCTATAATGACAAGGTCTTCGACCTGCTTGAGTCGCCAGATAAGCGCTTGCCGGCTGGACTGCCATTGCGCGAAAAGGACGGGAAGACAATCGTGGTTGGCCTGTCAGAGCGTGAATGCAATGACTTGAAGGACTTCGAGGGTCTATATATCGAGGCGAACAACAATCGCAGTACAGCTGGCACGAAGCTAAACGCGCAGAGTTCTCGCAGCCATGCCATCTTGATGGTGAAGGTTATTCAGACAACGGGCGATGAATCGAGGATAAGCACTGCTTCAGCCATTGACTTGGCTGGATCAGAGGATAACCGCCGCACTGAAAACGGGAAGGAGAGGATGGTGGAGTCTGCTAGCATCAACAAGAGCTTGTTCGTCCTGAGCCAGTGCATTGATGCTATCAGCAGAGGGGACAAGAGAGTCCCGTACAGGGAGTCGAAGATGACAAGAATCCTGTCGTTGGGTCAGAACAGTGGTATAACTATCATGGTCCTGAATCTGGCTCCGCTTCGAAGCTATCATCTCGATACGCTGAGCAGCCTGAACGTCAGTTCCAGGGCTAAGAGGATCGAGGTCCGCGAGATTGAGAATGAAGTGGTTTTCAAGCAACATCCGAAATCGATGTCCAGTCTCTCAGGATCGACGATCAATCGACAGCCATTGCGTCCTCTGGCAAACGCACACAACACGAACATAGCGCCTGCCGCTGCTACCACGAAGGCAGGAGACAAACCGATGAAGGCCTTCTCAGTCTACTCGGATCGTACCAAGCCCACAAAGCCAGCTACGACTGTCACACGGACGAACTCTAAGCGCCTGTCAGACGGCGCCCGTACTTCAAGAACCGCGCGTCCAGCTTTATCCAGTCGAGCACCTGCTCCTGAGCTGTCGACCGCCAAAATTGAAGAGATGGTCGAGCGCAAGGTATCCGAAATCCTAGCCTCGCGCGCTGCGCAGACGGCGTCTGCACCCATCCCCGCTGCGGTGAGTGATGAGGTGCAGCGCCGTCTCGACGCGCTGGAGCGCAAGATCGAGGAGAGTAATGGGGCAGCAGAGGATGCACGGAATGAGGGGCTAAGGTTCCTGTTGATGGCAAAGCAGCATAAAGAGCATGGGCAGGATAGTAGCGCGTTGAAGATGTACGAGATGGCATTGCCTTATTTCCCTGGCCAGGTGAAGCTGGAAAGGAAGATTGAGGCACTACGCGCGAGAATCAGGGCGAAGAAGGAAGAGGAGCAACATCATGTGATGGCACAGAAGCACCAGAGTCTACCTACGAGCGGACATTTGGCCACGAGACCTATTCAACAACTTCCAACTCCAGCGCCATCTTTCGAGGCTGTCTCCGAGGCACCAGCTTCGAAGAAGCGCAAGATGAAGGTGCGCCCTGATAACGACGATGATGACTTTAGCGGCTCTATCGTTGCCGATGAAGACTCTTATGACGACGATGACAGCCTCAACCCCAAGCCGCTCAAGACCCGCAAGTCCAAAGCTTCAAAGCCCTTCGTCTTCACCTTTGGCGACGAAGCGGCGGCCCTTACGCCACGCAAGCGCTTCATCCTCGACGCGGTGAACTCGCGTGATATTGGGCAGATTAAGGGGCTAAATGGGATCGGGGCGAAGAAGGCAAGGGATCTACTTGAGTTCCTGGACTTGCAGGCTGAGGAAGAGGGGGGTAGGATCGAGAGTCTGGGGCAGCTGGTTGGGGTGCCGGGCATGGGGGGGAAGACAGTGGAGAGGATGTATGAGGGCGTTGCTGTTGGTGTTTGAAAGGGGTGTTGTGTATACTCGGTGCGTGGTTTGGGGATGATTTGTTCCCAAACGTGCTTGTCTTTTGAGCCGTTTGGATTAGGGGGCGTTTGCATTTGCATGTGTTGGCGTTAATGGACGAGGCGGGGTTTATCTTGGGGGCGTTCTTGTCTGGTTAGACATGTTTGGATTCTAGGCCGTTCAATTGAGGATTTGGCTCTTTGTGATTCTTATTTCCGTTATCTCTTCCCCCTCCCGTTCCCGTGTCTACCGATTTCTACCATCCCAATCCCGTCTTACCAATCAACCACCAATCCCAACGGGCTATATTTTCTCCCATTCGACCCCCCACTCCCGCCCACACCCAAACTCCGGAACTGACGTCACACCCTCCCCAAAACCCACAGAACCTATCCCAAAACCGCATTGCTTGCGGATTAACGTTTGGTTCCGAGCCCGCACCCGCCCTCTCCGTTCCAGCCACTCCAGTGGATCCCGCAGCGCCCAATGACACTACCGTGACACACTGGCACCGGCAACACCGAGACCAGTTTGTGGCTGGTAAGGCGGGCGGGGACCCCTTTTCGCCACATCCAGGGTCAGGAACGAAGAGCTCTTGGTGCCTCCCCCCTATGCACATGCACGCCAACCTAAAATTGCGTACGAACGGGAGGGTACTTGGAGGTACAGTACAGCAGTCGGGTGTCAACTGAAGTGGAGTCGTGAGCGCTAGAAACTGTGGTAAGGTAGGGCAGGAAAGCGGAGTTTGTGACTTGCCCTCTCCACTACATATATTGTCCCCATTCGGCGAGCCGTATCGTTCATCCATCGTACATCATTCCTCATATCGAAGGGATCTTCTCGCCTTGCCCGTCCCTCGCCACACTCATCTGCCTCTGACGCCAATCATCCTCTCTTGTGTGTCTATCTGCCACCACACCCTCAGTATATCGTCGGCGCCAGCGCCAAACAAGCTTTCTATGTCTATCCACCCCGCTGCATATCCCTTCCTCCTATCTATTAGTGCTCTACGCGGCTGCGGTGGCCACGGCCCTACTCTGTTCTCGGGCATAATTTGCTGCGGCTCAGTAGGATATCTGCACACCCCCTCCTCGAGATTATGCTCTAAAGCAGACGACTGTGCAGCGATAACTACCCCCCATCAGCTCCAGCCACAGCAACTCTATCCCGTCCATCCCGTCCATCTCATCTCATCCCATCTCATCCCGTCCCCCAGAATCCCCCAACAACACCCCCCCTTCAACTGTCCGCCGATCGCCAAGCCCCTTCTCGCACACGTGCCCTCTCTATGCCCATCTGCACGCTGGCCATCTTCCCCGTCTTCCCCGTCTCCCTCCGTGGCGCTCACGAGAGCCGCTCACCGCCCGTTCTAGAATCATACAGACGAAGTCAGCCAAACCACCATCTGCAGTCACGCAATCCCCTCCTGTCGCACCCAGCGCTCCCAGCGCACCCAGCGCACCTCCCTTAACCTGCCCCCCTGAATATTATCTCGTACTTCGTATCTGCTCATCTCCAGCCACCACCTTACAGCACGCAGGGCAAAAGTCACGGAAAGTCCCGCAAGCGACATCCGGGGATTTACACGGATTTGCAGATTTACAGCACCTACGCTGCTCTCTGCCGTTCCTGTGCCGTGCCGCTGTCCTCTCCTGCACTGTCACCGCTCTACGCCTTTTTCTGCACCGTAAATCCCCTTACCTCCCTCGCATCGTACGATTACCGCACATACGTCCATGCGCGCCTGCATACACCAGCGGCTATCGCTGCGCACGCCTCCATCGCCCACCCGTCCTCCATCCCGTCTCTCCCCCAGCCCAGCCCTCCGGATCATCGCCCAGCAACACCACCCACCCAGCCCGTGCGTCCGTGCCACATTCACCTCGACACCCCTGTAAAGCGTAAACCGAAACAATCGTCCCTCCCCCTCCCCATCTCCCACGTCCCCGCTCCCCGCCCCGGAACGCAAGGTTTCCGAGACATCCATCCACTCACGACATAGTCGCCACGCGCACACCCCGCCCTGCGGCGCCGGCAGCGAGGTTGCTCTGGTATGGTAAGCAGATTCGCGAAAAGCGGCGACGACGGCGATTGGGTGGTGGGTCCGTCCTAATCTCCGTGCTCTCGCTCGCCGAGCCAAAAGTTTGTTTCGCGTGAAACCACATGTCCACACCGAGGCTGGGATGTTTGCTTCGCTAAATATATCGACTTTTGGTTAAGCATCGCATTTTGGGGATGGGAAAGTTTTCTCGGCTAGTGGGGGGGAAAGTGGGTGAGCTATCGATTTTTGTGCCCGTGCTCCGTGGCCCCTGGTACTGTGAGCAACCCACTGTACTACCACCTCAACCACAACAGTACCGTACCGTACCTTCCATTGTGCTGCAGTGAGACTATTAGCTGCAAGTTCCCCTCTTGAGGGTCATTCTCCTCTACAGTACCATTTGCCATTTCAGGCATGTGGTCCCCGTCTACCCTCCCACCAAGAGACACATACTCTGTCTCACCCGCACTCTAGCGCCTTAGTAAGGTCTTACATCTTACCCACAGCAGCATCGTGCAGTAGCGGCTTCGGCGGGTTCTGCGGCTATCTGCAGGAGCTGCTGGATCAGTTCTACGCCAATCTTTCCGACTCTGGAGTTCACGCTGCGCTGTTCTGTATGGATGTCTTGGCGCAGCTGGCGGGGGCGATGAGAGGGCCTATGGATCGGTCTGGATTACTGATCTATCGCCAGCAACGTCGTACTCGGGGGTACGGGTGCGAATACGTAGGTCCTGTCAATGCTGGGGAAGTCGCGAATAGCTGCATGACATGACGGGCAAACTTTAGGAAATGCACAAACGAACGACGGGCAAAGTATAAGGCAGTAATGAATGGTTGATAAGCATCACCGAATGTTTTCGATTTAAACTAGCGGCCTAGGTTATTTATTTTCATCTAGCCACATCCATGCATTCAGCTTCAGCCACTTCCATTAGAAGTCTCCGCTCCGTCGATAGTATGCCGCTCCTTCTCTAATCTCCCCAGTTCTCGGTTCAGCCGCCGTAACTAAACAGATCATCATCTCAGCCCGCCCTCGCTCCCCTAACCCCAGCCCACCTTCCGTCCCTAACTCCATAAAAGGATACTAAGAAATGATCAAATAAATCAAATTACAAACGCGCCTCCCTTCGTGTTGCCCCCCTAGAAACCCCTTTCCTTTTGCCGGTTGTCGTTGCCTTTTAGAAAAACGAAGTAAAAAAAGGAAAGGCGTAATACGTGTTGCTCGTTCGTTTCATGTAGCCGGTTGTTTCTATGCCCCCGAAATTGTTACCGTTTGGTTGCCGCCTAAAAAGTAAACCAAAAAAAGTGAAATAAGCGTGTATGTTTGTTGTTGCCTGTAGAGTCGAGTGTTCGACGAAGAGGGTAAAAAATGTATGTGCATGAAATGGGGTAATTGTAGGAAATATTTTGAGCGATGCGAGGGAAATCCAAATGTGCGCGTTGATTATGCGTGCATGTACTGTACATAAATCCAGGCTGTTCGTGGTATGCGAAGATGTGTGTGCGGTGGTAGGTTGTTAATCGATGAGAGTTAACAAGTCGTAGATAGAGGCGCTCAACACGAGCCTTCGTTGATCATGGGTATCATCCTTAGAACAACAAGCGGATCTCGCAACCCTCTGCCTCCGTCTCCTCTCCCTCCGCATCCTCATCGTCAATCGTCATCTCCCACTCGCGCTTGACAGCAGCCAGATTCTTCAACTCAAACACCACATCCTGACCCTCGCGCATCTCGCGCACCACCTCGTCATCCATCTCGACCTCGAGGCCGCTAGGGAGAACGCGCAGTGAGCGTCGGATGGTCGCAGGGTCAAGACCCCATTTAGTTCCGATGCCAGCGAGGAGATCGCTCAGCGAGCGTTTGGGGAGGTACACAGCGCGATAGTATGGCTTCTTAGGCGACACATCACGGTACTGGACGTAGAAGCAAGCGACTGCCTTCCCTGCGGGCTCCGCAGGGGGGCGATACGACGAGTCGACACCAAGTGCCTCGATCCAGCCGCTGAGACTCCCCGCATCATCCGTCTTGGGGATCTTGGTGAGCTGGTCAGGGGGGCTGGCGAGGTGCTGCGGGTTTGATGAGACGTCCGGACCGAGCATGGTGTGGTATTCGCCCCACTGCGCGGACACCGGGATGGCGGAGGAACCGAGCATGGCCTGCGAGTGCAGGGAGGTCGAGCTGGGGGACGGAGACACTAGCGATGATGTGCCGGCGGTGGATGCGCTGCGGACGCTGGTGCGCTGCTGCCAAGCGGCGCTGTCGCGCGAGTCGACCTTTGTGAGGTCCCATTGCTCTCCGGGGAGTGCGACTGGGTGGAGATCGGGGTCGTCCTGTTCGGCGCCGCGTAGGTAGAGGATGCTCACTGGACGGGTGCTAGTGAACATGTCCTGCTGCTGCTGCAGCTTGTAATGAAGATCTTCCTCGACGGGGACGTGGCCCCCAGCCGAGCTAGTTGACGACATGGACCAGGTGCGCTTGTGCTTTGGAACCTTCCCAGCTCGCTGGCTCGCAGAAGCCTTCGAAATCGAGCCAGTGCGCTTGCGCTTCCCAAAGTCCTCCATCCCAGCCTCGGCCTGGGTGATTTGCTGTTTGAGTTTGTCGATCGTCTTCTTCACATGCTGAACGTCATTGGATAGCTTGCGCTCCGCTCCGTGGTCGCGGAACAGCTTGACCTTGCAGTACGCCACCTCAGTGGAGCCGGGGACGGCATGTGGCGAGCCCGGGTTCAGAACTTCGGTCTTGGCGCAGCAGCGAACGGGGATTCCCTTGACACCTTTGGAGTGGCTGAAATCTGTGGAGAGGAAGTTGAAGCGAACTGCCAGGGTGCATTCTGCCAGTCCAGCTGCGCCGGGGGTCCAGACGACAGAGAACCCATCAAAGGAGGCCGATTCTAGCTCGACACGCGTACGCTTGTCGTCTGAGTCGGCTTGCTGAGTCGCTTCGACGTACTCAACAGCCTGCAGCTTTCCTCCGCGCTGGTGGGCCTCGTTGGTGCCACGTCCCTCCTTCCACAGCTGCCAGCAAGATGCGGGCCTCTGCCGTTGCTGCTCGTCCTCAAACGAGATGCGCACAAAGGTGCGGTAGCGAGTGCCGACTGGCACGGGAAGCATTGGCTGCGTATCGACGATTGAAACAGAGTAAGCCTGGCCCTTGTTCAGGTATGTAACAGGAATCTCGTCAGTGTTCGAAATCATAGCTGTAGGCGCATTGAGCACCACATGAAACCGGAACTTCTCAGCTGATGATGGCAGCGACGCAGCGGCATTGATCTCAAATTGCCGCGGTTGGTATGTCATCATCGGTGGTTGCATGGAAGGAACCTCCATATGCCTGCCGGCCTGCATCGGCGAGCCATCATGGTCCATTGTCTCGTATCCCGTATCCTGGTGCATGAATGTTGCCGGCGCATACGACTGCTGTTCTTGGCCGGTTGTAGGCGGGTATCCAGTGTAATTGTTCTGAAAGCTCTGCGGAGGCAAGGCCTGTTGTTGTGGGTACGGTTGTTGGAAATAGACCTGCCCAGGATGCACTACACCTCCCTCGCCCGTTTGCATTGACAATGGCGTTCCCACGCCCATCCCAACTCCCATACTGGGCGTATGCAGGTCGCCAGCCTGGCTGTGGTATAGAGGGTTTCCGTTGGCACCGGGGGTATAGTATGCGGGCATTTGGTTCGCGAATGCCGAGAAGGCATATGAGTTTGGGTCGAGGAGCGAGGGCGTGAAGCGCCATGGCTCGTTCTGTGCTCTCGGTGTTGGGTCTAGGTCTTTCATCTCCGCTTGGGTGCGTCCTGGTCTGTATGAGAGTTCAGCAGCTGCCCACGCGAATTGCCAATTTACGCTTCTTATTTTGCCGTGGGCGGGGAAAGGAAATACTTACGAGTCTCCCATAAGGTTTGACGGGTCGACAACGGCATCGAGACTTGACGGTCCAGACGCCGTCCCGGCGGTTGTGGCACCTACGACATTGCCAAAGTTGGCTTTGAAGTGGGCGTAAAGGTCGTCGCCGGGCTTTTGGGAAGATACTCTTTGACGAAATGTTAGCAATGTTTCAGAGATTGCGTTGAATGCGATCGTGTGGCGGCACAAGCTGTGCAGCTTGCCGATGGGGGAGGTCTGCCCCGGACGGGGAATCTGGGCGCATTTGCTCACCTATTACGAAACATCTGGAAGGAGCCGACGAGGTGAGGAGTCGTGAGAAGGCGCCTATGATCGAGCGTCTGTCGTCGTCGAGAGCATGTGTGAAGAAGGCCAATGCGAAGAGCAGACTTGTTGAAATAATGCGAGCGAGTGGAAGAATAGTAGGTAAAACGAGTGAGTGTTTTAAGACGCGCGCCCTTGAAGAACAGAGGGTCTTAGTGATTATAGCCGGGGTTTGAGAATTAAGAAGATTCAAAGGTCTCCGATATGTCTCAGTTCAAATGAGTTTCGGGGGTTTCTGCAGATGAGGATAATTATATACCAGCAGTGACGCTATGGTATATGTATTGAACTGGGGTGGTGGTGCTGGTGGGGGGGGGGTTGTGGTGGGTGGGTGGTGATCTTCGGTGTAAAAGGCTCTATTCGATGAGTTTCTCGAAGGATGTTGAGAGGATGTATGTGAGATGATGGGGATGGGGAGAGTTGAGGATTGGAGGTAGGTGGTATGGTGGTATAGCAGTAGTGAAGTAGTAAGGTAGGCAGTATGGGTATTGGGTGTGTATGGGTATGGGTTATGGGTAAGGTGTATCCTAGTTAGCTAGTTTAGGTACTATAGTTAGTGTAGCTTTTAGCGCGGAGGGACTAACTTTTGGGGGAAGGGAGGGGGGACATGGGAGGGGATGGAAGGGGGAGTGGGGAGTGGAGAAAGGGAATGGGAATGGGAATGGGAATGGGAGGGGGAGCGGGGAGGAAGAGGGGGGTGTGTGGATGGGAATGATGGTCGAGGCATTTACTGTGGTGGGTGGAGGTAGTTTAGTGGTGGGTTAGTAGTAGTAGTAGTGAGTTAGTGGTAGTGATGGTACCGGTGGTTAGCGGTTGTGGTGGTAGAGGTTTAGTGGCAGCAGAGTACTTAAGGGTACAAAAAGGCCCAAAAAATGAGCGATTGACCAGTGATTGTCTAGAGCGAGCTGTGGGCTGGGCGGGTTACTCGGTTATCTATCTGTTAGAGTCCTCCCTCCTAACGATGCCGTGACTTCTCTTCTAAATGCTCAACTTACACACACGTCAGATACAGCACACTACATCCGGAATGCTACTAATGTCTGAAGTGGTTTGCTGCTTAGGTGTAGATTATGGGTATAACAGAGGTATATTATAGGTACGGTACCCATGGCCACGGAAATAGTTACGGGTATAATGTTCCGTCTACTTTATACGTGTATACCATCTGTACTCGTAGTATGTACTCCTAGTGTGGAGCCCGGACGTGCCTCCTCCATCCCTAAATATTTCTGCATCCCTTAATTCTCGATCCCTCCGACTTTTCTCGATCTCCCATCTTGGCCCTAGCCGCCCTAATTCCCCTGTGCAACCTCGAACCCGCACTTCCCATATCATCCCGGAGGAGAAAACAAACATTGCTGCACAGCCACCGCCACACTGACCAACGAACGCGAACCGGTATCGTGCCGGTCAGGGGTGGGCCTGTCCCAAGTGGACCGTTCGGAGCGGACGACAAGGGGCATCAATTCTCCCCGTTCCCTCCCCGAACATTCACGGTTATGGTGCTCCAGGTACGTTCCAGTACCGAATCTCCGTATACAGCAAGAGAGGGAGCCTCGGGATACGGGCACACCCCCCTATGTGTCAGTTTGTTCTCTTCACCGAGGGACCGGAGGATGAGTATGCAAGAGTGATGGCTAGAACAAACGAATATTTGAGTCTTCACCGTGTGCAATCAGCCTCCCTGCCTAGGCGTGTCTGCGTGTATCTGCGTCCGTCTGCCGCTGCCCATATCGAATGTATGCTGTGATCTGAGAGAGTCGGTTGCACGGCTTTTGCACTACTCATATCTCTTGTAGCACATATGACACCTTTGCTGCAGATGACTTAGTTCAAAATTCGGCCATACTCCGTAGAGTCCCCGGACAACTCGTTACATCCACACCCCCTCTCCATAATGTCGGTCCAGTGCACAGAGATATCGCGCTTACCACCGCTGGAGCATAAACTGCATCCGTCGCCACAATTGGCCCTCCAATCACCATTGCTGTGGCTTTACTATTACGCCACAGCTCATCACTCGTATTGGAGCGACTTGCCTTCCCCGCACCGGACGCATCGACTTTTCCCTCGTGTCGACGATCGCACCTCCCCCACCACTGTCCACTAGTTTTTTCATTTTTCCCAATAAGCACGCACCTACTTGTCGAGCACAGCCACACGTCCCCGTTTTGCCACTCGGCGACGACCGACGCCTAGACGACGTCAAAAAGGCCCAGCGTCGTCATAGCTTCGAGCCCGTCGCTCTCGCCCAATATCAGATCTCCCGGTCCGTGGGATTCCCGTAGGGTTTTTTCGCACGAGCTCGCCCATCGTGGGCTTGATAGGGCCCAACGCCCGCTTTGCGTGTCGCCACCACGACATCACTGTGGCAATTGCATGCACGTGGACCCCTGTGTGGGGCAGCAAATCGTCGTTCTCCCTCGAATTTCCATCCCCGGCTCGAATATTCGATATACCATACAGTACAATCGAATATCATACTACTGTAGGTAGAGTACAACGATCAGTGCAGCTCAGCAGCACAGGCCAGGATGCACCCGTTGTCCCATCCGGCATTGATCTCCTATCACGATACCTCAACAACGCCGTACTACTGTACTGCTGGCAGAAAAAGCACCGTGCGCCCTGCAGTCATGCAGCAGTGGTGGATCCCTATGGCCTTCTAGGGCCTCGCAGGGCCTTTTCCCATCGTCCCAAATGACGTTCATCACATATTGCAGCTTCGTTGACCGATATCCAACAGTGTCGCTGGCCTGGCCAAAATGAGAACTGACAGCACAACACCACTACCAACTGTACTATCGACGGTATAATGTGCCGTGACCAGCAGGCTAGTCCGCGGCGGGACTGGATGGCGTGTGAAGCTCTGTCATCCGAGCCGTGGGCAAGCGCACTCAGTAAGGCGCGCAGTAGGCGTGTACTAGCTCGGCAATGTACGAGCAGTCGCGCGACTATTTCTTCACTACGGCGTGCTTCGGTGACGAATCTGAGAGTCCCTTCGTCCCTAGTCCCGTCATAGTCCCCTCGTCCCCTAGTCCCTTCGTTAGTCTGAGACATACATAGGCTTTAATTTTGCTCCAAATATCGCACTTAACTCTCACTTGCGCCCTTAGCCTTAGTCCGGCGAGGGGTGAGGGAAAGTGTGTGCGAGAGTGTTGAGGAGGGACCGAACTAAGATAAGAAGTGTGACGTCTAGTGATGTCATGTATGGCGTTGATGGCTTGGGAGGCTTCAGTAGTCTACCAATGAGCTCGGTCCTGCATCCGGAAGAACATAGACAACGACGGAAAAAAGATCAGATTGGGATGCAGGATCGTCTCGTGGGTGGTATTCGGGCTGTCCCCTGTGTTACTGCTCTATGATATCACTTATGCATGCATGCAGAGATCTATTCATAGAGGGATTGATGGGAGAATGGGATCTCGGTGCGACCATAGCGGAGAGTGCCGGTCTGGACAACCAACAACAAACATCCGCCAAAAGTCCGTGTCAATGTCACGTGAACTACGTCATAGCTTCACGCACGTCCATCACAATCACGTGATTATATAATTGTATAGTTACAACCACGTGATTGAGATGCCTAATCCCTATTATCCAACTGGAACAGATTGCTGGACGTATGAATCAAAATCCCACCCGTCCCCTAAATAGAAAAAGTAGCTTTCATAGTAAATTTGGCGTGTTGGTTACTTGCGAATGTCTGGGAAACAGCTCCCCCTGATTCGCAGGCGTCAATCGATCTCGTCGCGCCTTCCATCCCCGTGGTCGATTTATTGGTCCGTACAAGGCCTCCCGCCACGATAAGCTCAACATCTCCCTCTGATCACCTTCTCATATGTCTGTGGTCGGCTGGTCGTGTGGACATAGCCGACGCGCCGTTAAGTGTGCGGCTTCGGCGGCGAGGTTCGTGTGTGATTCTCTTCTCTTCTGCTTCCTTTTTACTACATTTCATCTCGTTGCCTTTGGCTTGCAAGAGGACGTTGTTGTTGCTGTTCCTGGCGGTTCGAGGTGCAGCTTAGGGCGCGGAAACAACCCCGCGTTTTATCGACCACTGGACTCCAACCGCCCGCCCTACGTATCTTATCTCAACCCAGACCAGGCTATAATTGTTCCGTTGAACAAATCTATCAGAACACGCAATATCACCACTATCGCTGTAACCAAGTCCTCATAACTGCATACTACTTTATCGATATACTGAGATATCAAGGTTGCTGTCCTCAAGTTGCAAGCTACTTACTGCCTCCGCAGAGACAAGCCATCATGGCTTCAACCTCTGGCCCATCCGCCCTCGAGGCGTCACAAGAGCCCCCCTTGGCCCTAACTCCCAACTCTGAGCTCGCAGCTGCTGAGGCGGCCACCGAGAAGCCACCGGATGATAGTTCGAAGCTGCGCATGTTCCTGGGCATTTTGAGAAAGTACGTCTCCCCTCCTTATAACCCACCGAGCCTCGATGTGGCGTGGCTTGCGCCCTTCACCGTACACGATGCTAACCATGCTCCCCTCACAGGTTCATCGGCGTCAAAGACATAGCATCAGTGCGCTTCTCCCTCCCCGCACAGTTACTGGAGCCCACGCCCAACCTCGAGTACTGGACGTACCTCGACCGCCCCGAAACCTTCACCGCCATCGGCGACTCCGACGAGTCTCTCGACCGCATGCTCGAGGTCCTACGCTTCTGGTTCACCAAGGACCTCAAGTACGTTAAGGGCAAGCCTTGCAAGCCATATAATTCGACCCTGGGCGAATTCTTCAGGGTAACTCGCCCTGCGCCCCTGCCAGCCATGGTCTAGCTAATACTCGACAGTGCAACTGGGAAGTCTCCGAAGCGGCCCCCTCCATCGCGAGCCTCCGCGCCACCACCCCCTCCAGCTCCAAGTCCTCCGTAAAGTCCACAGCGTCGGCCAAATCGACCTCGCCCGTCCCCAAACCCACCGAGGAGCCCATCCGCATCTCCTTCCTCACCGAGCAGACCTCCCACCACCCCCCCGTCTCAGCCTTCTACGTCGAGTGCCCCGAAAAGGGTCTGTCGGCGCGCGGCTTCGACCAGCTCTCTGCGAAGTTCACAGGGACATCCATCAAAGTCACGCCTGGCGAGCATAACCTCGGTATCTTCATCACCCTGCACAAGCGCGACGATGAGCAGTACCAGCTCACGCACCCGGCCGCTCATCTAGGCGGTCTGCTGCGCGGTGGCCTCAGCGTCAGCGTGGGCGATCAGTGCTATACCACCTGTCCCAAGACGCGCACGAAGACTATCTTGCACTACCTCGAGGAGGGCTGGCTCGGCAAGGCACAGAACCGTGTCGAGGGCGTCGTGTTCAAATATGACCCCGAGAAGGACGATAAGGTGCGCATCATCGATGTACCGGAGACGGATGTGCTCGCGCGCATTACCGGCAACTGGAAAGAGAAGGTGTTTGTGTCCTTTGCGCCGAATTTCAAGGTCCGTCTAACTCTCCCCTCTCTCCGTTAACCCACCCAACTAACACCCCACAGACCCAAGTCCCCATCATCGACCTAACACCCCTCACCCTGACCCCCAAGATCCTCCCGCCCCAGTCCTCCCAACTCCCCAACGAATCTCTCCGCTACTGGTCTGGCGTCACCGAAGCCATCACTTCGCGCCAGTTCGGACGCGCCACAGTTCTCAAGACGGAGATAGAGGAGCGGCAGCGGAGGAAGGCGCGGGAGCGTGAAGAGGGGGGGATAGAGTGGAGTCCCAGGTTTTTTGTGGGGAGTGTGACGCCGTTGGGACGGCCGGAGTTGACGGCGGATGGGCAGGAGACTTTGAAGAAGCTGGGGAGGGCGGAGTGGGCGATTGAGGAGAGTAAGGTTACTGCTTCGTAGTGGGGAGTAGTAGAAGATGAAAAGTGGTTGGATATTTAGGGAATTGGTGTGGACTTTTGGTGTGTTCATATAGATAGCATTGGTTGAGTTTGGCATGAAATGAGTGATGATGTTAGACGAGGTGATGGATAGAGAGAGGTATACAGTGATATGGGTAGATACCAGCGAGATTAACCGGCTTTGATCGGCTCTGCTAGAGGTGACGGACAGCTAGGATGGGGGAAGATTTGCATGCTGCATTACATATACCAGGCATCTTATGAAAGGATAATACTGCCAGACTCCGCGGCTCACGAGAATAAAAAATCTGCGCATGAACTAGATAATATGCTATGAGATATGATATATATATTGCAGACCTAAATATGATAACCTTAGATTACACACAACTTCCATTAAGTAATTATTTCCTCCTCTTTCCTTTCCCAAAACGCCTCAACATATTTTCAGTCTATATATCAAATATATCATATCACACCACCGTCACCGTGGCCGTCACACCGGCTCTCGTAACAGTAAACTGCTCCGTGACCGTAACCGACCGCGTGACCGTGACCGTCACCGGACCCTCCTCTTTACCTGCCCCGTTACCACCCGCGGCAGCAGCAGCAACTGGCACAACAGAGATGATACTGCCACTCCCATCTGCAACCGCCACTGCCGTCGGAGTATCAGCAGCCGGAACAACAGTAGACGGCGCAAAATTAGACACAGCAATAGTGATAGTTGAAACGATAGTCCTGTGCAAAACCGTCGTCGCCTCATCAGCCCCCCCCTTACCCGCATTAGGATCTGAAGACTGCACAGCAGCAGCCGTCACCGCCGCCTCGGCTGCCGTCGTCGTCGGCACCGCATCCGCCACAGAAGTAGCCCGGTCCACCTCCGCCGTCGTGCTCGGCACCACAACAGGCACGGTGCCAATCGTCACACTCAAGCTATTCGGGAGTCCCAGAATTCTCTCCGCAGTCGCTATATCCTCGCAAGTCACATACACGCCCGCGGACTTGGTGAGCGGCATGGCGTAGCAGAGCTGCGAAGCGAAGCCACATCCAGTAAGGGTGTAGCGGCCGTCTATGCACGTGGCGCGCTTGCCGTCGACGCAGGCCTGGCTGTCTGGGGCGCAGATCGAGTCGGGCGTCAGTGTAGCGTAGATGTCGTTGTATTCTCGGGCCAGGCGGAGGTTTTCGGCCTTGATGCTAGCGGCGTCGGTGGCGGTTGAGGAGAGGGCGGTGGGTGTGCCGCTGATGACGGTGGGGACCTCGACTATGGTGGTGTCGGAGGTGGTGGTGGGGGTGTTTGTGGTGGTTGGGAGGGGGGATGCACTGGTGAAGAAGCTGGGGGTTACTGGTACTACAACCCCCACGCCTGTGACGGTTATGGCGACGGGTGCGTTTGTGGTGTGCGTTGATAGGGTGGTAGGCGTCACCGGGTCGGATGAAAAGGTGAATGCTGCCTCTGCGGTAGTCGATGTTGCGCCTGGCGTATTCGTAAGAGACTCCACGAAGGGGAACACCTGTGTCCCACTTGTCGGCTTAGAGTCGGTAGATGCTTTTGTGTTAGAGTTGGCGGAAACGAGCGTGGTTCGTGAAGAATTTCTAGTGCCCACGACAATAGATCCGCTGAGGTTCGAAATAATGGCGGTTTGAGAAGCGCCTGTTGCTGTTTGGGCTACGTTTGCGCCATCTCCAGCAGCCGTTGCTGTTAGAGAGGTGGTGGTGATAATTGGAACATCTCGGGCGGTGGTGGCTGTAGTGGGTGCAGACGGCAAAGTCGTGTTAGCCAATCCTGGTGTCGACAACGTAGTTTCTGTCGACACCGTAGAAAGTTCAGTGCTAGAGCTGGTGATTTCGGCTGGGGTGTTAACGGGCGTCTGTGTAAGAGCGACGGGAACCACGTCGATCGTAGCTGCCACGGAATCTGTAGTGCTTGTGGTGTTCTTAAATGGAGCGACTTGTCGGAATTGGCTGTTGATAGTTAGTTTGGCCTTGACGATATGATAATACATGAACTTACAGCTTGCGAAACTTGTCCCAAGGGAGCGGACCAGCCGCGGCGAGGGACGAACATAATAGACATACAGAGACAACACTGAAGAAGTGCATGGTTGTACAGAGATAGGTGTCGAAAGGAAAGATTTTAAAAGACAAAAGTGGTGGTGTTCGAATGAGTAAAAAACAAATAGGAATGACTGTTGACGCTGACTCTATGAAAAGAGAGACTGGACGAAGAAGGAAAAGAATGAAAAACGCGTGACTAGACGCAACGAAAAGTCTGATGGAAACAAGAACTTAGGACTCATGCATGCCGGGGGGAAGAGGCTCCCTACTTGTAGGAGCCCGCAGCAGCAGGTGGAGAATCAGAGGCCGTCAATCGCCGGCCAAGTTTGGTCCTACGACAGCTGTAGCTTCAAAGACAAGTCGAGACGTCGCGGTCTAGACTCGATCCATGAAACGGGAGAGTGACGCGCGACGGTCACGTCCTCGGCGACCTCGAACGCGGCGTCGCGCCGGCAGAGCCAATACCTCGAGCTCGAAGCTCAGAAGGTTGAAACAGCGGCCGCCTACGCCGTCTATTCCTGTCAGCGGCTGTCTGGGTGGTCGCAGCCGCCAGCGAGTTGATTGGCTGAGAGACGACCTCGATGTGTGACAGGGACTTGGACTGGGACTGGACCTCATTAAGAAACGATCAGTGAATCGGAAGTTGAGTAGCCGCACGAATCAGAGCGAGCATGCCGAAATAAGGACTTGCAATCTTATGGTCGCGTCTATTCCAGCTGTTGTGGGCATAGTAATGCGGGTTCGTCCGGCTGTTGGGCGCGTAAACATTAAATTGCGGGTGTGATGACAGGGAGAGGCAGGCCCGCCCTTCGTCAGGATCGCTTCTAGAGCATGGCAAGCTCACCCATTACTCGAGTATATACTTGGAGTATGGTATCTCTATCTCCGTCCGCAATAAGCAGGCAGTGGGACCCGGCCCGGGCTTATTATATCGCTCGTGAAGACGACGGCCAGGACGAACGGACGAAGAAAGGCCGAATGCGTCTGAGACCAGGTCGGTTGGGATGGGTCTCGTACGACTACTCCCGACGTTGGGCAGCGACGGGGGAGATTATTGCCGCAAGCCTTCATAGATGCAGAAAACGTTCTTGCCTGGTCTGGGCTGTCTAGGTTGCCTAGGCTATCTATCTTCTGCCCTTCAGCCGGCGCCGCAGTTGCACCATCTTTATATGCGGTGGAGTAATCGTCATGGTAGGAGACTGGCTGGTGGGAGCAGAGTCGAGGATGAGTTCTTCTGGCTTGGCTGTGTTCTAGGCCTCTTGACATGTGTCGGATTATGCGGACCGGAGGCCAGAAGAGGCACTTATTGTAGTGTACAGTACTGTACAACACATACAGGACTATACTATGCCCAAGGCTGGGAAAGGGCTTTTTTCGTCTTTTCCACGTGTATCGCTCTCTCTGCTATCTCTAGTAATTGTAAGTCCATAATTGCAATATAAAAATCGACATGTTTTTCATCCAGGTCCTTGCAGCTTCACGAAGAAATACCGCAGCCTCCTGCATCGTAATGCATGTGGGTGTATGGTTGGGGTACTGAAATGGTACTTTATATTGTGTGTGATTTTCTTAGTAATTTGCAGTACCAATAAGGTACCCAGTACACGCCGACGTATGTACACTCATGCTCGTCAAGACGCCGCCGACACCGTTATCTTATCCCGCTGCCATGCTACTACAAAAAATGTATGTACTGTACTGAACTGTACCGCGGAAGCCAATACCCTCCCCCCCTCCTTCCTCCCCTCTGCTCGCCTGTTGCCCGCCTGCCCCGCGTGCAATTACGTAGAGTCCTTACCTGAACTCTCTTGTTCATAACCCAAAACCAAGGCGCCATGTTTCCCTCCCACAATTTGTCCTAAATCCACCTCTATTTCCTGTTCCTACTTCCCTCCCGTAAATCATCCATTCACAGTCTATTCTATCGTAATCTTGAATCCATTCCCAGGTTTTGATTATATGAATACTCCATCTTTATCCTCACCGACGCACCGCCGGCTCTCACTCCACTCGGCGTAATTGCTTCACGCTTCCTCACAAAAAGCGGCTGACGAGAGAGTTACCTGCCTGTCTGCCCCTCACCACCCCCCTCCAACACCGCACCCAATCCTGCCCCACCATCCCACCACGCCTGCTTTACAGGCCCTTCAGCTTGGAATAACTTGACCAGCATCAGCATCAGCATTGTTTAATATCCATTTATCTCATATATACATATATCTCTACATATAACCCGCGGCGCCCTTCACCCCACTCTCTCTGCGTCACCGCCCATTGAGTACAGAGATCTCTCTACCTCGACCTTCAACCTCCTACCAAGCGGAGTCCGAAGCGCATTCACACCTCCTCGTGCTAGAAGATCATTCACGCCTGGACATTCACGTCTGCGACTGATTCACCCAAGCCGAACGATACATATTGCACTCCCAACGACCGGCACCAAGGTGCAAGCCTTGCCAACCTCTCCAGCAGACCGCCCGCTTGTCTATAGACTGAGGCCTCTTCCACCCAATTCGAAAACACTACCGTACCATAATGGCACAAAGGCCTCCAGTCGTCGGTGGCAGTTCCGAGTGGACAGAGTCACCACGGCCTGTTCCATCGAGCGCGGTGGACAGG
Source organism: Pseudogymnoascus sp. WSF 3629 (assembly GCA_001662585.1). Classification (NCBI taxonomy): domain Eukaryota; kingdom Fungi; phylum Ascomycota; class Leotiomycetes; order Thelebolales; family Thelebolaceae; genus Pseudogymnoascus; species Pseudogymnoascus sp. WSF 3629. The sequence goes on from KV454566.1 coordinate 436,615, forward strand.
TCAGTGACCCCAGGAATCGTCCCAGAAACATATTCGGCAGGCCATGGGTCATCGTACTTCCCAACTGTGGATAACAGCCGCTTAGCAACACCGTCTCCATCGGCCCAGCTGGCTGATCCGTCCTCTCAACCTTCAGCTCTCAAGGGTGAAGTCCCGCAGAGAAAGGCCTCGCTGACGGACATCGACCCGAGGTCGGCCTTTCCCTCTCTCGAACTTACCGGCTCGGTCATATCAGCGGCATTCTGTGTCCCTTATTCTCTGGAGTACCGAAAGGGCTCGGACTGGGTAAGTTGTTAATCGATCACCACATGCAGTAGCGGTAGACTAACTATACCAGGATCTGAAGCAACGCCGTGGCACTTCGGCCCTATTCGAGTCATTCGCATATCTCTCATCGAACGAAACACCTTGGAACCACACGTTAGTTGGATGGACGGGAGAGATCGATCAATCTGACGAATTATCACCACCCACAACTCCTCCGGCAACAACGACCTCTACAAGGGTTCCCCCTCTGAATAAAGCGTCTGCTCCCATACCTTTAGACGATAATAGGCCAGTTACTCCTCCCCCAACCGAAGGGTTGTGGATAGGCAAGGACGACCGAGCCCGGCTAGAGTGGCAGCTTGCCCATGACAGCCGCGGAAAGACAGTACCAGTTTGGTTGTATGATGACGCAGACGCGTCTTCCGACGGGGACTTGCTCCTGAAGGATCAGCGCCGCTGGCGCCGCTTTGCTCAGAATGAGCTCTATCCTCTCTTCCACTACAAGCAACATGTTCCCTCAGATGGCAGGGCAGAACGCAAATCGTGGAAGGACTACCAACGGTTGAATGAGAGATTTGCCGCCAAGATCCTCGAAATCTACAAGCTGGGAGACATCGTAATGATCCATGACTTCCACCTACTTTTGGTGCCAGCTATACTGCGCCGAAAGATTCCCCATATGCACATTTCATTCTTCCTGCACATTCCTTTCCCCAGTAGCGAGTTCTTGCGGTGCTTGCCGCGTCGAAACGAGGTTCTCCTTGGTATGCTCGGCGCGAATATGCTCGGATTTCAGTCATTTAGCTACTCCAGACATTTCGTTTCTTGCTGCACCAGAGTGCTTGGTTTGCCGTCAGATATCGCTGGCGTGGAGGCTCATGGCTCTAAGGTGTCGGTTGGAGTATTCCCCATTGGCATTGACGCAGCTGGAGTCGAGAAGCTGGCATTTGGGCGACCCGAAATTGAGAAGAACTTCTTGGGGCTCAACACGCTATACCAAGGAAAGAAGATCATCGTTGGCCGAGATCGCCTGGATAGCGTCCGAGGTGTTGCTCAGAAGCTTATGGCCTTTGAGCGGTTCCTCGAGGAATACCCTGAGTGGCGCGACCTGGTCGTTCTAATCCAAGTCACAAGCCCTACCAGCATCGAAGAGGAGAGGCAAGACTCTGAAAATAAGGTCACGATCAAGGTTTCGGAGCTCGTGGCTAAGATTAACGGCCTCTACGGTTCTCTTGGCTTCTCTCCGGTTCAGCACTACCCTCAATACCTCTCTCAAGATGAGTACCTGGCGCTTCTCAGAGCGGCTGATATCGGCCTGATTACCAGTGTACGAGACGGTATGAACACGACTAGCTTGGAATATGTCATATGCCAAAGGGACAACCATGGCCCCGTCATATTGTCTGAATTCTCCGGCACAGCGGGAAGCCTGAAGGAGGCGATCCATATCAACCCATGGGATTTGACTGGAGTCGCTGACGCCATCAACAATGCTTTGACAATGTCACCTGAGAAGAAGAAGGAGACGCACGAAGATCTCTACAAGCACGTCACGACACATAATGTCCAGGCATGGACTACCGGCTACATTAAAAGGCTCCTTACTGTCCTCTCATCGCACAGTACTTCTGTTACTACCCCCATTCTGGACAGGGAGAAGATGCTGGTGCAGTTTACCAAGGCCAAGAAGCGACTGTTTATGATTGATTACGACGGCACCCTGACCCCCATTGTCAAGGACCCGGCAGCTGCAACGCCTAGCGAGCTTCTCATCAAGACCCTCCATACCTTAGCCGCTGATACCCGGAACGAGATCTGGATTATTAGTGGCAGAGACCAAGAGTTCTTAACTGAGCACCTTGGCGATATCCCTGGAGTTGGTTTCAGTGCCGAACACGGCAGCTTCATGCGTCCTCCAGGAAGCGACACCTGGGAGAACTTGGCCGAAACGACGGATATGGGGTGGCAGAAGGAAGTCATTGATGTTTTCCAGAAATATACCGAAAGGACACAAGGTAAGAAACTCGGTCAACTCCGTTACTTTAGAGACACTAATCATTCACAGGCTCTTTTATTGAGCGCAAGCGCTGCGCTCTGACATGGCATTATCGCCGAGCAGACCAAGAACTCGCGACGTACATGTCTCGCGAATGTCAGACCGAGCTTGAGCAGACTGTAGGCAAGAAATGGGAAGTTGAGGTCATGACTGGCAAGATGAATCTCGAAGTCCGACCAACATTCATCAACAAGGGCGAGATCGTCAAGCGCCTCATCTCCAACCACACCACTAAGGACGGGGCGCCTACCGGTGGTGAAGCCCCAGAGTTTTTAATCAGCCTGGGCGATGACTTCACAGATGAGGATATGTTCAGAGCACTTAATGCCAGCGGGGTTCCCGAGGAGACTATGTTCACAGTCACGGTTGGGTCAAGCAGCCGGATGACGCTGGCGCATTGGCATCTCCCCGAGCCCGCCGATGTGATTCACAGCCTGGCCACTCTCGCGGGCTTGAAACCACCGAGTGAGCCACTTCCATGCAACACTCTGTGGAATACGCCCGCGGGCAAGTTGTGAGGGGTTTTGCTTTGCGGCATTGGATACGGATGGAGGTAAAAGGGTCATGAGCATTTGCATTTTAGATTTTTTTAAGTTTTACGCCTGTGCTTGCACTGCACGCATGAGTATATGAGATAGATGTCATTATATAACTAAATATAAGCAATAAACGCCTTAGGCGGCCATGCGTTTATGGTAATTACATATATTTTCATATAGCCGTCCGTTCAACATTTGAGATTTCATTACATATGTGCTCGTCGCGGTTCTTGCCGCATACTGTCGGGGGCCCAGTTCAATCCACGGTAACCCCACGCTAGTGAAGTGGGGAGCTGTCCAATCTCCAAATCTCAACCACCCAGCCCACCAAATCAACGTTGAGGAAGCAAAATATGCCATACCCGTAGTAGCTAAATTGGAACGCCTCGTGGGAGATGGGTGTTTAGATGCTGTAAGGCGATGATTAACGGATGAAGATCTCGCAGTGCGGGCGGCAGAGACAGGCCGTGATCGGCGATTGGGTGAGGAAAATATAATGCGAGTATGCACTGTAGCTTGGCGGTGCGGACTTTATATCTTTGAGCTGGGTGCCGCTTTGCAGTTTTCATAGTGACTGACTCAGATATTTGAAAAACTTTCTACGGAAGGGTAATTGCTAAGATGGCGGAGAATGCAAGTGAAGCTAACGAGAAGGGGGTGCCTGCGATGGATGCGACGACGACGTCGAACTATGCGACTGATGCGCCAGATCTTTCTGATGGGGATGATGTTGCGCTCGCGATCGTGGGGTTGCATGCCCAGCCTATCGATCCGTTAGTTGAAGCGCGAGTAGTTCGCAAGATTGATTTCTTCTTGATCCCAGCGATGATTGTGGGATATGGGATGGTCTATTATGACAAAGTAGCTACTATCCTCCTCCCATCTGCCACAGTGACTAACACACTCTCAGGCCATCCTAGGCTCTGCCGTCCTCTTCGGTATGACCACTGATCTATCTCTGGCAGTCGTTAACAAGACAACTACCCCGCCAACCACCGATACCACCCGCCTCAGCTGGGCAACTTCCATCTTCTACTTCGGCATGCTCGCCGGCCTCTACCCCATGACCTTCGCCCTCCAGCGCTTCTCCCTCAGCAAGGTCCTTGGTCCGGTCGTGATCCTCTGGGCCCTAATCTGCATGCTCACCGCAGCCGTAACCTCCTTCAAAGGTCTCTTCGTCCAGCGCTTCTTTCTCGGGTTCGTCGAGTCCGTCATCCCCACCGCCTTCATGACCATCGTTGCGGGGTACTACACGCAGCAAGAGCAGACGCTGCGGCAATCATGGTGGTTCTCCAGCACCGGCCTCTTCACCATCCTCGGCGGCGCGGTCAACTACGGCTTCGGCCAGATCACGGGCGGCGCGCTGAAGAGGTGGCAGTACATCTACCTTCTAGCCGGCTGCCTCACCATCCTCTTCGGCATCTGGTGTTTCTTCGTCCCCAGCAGCCCCGCGACGGCCTGGTTCCTCACCCCCGAGGAGAAGGTCGTAGCAACCGAGCGGCTTCGGCGCGGCCAGACCGGGCTACGCTGCGAGAAGTTCAAGGCGGGACAAGTCCGCGAGGCCCTCCTCGATCCAAAGACCTACCTCATCTTCCTCATGATGGCCAGCGCATACACCGTCAACGGCGCCGTCTCCGGCTTCGGGCCACTGATCGTCAGCACCTTCGGATACACGACGCTCCAGTCTATTCTTTTCCAATTCCCGCTCGGTGCGCTGTGTTTCGTTCTCATCCTCTTGACGGGTTGGCTCTCGGCCCGCTATCCGAATATCCGCATCATCCTGCTCGTGCTCTGCTGTCTCCCCGTCATCGCCGGCTGCGCGATGATCTGGAAGTCGGAGTGGTCGCACCACGCTGTGGCGCCGGTGGCGGGGTATAGTATCATTGGGTCGTTTGGGGCGGTGGTGAGTCTCGTAATTGCGATTGGGATGTCGAATGTGGCGGGGCATACGAAGAAGAGCTTCATGGCTGCGACGATCTTTGTGGCGTACTGCGTGGGCAATATCGTGGGACCGCAGCTGATTAAGAGTCAGACTAAGAGCAGGCATTATCCGATGTTGTGGTTGGGGCTGATTATTTGCTACTGTATTACGATTGTGAGTAGTGTGGTGCTGTATTTTGTGCTGGGGAGGGAGAATAGGAGGAGGGAGGCGATGGAGCTGGATGTGGTGGAGGGGGATAAGTTGGCTTTTAAGGATTTGACGGATGTGGAGAATCCGTACTTTAGGTATATGCTGTGAAGACGGCTTAATATTGATGCTATTCTTTTTATAAGGGATATATTATGGACAGTATCATGAGGAAAGTATAATGTTGGTTGTTAATGTTGGAATTATTATCAGAGAAATTATAAATTTGAAAATATATTAGAGGGATATCGAAAAGCCAAAACACGACAGCGTATTGCCATTTTTTAACTTAATATAAGACTTTCATATTACCATCAGCCATATAAGACCCCAAATGAGACGCCTCTAAAGTATTTCAGACTCAGACAATGAAATAGGAGTTGATAATTACCAGCACGTGCCCAGTCGCGACAATGACGAAATATGCAAACACGACAAACAACCTAAGAATGAGGGACTATTGCGTCGTTCGAGACAATAATTTTAGCTTGCCCGCGGCTAACATTCGCCGAGCTGTCCAATTTCTTGGACAAATATATAAGTTCCGAGGTCCGCTATCTATTCGCATATTTCCATAGCTCTACTGCTATATACGACATTGAGCGGCAGCGTTGCTGGCACCGAGCTCTCCGTCTGACACACCCAATCCCACCCCACCGAACAGCTCCGAATCTCCGCCTGCCATGAACGATGCGCCGCGCAGGCCCGCGATCCACTCCACGACACTCCACTGAACTACTCACGGATCCCAGAGATGATCATCCGGAGTTTGCATAGAGCTACGTGCTCCATTGCACGGGCGGAATTGCGCCAGAGGCCATGGCCCAGGCCGGAGGCGCTGTCGAAGCGCGTCTTTACGAGCACGAGTCGAGTGTTCAAAGATGTCCCCATGACGAATAAGACCCAGCCAGCCCCCGACGGCAAGCAGACACCGCGTGCTGTCCCTCCTGGGGCGAAACCCGACGCAGCTTCGAAGCCGCTCTCGCCAGCTACGCCGGCGAAGCGCAAAGACATCCTCGCGCTCGAGGATAAGTCGAATAAGGAGCAGCGCAAGGCGGATTGGGCGATTATAAAAGAGATGTCACAGTATCTATGGCCCAAGCATGGTCTCAGCACAAAAGTCCGCGTCGGGCTCGCGCTCGGTCTTCTCGTCGGAGCCAAGGTCCTCAACGTCCAGGTGCCATTCTACTTTAAGAATATCGTCGATGCGATGAACGTAGACTTTATCGGCGTCGGCGGGACGGCTGCCACAGTGGCAGGGTCGATGATATTGGCGTATGGCCTGACAAGGTTCGGCGCCACGATCTTCCAGGAGCTGAGGAACGCGGTGTTTGCGAGCGTTGCGCAGAAAGCGATTCGCAAGGTTGCGGGGAATGTGTTTGACCATCTACTGCGACTAGATCTGAATTTCCATCTCACGAAGCAGACGGGTGGGCTTACGCGGGCGATCGACCGCGGAACCAAGGGGATTAGCTTCCTCCTCACATCGATGGTGTTCCATGTTATTCCCACGGCGCTGGAGATCAGTATGGTGTGCGGGATCCTGACGTGGCAGTATGGGGCCAAGTTTGCGGCTATCACGGCTGTGACGATGGTGGCATACACAGCGTTTACGATCTGGACTACGGCGTGGAGGACGAAGTTCAGGAGGCAGGCCAATGCGGCGGATAACAAGGCGTCTACGGTGGCGGTTGACTCGCTCATCAACTATGAGGCTGTCAAGTACTTTAATAATGAGAAGTATGAGGTGGGAAGGTACGATAAGGCTCTACTGGGCTATGAGAGATCGTCTATCAAGGTCGCGACGTCTTTGGCATTCCTCAATGCCGGGCAGAACTTGATTTTCTCAAGTGCCTTGACAGGGATGATGTATCTGGCCGCGAATGGTGTGGCTGAGGGAACGCTGACGGTTGGAGACCTGGTAATGGTCAACCAACTTGTGTTCCAGCTCTCTGTCCCACTAAACTTCCTCGGGTCAGTGTATCGCGAGCTCCGTCAGTCTCTGCTGGACATGGAGACGCTCTTCAGCCTGCAGAAGGTCAATGTGGCCATCAAAGAGCTCCCCAACGCGAAGCCACTCGAGCTAACTAGTGGAGGGAAGATCGTCTTCGAAAACGTCACCTTCGCCTACAACAAAGAGCGTCCCATCCTCCAGAACCTCAACCTAACCATCCCCGCCGGCAAGAAGGTCGCCATCGTCGGCCCCAGCGGCTGTGGCAAGTCGACCCTCCTTAAGCTCCTCTTCCGATTCTACGACGTCCAGGAAGGCCGTATCCTCATCGACGGCCAAGATATTCGCCATGTCAGCCTCGCCTCCCTCCGCAGAGCCATCGGCGTCGTCCCCCAAGATACCCCCCTCTTCAACGACACCATCGAGCACAACATCCGGTACGGCGACCTGTCTGCGCCTCCCGAGGCTGTCCGCGCCGCCGCCGCTCGCGCACGCATCGACCACATAATCTCCGCGTTCCCGGAAGGTTACCAAACCATGGTCGGTGAGCGCGGGATGATGATTTCGGGTGGAGAGAAGCAGCGTCTTGCGGTGTCGAGACTGCTGTTGAAGGACCCGCCGCTGCTGTTCTTTGATGAGGCGACGTCGGCGCTGGATACGCATACGGAGCAGGCGCTGATGCAGAATATTAATGGGATTTTGAAGGAGAAGGCGAGGACGAGCGTGTTTGTGGCGCATAGGTTGAGGACAATCTATGATAGTGATAAGATCATTGTGTTGAAGGAGGGGAAGGTGGCGGAGAGTGGGAGCCACAGCGAGTTGATTGATACAGGGGGGGTGTATTCAGAGTTGTGGAGTGGTAAGTTTGGTTTTATTTCTTTTTGGGTCGGTTTGGAGGATGTTTTTGGCCTACCTGGGTGTGCCGGTTAGAAGCCCTTGCTGACGATTGCGATTTAGCCCAGGAAACCCTGTTTCAACATGGGACGAGCGAGCATGAAGTGGCTGTGGAGGATATTCCCGAGGAGGCTGGTAAGGGTAGGTGAGGCGGATATAGGTGAGAGGCATTTAGGCACGAGGGTAGGAGAGAGATACACGAATACAGATAGAGTCCGAGCTGCACAACAGCAGCGGGCAGAGCTACTTTCCGACCAAACGGAATAGAGGTATGGTAATGATACTGTAGTTATAGCGAAAACTATGGTGTCGACATCGCCGCACCCAGTATGTTGGGGTTGTCGTCGCTGCGATAGCATGGCGAGAGAATAAAGCATTTGATATCATTTACATACAGACCGAGCCCATAATCATTGACCAGCAACCTCGGACTCATTTATATCAGAAGCTCCCAGCACCAACCTTCATATTTCGAGACTTCAAGATGGTTGAAACCCGAGGGCTAGTTTAAAACGATATATAAAAACATTCATGTCCAACAACGAGCTGATGATGCGTGGAGTGGGTCAACTCCACACCTTAAGGGTGTGATTCTGGCCCTGGAAATCAGGCAGAATCAGGCACCTACATAGTGAAACTTAGTCATATTTAGTGTAGTTTCGTACATAGGATAGCTTCGGGGCCACGGCATAAGTAAGAGCCGTAGCCCCATTGAATTCTACAAGTTTGGTTCACGCTCGGAAATCACAAGGGGTAATGTGCCAAGTCACGTGCGTCCCGTCCCGTCTCTAAAAGTGGGCTCTTCATATCAAAATTTACTCAACCAATTCGCATTTTGTCGCTCCATCACAAGCAAGCAAGAAAACAGCTATAAAAAACGACCCACGACCTAAGATGGACGAGTTGCACTCTATAACCAAAGATGGCATTGCTGCTGCTATCTCCGGGCCACACGCGCCCGGCCAGCCCGAAAAGCTTGACCAATATCCTGGTACCCCACCCTCTTTAGCATCTTTGTCTGACGATAAAGATGATCTGGATTTGCAGAAACTAGGCTACAAGTCAGTTCTTGCACGTGGCTGGGGATCTTTTGATAACTTTGCATGCTCCTTTTCGGCGTTGTACTGCATAGGCGGCATCAGAGTATTATTTTACATTGCTCTCAGCAATGGTGGACCAGCTGCCTTGTAGGTTGACACCTATCTTGACCCGCCTAGTCTAGCATATACTGACAAATTTCGCGAAAAGATGGAGCTCATGGATATCAGGAAGTATACTATCCATTATTACTTCTGCCACGCTCGCGGAGGCTTGCTCTGCGTACCCAGCCGCTGGATCTATCTATTACTGGGCATTCCAGTCCTGGGGAGGTGGAAAGCTAGGGAGATTTATGTCTTTCATGGTAGCAGCTTGGACTCTTGTAGCTTGGACAGCTTTCCTTGCAGCGGACTCTTTTGGTGTTGCTAACTATCTAGTGTCTGAGGTGGTTGTGTTCAATCCTAACACGACCTTCCCCCATGACACCTCGGATGTGAAAGCGAGGGCGGTGGCATGGGCCTTCTCGCTACTTTTCCTAGCCATCGCAACTTTGATGAACTTTCTACCTCCGCGCTCCTATGCATGGGTCTTCCGCGCTGGAGTTATGGTCATCGCGATTGATATTCTCCTCAACTTCATTTGGTTGCCAATTGGGGTCTCCAAGACATACGGATTCCAGTCTGCCGAATTCGTCTTCACTTCAACCTACGATGGAGGTCATACCGGTCCCGTCCTTAATTGGGTCTTGTCTTGGTTTCTTGTCTCTAGCTGCCTTGTTGGAGAAGATGCGTCAGGCCATGTCGCTGAGGAGACTGTCTCTGCGAAGAAAGCGGCTGCAAATGGGGTTTTTTGGGCTACAGTGGCATCGGCGATCTGCGGATTTCCAATCATTCTCGTGTTCCTTTTCTGCATGCCTCCCATCGATACGTTTTACGACACCGCAGCTCCTCAACCATTCATCAATATGTACGCCCTAGCCTTAGGGCCACGTGCACACGTTGTCGCCACGATTATCTCCATGATTGGAGCTATTCTCAATACGTCTATTTCCATGGTTGCAGCCTCCCGACTTGTTTTTGCAGTTGCTCGAGACTCCATCTTTCCATTCAGCGAGTCGCTTTGCAGAGTCTCGAAAAGCAAGCAGCCACACAATGCTGTCATTTTCATTGCAACCATTGCAGCTCTCCTATTGTGCACCCAGCTGCCCTCGCAGGTAGCCTTCATGAGCTTGACTTCAACCTCGGCGGCAGGCTCCATTGCCGCGTATGGCCTTGTCGGCTTTGGACGCGCCTTCATTACAAGGAAAACCTTCAAGCCAAGCGTTTTCCATCTCGGCCGATTCGGAGTTATGATGGCTGTCGTTACATTCCTCTGGAACGGCTTTGCATTTGCTGTGCTGTGCGCCCCTCAGTATGGCAACAGCTCTATAAATGCAGATGCAGGTCTATTCAACTATGCCATTGTTATCATGGCTGGCGTTACAGTCATCGGCCTTGAAGAGTGGTGGCGAAAGTCCAGCCGCGTATGGTTTCACAATATCAAGGATATCGACACTACCTCCGAAGTCGAAGTTCACCGAGAGGAATTTTGCTTGACTTCGCCATAGTCCGACACGAATGTATAGCCTGGAACGTTAGGCTCTCGATAGCAGCTACCAAAGATCGCTCATGTAGTAGGCTAGGAGGTATACGACGCGAGGTGGAATGTGCCAGGGAGAACCACAGTGGGGTTGGATCTTGGGAAGGAAGATAGTTGGCAATTGTAAGTTTGGATATGAGCATGACGGGTGTTCGATGATTGCTTCGGCATGACTCGCTCTGAGAAATTACCGTTGAACTTGATCTGGATAATACCAGCGAAAGGACATGCTTCTATCATACTCTTCTCTCCTCTTGACGTGATGAATTTCACGACCTCTTACCAGGTCGTGCTGGTCTACTAACACTAGTTTGGGCAACATGGCATGCGTTCCTGTGATGTCGAACGTACGTTCTAACCTGAAAAGGACCATAGGAGGCCTTGCACCACCTGGTCCTCTCTGTGGATGTCACCTCTTTCGTGTGACACCCAAGATTCACTCTTTGAGGCGACAAGAGGCTCAGATTCCACGCTATGCTTACTGACACGATTGAGACTATCGTCCAAGTGTTATGCAAGCTTGTGTATATCAGAGTGGACAGGATGCCGAATTCTCGTGAGTCTATGGTCGTATGTGACTGTTTTTTGCCGCTTGCCATGGTCCCCTTCCAATGTATGGCCAATTGAGGGACGTCAGCCCCATCTTAAAATTCACTTTCCAATAGGGGTGTAGTCAGGTAGTCGTGTAATGAGTAAGGAGATCAGATTACTGTCAACTTTTTGCGGCGTGCATCAGTAGAGGCGCCACCTATCATGCCTTTGAAACTAAGGACTGACAAAGGCATTCGGCGAGTTTTTTTAATATGGTTTCCTTGGATGCCATTCGAGATATCTGCACACTATGAACGCACGGGCGAGGGGGGAGGGTGGGGCGAATAGTAGCAATTCACCACAGTGATCACCGTGACAGTGATGGCAATGGATAGATTTACTAGAATACCGTGGGCACTGTGGAGATAGAACAACCTCAGGCGGTCAACTTGCATGAGACGCACAGTGCGGCCCGATTGTCTGCCTGGACAGACGTCGGATTATAGCTTCGACTGGGCATTCACGTAGTCCGCCAGACTATTTTCTAAGTAAGATTATAGCGTGGTTCAGGAAGGCATATGCTCCCGGGATAATTATCGCCGCTAGACGACCGACGAGGCTCTAGACAGAACGCTAGCAGACTGTATAGAGTGCTCATGCAAGCTGATGATATCGCCACCGCCGTGCATGACGTTCTTACACATGTTGCCGAGGAAATGGAATGGGCTCGTGACGTTCGCCCCCGCACAGCCAAAAACCAAGTTTCTTATATTTTAGTTCAAAGTGGTGTTTGAAACGAGGCCTCGGATAATTTTGCAATAGGGACAGCGAGAGGTGTCTGTGGGCTACTTGTTACGTGTCACGATATCCTCTTGTGAGATCAATAGCTCTATTTTGGGGCAACCTGAGTGAACTAATAGGTCTGTAGTGCACACTTCTCTAGTTGTAAAATAAGATTCAAGCGAAATGCAATACACAGGCAGGCAGAGACTAAAAGTATGAATCAGATGATGATATGCATGATCATGATCAAGTTGAGAGGATTCTAATAATTTGGCCGTAAGATATTCTACCAGAGCTCAAGCAATTCGCACTAAAAATCTCATCATGAAGCATATTTCTCGTGCCACACTCATCATCTGTTGCTTATTTACTGCCCATTTTTAATCAAATCCGCGATCTTCTCAGCCAGGGCGTCTACAATAGTCAACAATGCAAAACAGAGAGAAAAACAAAGACAGGAAAACCTACAAACTGTGCTCTGAGGGTGCCCTGGAGGCAGGAACGGAAACGCACTTGCGTCAACGACACGTAGTCCCTTAACACCATAGACCCGTGCGTGGCTGTCAACAACAGCCATACTATCGGTCGATGGACCCATCTTACAGGTGGAGCTCGCATGCCACACAGTCTGCAAACTGCCTTTGATAACCTTTTTGATTTTATTGGCACTGCCCATATGGCATAAGACGGATATCAGAGGACTGTACCTCCAAAATCTGAGCGTCGGACTGGACCGATGTGCCGGGGTAGTATTCGTCTCTGATGATGATCTTCTGCATAAATGAACTGGCAAATGCTTGACGTACGCGCTTATAAGAAGCAACAGCGACTTGCTGGTCGGTGGGGGATTGGAGAGCCGGGGTGTTGATGATGGGAAGGTCTTTAGTGTCTGCGAATGTGAGGGTAATATTTCCCCGGGACAGAGGAGCAACTAGGGTAGCCAGAATAGTAGCATATTGGTATCCATCATTTGGTTCTGAGATGGTGTGAGTTTTGAGTACTACGTCGAGGAAAATGAGGAGACGTACGCCCAAATAGGAGAGTTGACCAGTCGCCAATGTACCCAGCTCCGGAGATATATTCGATCTCTGGCCAGTCAGAAGGCAGTGCATTGAGGTCGGCGAGGGCTTCGGCGGTGAAAGATGAACGTAAGTTGTCGGGGACCTTCTCCCAGCCGAGAAAATCAGCGACGTTGTTAGTAAGAGGTATGGAAAATAGGTTAACAGATTCAACCAAAGTAGCAGCAAAGCAATATACCCTTTTTGAGTTGTCTTGTAAACAGCAACTTGCTCAAGGAGGTAGGCTACGTTAGTGGCAACTTTTGTCAAGGTCTCAACCTGTACTCTGTACGAAGGCCCAAAGAAGATATGGTCTTGCATGTTCTGTCCAACTCCAGGGAGGTCGGCTACAACTGGGATTTTGAGCTTTTGTAATTGATCAGAAGGACCCACCCCAAAAACCATGAGCAGCTGGGGCGACTGGAAAGCTCCCGCAGATACAATCATTTCTTTAGTGGCTTTGAGTGTGAAAGATAGGAGGAGAGTCTTGACTTTTACGCCGGTTGTCTTCTTGTTTGCGTCAAACACGATGCTCTTTGCCATAGATAGGGTAAATACCTTTAGGTTATTCATATTGGCCGACGCTGCTTCGGTGAGGAAGGCCGTCTGTGAACTTTCGCGGTTTTCAGTAGATGGATCGATTGTTGTAGAGCAGTATTGGCAGCCTAGTAGTAAACCGCTGTTAAAATCCTCGACGGTCGGAATACCGATCTCGTTGAGGCCGCCTTGCATATACCCTGCCGCATAATGTTAGTTGACTCTAAAGCTCACAGGAGAACGCCAATCGAGGACAAACCGCTAAAAGGTTGTGCATAGTTTGGGTATGAAACCTAACGGGATATGATTAGAGCTACTCTTCTCCAGATCATCAGAGGATGTACGTGGAGAGGGCCGCCAGTGGATGCAAAGGCAGCCGCATTATACGTAGTAGTTGCGTTGGATGCACGGTACGGCCCAGGAGGTGTAAACCGAGGACTCTTCTTGAAGTATGGAAGAAAGTTGTCGAAGCTCTGGTGTTAAGTTAGAGACGGTGAATCACTGGCAGTTCGTAGGGCACCTCACATAAGACGAATCTCCCGTTTCATCAGCCCACTTATCAAGGCTTCCGACAGTAGGGCGTTGGTATATCATAAAGTTCCTTGCAGAGCTGAAAAGATGAGTATTGATACTTCCACAATTGGGACTTCATACCTCCCACCGAGGCATTTCCCTCGCGCATACGATCTCTTCACGTTGTTTGATGCGGGATCTGGGTTGGTAAAGAATCCCCAATCAACCGTTGGCTCAGTCTCTTTGGTCCCCACAAAGGTTGTATCGCCACCGGGGGGTTCGGCGATGAGTGGTTCAGATACCTGATAGAAAGTGCCGGCTTCAACCACAGCAACAGTAACTGAACTGTCCTCAGCGAGGCGCTTTGCAATAGTTATACCAGCAGTGCCTCCACCAACAACGATATAATCAAAGGTAGTATGAACCCCGGGTACACCAATCATGCCAATTGGAAGGGGAAGTTGGCGTTTCTCTTGGCGGACTGGGGAGGCTATTGCCAAGGACCCAAGAGCCGCGACGAGCAAAAATGAGGACTTCATGGCTGGCTATTTGATGTGAAAGATAGAGGGTCTGGTAGGTGACAGGCAAGGTCCAGGAGAATGAGATGGGGTTTGGAAGGTACCAGTCTATATACGTATCGATCAGTCGGCGGCCACGAGCCGACCCTCGCGATTTGCGATTTATACTCTTTTCATTTAGTCATAGTTACACTGCCCATCACATGCCACATTTGGCATCTAGATCTGAAATGTGGATGCTTATCTGTAACTACATGATACTCATTATACTCCTAGAAGTAAGCTTTGTGTCAACCTTGCCCCGCACCCCACATTCGAGCCCATGTGAAAATCTACCGGCAGACCCCACACATCGAAGCCCATGTGAAAATCTACCCCAGATTCGGAAAGGCAACCGCAAAATAGGGCTAGACTTGCTTCCAGGTCGAATTGCAAGCACGGCAAGGACTTGTTATATTCGCCCAGTCGCATTGCATTTATATTTATGTAAATAACGACAGTGCTATAAATATAATTTAGAAGACAACGCTAACTGATCCCTTTGATGTCCCCATAATTTCCTAGTTAAGTCATTGAAGTATAATAGAGATTATTACTATTTTTAATGGGATGAGTAGAAAGGGCGGGAAAAAAGTTGAAAATGTGAGTTGTCGCGTGGTGAGGGAGAGGGTGCGTGCGCCGCTCAAGGATACGGCGATTTGTGCCAAGATGTATCCAACAATGAACCTCCCATCGCCATCGGCTAGACGTGGTCTAAAATCTACTACCTCAACACGCCTGAAGAGTACACGATGATCGTAGCGAAATCTAATCGCGCGTTCAGTTTCACCTATATCACTATGGAGACCATCGAGATAGTTAGATAATTCAATTGATATTATTGCCTTGTGATATCCGTTGGCACCGACCGCCATTGAGGGATATTGTTGGATGGGTGGTGCTACGCTCAACGAACCAGAAAGGCGACGTCCAGCAGTAGCAGTCTAATCGTATCTGTAACTATTCGCCGAGTTCCCCTGAGAGAACTCAGACTCTAGGCGCTAGACTGAATGAATATATACTCATCTTATAATGTCTCACATATCTCCGAGCATGTGACCTGTACCCAACTGACAGATATTTTGGGAACTAGAGAATATCTCACAATTTTGTGTGTAGATCCCCGCATTCCAAAATGCTCCCAAGAGACGGAAGCAACACCATGCATGAAAGGAGGGCGGTAAGCGCTTACAGGGGGAATAGGGAACATACGTACCAAATCGACATGCTCAGATTCCATATCAAATCTGGCTCGAATCGATGTCCGGGCCGGCGTAGTCACGCAACCCAAGCCACGAGGAAGGTGTGGTAATATGGTCACGTGACTCACTACCACTTCACGGTAAATTCAGGCCGCCCCATACTGGGACGGAACAATAGGAGGTGAATCTTGGCAATTGCGCCAACGACAACAATATAATAACGAATAACGATCGACCACCTTAACATCGTCATCCAATGATGCGAAGCAAATAAATTGCATTTTGGGCTTTCACTATGTTTGTCATGTCTCAACAGACGCATTCTTGTCTCCACGAGCAGACCTAAGCTTCTAATTCAGCATCCGAGAATTAGATGGGTATTGACGAACGAAGTCGATATTTTTATCTGTCAATTTGTCTTGACACTTAGGTCCTTGGTTGTTTTGTTGCTTGTTTGAGACGGCTCATCATGGAGTCAACGACACCAGACGATGGGGACTCGAGACGCAAGCGTCGGAGACAATTTAGTGTCCGAGCCAGCGATGCTGCTACCTCGCCCGGGGAATTCGGCTCTATGAGGCCTGGAGTTGCGAAAGGTTCTTCGAGTTTCGTGGGTAGCGGAAGTGGAATCTACTTTGTGCGAGCAGTACAATCTGCTTTTGCCAGGAACTACAGCCAGAGCAGCCACGCGATCGACGATGATCTCGTGCCCGGCGAGGATGATCACCTTCAGACTCAAAACCTATCAGGCTCACTCTGGAACTCGGAAGAAGTCTGCTTTGTTTCTGCAAGTCAGCCTATAGTCTCGATATCCTTTGATGATTTGGTGCGTTGGAGTCAATCGTACTTCAATAACTGGCATCCGCTGTTCCCGTTTCTACATGCACCAAGCATTCTGGGGCTCTTCGAAAGAATTGCAACCCACGGAATCCAAAGTTTAGGCACTGTGGAAGCAATTACTGTACGCTCAGTATTATCTATCTCGGTTGCAGACCGACGCCAAATGCCTAGAGATGATCTGACACTGATTCCTTCAAACCTGGTTTTCAGCACTATCGACGAGGCGATTTCCTCTCTCACACCTGTTATTATGCAACCTTCCACACTGTCGGGATTGCAAGCTCTTGTGGCGATTCAGGTGTTCTTGATTTCCATGCTGCGTCTCAATGCTGCATCAAGAATTGGCGGTCTCATCGTACGCATTACTTTTCATCTCGGTCTGCACAGGTGCCCATCGAGGTTCAAACAATTCACGCTGGCTGATGCGGATATGCGTCGAAGGTTATTTTGGGCGATATATAGCCTCGAGAGATATTTATCTCAATCACTGGGACTGCCTTTGGATTTAAAAGACGATGATGTCGACGTCTGCTACCCCGACAACGAACTTCATGACATCCAAGTCAACGAGGCGGCCAATGGTCAGCCGCTCCATGGTGAGAAACTGAATTTTCGTGCTTATTACGTTCCATAGCTGATTTATCTCAACCAGACCCGCGTCTTCTGCTTCTCCCATCTTTTCTAGCCCGGCACGGCAAAATCAAGGGTTTGATTTTAGAACTTAGGCACAAGTGTGCTAACAACAGGACTGCTAGTCCCGATGAAGTCAGTTATGTCGACGCCGAAATATCGAAATGGTGGAATGAAGCACAAGATCTTCTCGAACCTGATTACATTAATGATGCAGCAGGAGAAGAGCCAGACGGCGGACAAGCCCGGTGCCTGTTAAAGGAGACACACAAACTCCTCGTCATTGTTCAGAAGCACGAATCGACAATACTTCTGAATCGGCCTGTCATAACATCTGGCTACGACACCTCCGTATTCGCGGCAGCAATGCAAAAGTGTATTGGAGCGTCAAAACAAATTGTTTCAAAAGTATACCTTCACCTACACGAGGGGATGAACCAGGTAGGATCGCGTGATGGCAAAATTCTAAATCCACTGTTTTGGCCTGGCTTCACGTGGTGTATTTGGATGAGGTAGGATAGCGTGCTCCATACTATTGGCGTTTATCCAACTGAACATATTGAACAGCGGCTTGATACTTCTCTACGCAGCCTCTGAAGGATATTATTCTATCGAGATAGCTCAACGGTAAGTGCAGGAGACGCTGTCATGACGAGCATACTAACTATCTTAAAGTGAGGCTGGTCGATGTATAAAGATATTAGAAACGCTCTCATTGCGAGGGAACTTCTGGCCCGGAGCTTGCGCATCCGCTCTTGTTGATTTACAGAAAGCTCTGGGCAACAAACTCTCCAGTGGTACCTTCGAGCAACACGCTGGGTTGCAGTCTCGAACAAAAGAGATGCGGACGTCAACAGATACACTCAACTCAATCCATCGGCAGAACGTACGCCCGCGGAATAGCGAAACCGGTACAACGCAAGACACCGGAAGAGCTTCAGCTTCGCCCCGCGCCCCAAATCCCAATTTCCAGCCACACGGCTCACCGGGAGCTTACCAGGGGAATGGACAGACGCCAAGCACGAACAATTCGATACCGCCCCATTTGAGAAGCCCCCAAGGCGACATGGCATTCTCTTTTCAGCAGAACGAGATGTCTACCATGGAGCCAAACAGAGCACCTGGTGGCGTGGCTTGGCCTATGTTAAACGGACCAACTTATCAGATGGGTGACCAGTTTAACGGATTTGATGATATATTTCAGCTCATGGATGCTTCTTATCAAATTAGTGAGCAGATGTACGAGCCTGGAGATATGGCACAGTTTTAGAAATATTTATACTTTTATTGGCACAGAAAAGCTATTCGGTGTTCCGGCCCAACCGTGAGCCACACTCAGAAAAAAGGAATATTAATTATAAGAAGCAGAATCTGAACGCTTCTTGAGGCTTTACGGTGATACAGAAAGGGGACATTTTATTGACTTGAAATCCACAAGATTCGCTTTCCTTATATAATTGGAGGATCAGATCACTAGGCGGTGCCAGTAACAATATGGATTACTTTATTCTATGAACATGCCTATATCCATTCTATTCTTATACTCCATTTGCATAGACTTTCCTATGGTACCTTAGAGCCGACTGGCTTCTTGATAATAAGCTAATATCCTAACCAATAATCCATGGATGGCATATAAAACTCAGTCCGACCCTTCGACATGCTCAGTCTTCGCCTTCCCCAATCTATTCTGAATTTCTTCACACACAGCATTTGTCACCTCGATCGTGGTCGCCGTCCCTCCGAGATCTTTCGTCATGATGCCCTTTTCGCAAACAGCTTCGACGATATCGAGGAGTTGGTCTGCCGCCTCCTTTTCGCCAAGCCAAGTCAACATCTCGCAAGCAGTCCAGAATGTCGCAACTGGATTTGCTGTCACCAAGTCAGTAAACATACAATGTTTTATGTGGAAGGAGTAATACCGATTCCCATCCCAGTGATATCGAACGCAGAGCCATGAATTGGCTCGAACATGGAAGGGTTCTTTCGTGTGGGGTCGAGATTGCTGGTGGGAGCGATGCCGATCGAACCAGCCAACGCCGCAGCAAGATCCGAAAGAATATCTGCGTGCTAATTGTATCGTTAGAACCTGTCCCAGTATAAATTTTCCTGAACCGATGGCCTACCAAGTTTGTAGCAACAATGGTATCAAGCGTCTCGGGCTTTAATACCATCCTCGTAGTCATTGCATCCACCAACATCTTATCAACCAGCACATCTGGAAAATCTTTCGCCACGTCCGACGCGACCTCATCCCACATGACCATACCATTCCTCTGAGCATTACTCTTCGTAACCACAGTAACATGCTTCTTCGGTCTGTTCTGAGCTGTCTCAAAAGCAAACCGCATTATTCTCTCCACAGCGTGGCGCGTGAAAATTGAGACCTCAGTAGCAGTTTCCCATGGTTCACCGCGATGAGAGCGGCCACCGTGACCGGCATACTCCCCTTCACTGTTCTCGCGGATTATCACCCAGTCTAGCTCGCCATCCTTGCAGTTTCGAAGAGGCGATTGGGTGCCTCGGAAGACCTTGGTGGGACGCACGTTGGCGTATTGCTGGAGGGGTTGGCAGATTGCGAGGCGGAGTTGCCATAGAGAGATGTGATCGGGGACATCTATAGAATCACGTCAGCATATGTGATATGGTTTGCTTTAAACATCTAGGAATTTGTGTTCACGGCTACGTACCTGGGGCACCAACAGCGCCGAAGAGAATAGCATCAAACTTTTTTAACGTCGTCAAGGCATCGTCTGGCATATATTTTCCCGTAGCTTTGTAAGTGTCGCTGCTCCAGTCGAAGTTCGTGAACTCCAGGTCAAAAGTGTTCAATGTCTCGGAAAACTTCTTCAACACAGTGACACCGGCTTCGATTACTTCAGGACCAATTCCATCTGCTGGTATTGAAGCAATTCGATAGCTTGGGCGAGGATCAGCAAGAGAGGGACTCATTTTGACAATGGTGATACGATATGATATGATCGAGTTGAGAAGTTGAATCGATGTGTACGATGATTATGAGAAGGTAAATTATTAGGAAACAAGCAGAATAAAGAGATACAAATACCTGAATATCTTGTGGGGATTGATACACAGGATCAGATAGATACCACCTTGGTGGAGTTTGGGGTTGGTGGGGTTTGGCGGGGCTGTGAATCATCCGGGGATCGTTTCTCCGGCTCAGACGTGGGGTCGAAAACCAACTTACCATCTTCACAAGAGACGATGGGGGCGAAAACACAGAAATCAGTAATATTTCTAGTACACATCACATAACCACGACATCAGCCCTGGTCTAGGGACTCTTCACAATCCGTGTATACAGTCAATATGAGTCGAGACAGCCGAGCTCAGCTCGTTGTTGAAAGCGTACTGCCGTTCATTGAGGCCCATCGGGAGCTTGAGCTTCAATGCAATGTTAAAAAACCATTTATTTTAGGTGTTACAGGGTTACAGGGTACGTGCAATTGTTTGAACTAAGTAAATATGAGTTTAACATGAATTTATATTGTAGGATCGGGAAAATCACATTTGGCATCAGCCCTCGGCGTGGCTCTCTCCAAAGAGCATAATTATAACACCATCGAGGTGTCACTCGATGACTTCTACCTACGACATGACGAACAGATATTCCTTCGTACACAGAATCCTTCCAACACCTTGTTTAAAGCTCGCGGCCAGCCTGGAACACATGATCCTGTCTTGTTGAAATCATTCTTCAGCCAGTTCTCAGATCCATTAGCGAAACATATCTGGATACCTTCATTCGACAAAAGCCTCTTCCAAGGAGAGGGAGACAGACTTCATCGCTCGGAATGGAAAACTATTGATTGCCATTGTCCGATCGATGTGGTGATTTTTGAAGGGTGGTGTGTTGGCTTCCAACCATGTCCCGACATCGAGGTGGAGAGGAAGAGAGTAGAAGCTTTACAGATTCGACATTCGAACGAGCCCGAAAGGAGCATTACCAATTTTGCTGAGAGCCAATTTTCCACAACTACTTTGGGGGACCATGAGCTTGTGGATTTGCTTCATGTAAATGATTGTTTACGCAGATACTCTGACGATTTCATGGGTCCGCAGCATTTTGATTTTATGGTGCATCTTGATACCAATGACTTGGTTAACGTTTATACATGGAGGATACAGCAGGAGCATGCACTTCATAGGAGGAAAGGCACTGGAATGTCTGACGAGGCGGTAGTCAAATTCGGTACTGTTCTGTTCATTCGGCCCGTCGTGGATAATTAAACTAATTCGATGAACGTTTCAGTACAGATATATATGCCAGCATATGAATTATATTTGGAAGGTCTACGATCTGGATTCTTTAGGGAGACTGGAAGTTTTATTAGGACAAAGGGACAATTGCATCTAGTCATGGACGTCGAGAGGAATGTTGTAGAATCAAAACTATTTTGAATGAGCAATAAAATAATACACGGCCTGCTTTCCATATCATCAATACTGTAGACCCGAAAGGAATCCAACAAGAGACTTGATATGACAGATTTATCGACCATAGCCCAACTTTACCCACGCCTGTCGGCCTAGGCCTGGACCTGTGCATCGTGCGGGGTTCCGGGGCACAACCCACTCTGCTTCTCCCTCGTGGTATAAGCTGCCCGGCTTTCGTTTCTCCAGACCCACAACTACCCCAGAAACTTACCGTGCTATGCAGCCCCCACTGGCGAACGTTTCCCCGCAGAGTCGTACCCCGTGGGTAAAAACCTGGGGAAAGCTTACAGCGAGGTAAGTGTCCCCGAATATAGGTTTGCAGGCCGTTGTTTTCTATAAAATCTATGATGTCTCTCGTCAGTAAATATTAGATATGGCAATTGTCTGCTCTTGGACTACCATCTGCGAAATACTTTACATCACATCAAATCCATCCATATAGTGCAATATTAAGTCGATATCATGGGTGAAAAACGCTCTCAAACCCCCGACGAGAAGGTCAATACTGCATCGCACCTAGAGGACCCCGAGAGCCTCATGAAGGAACCGCTAGAAAATGTCGACTATTCGGGGGCCGTCGCAAAATCCGATCCAGCAGAGATTGCCTTGGTCCGAAAGCTCGATATGAGGATTATGCCTACTCTGTGGGCTATGTACTTTATGAACTATCTCGACAGGAACGCCATAGCGAACGCTCGGCTGAACGACCTTGAAAAGGACTTGGGTTTAGAGGGCACACAATACAATACTTGTATTTCCATTCTCTTTGTGGGGCAAGTACACCAAAATTTGATTTAGTACAGCTGACGACTGACTATTTAATAGGTATCTCTTAATGCAAATCCCCTCAAACATGTTGATGTCGTCGAGGAAAATCCGGCCCTCGATATACATGGCGGTTTGTATGGGTGGATGGGCTATCGTCGCGGCTTTAACAGCATTGGTTAAGAATTATACTGGACTCGTACTTGTCCGATTTTTTCTCGGAGTCCTTGAAGCTCCATTCTGTTTGTCTCCCATTACCACCCCTATCCAACCCTATCGGTGCTAACGATCCTTAAGACCCCGGTGCGTTATACTTGCTATCTGCATTTTACACCCGAAAGGAGGTTGCGACGAGAATAGCGATTTTATACTCCGGAAACATATTCGCGACCTCTTTCGCAGGCCTCATTGCAGCTGCAACATTCGCTTCCATTGATGGTGCCCACGGACTCAAAGGATGGCAATGGTAGGTTGCTTCGAAACAAAATTCGAAAACTGACTAACCTCATCAAGGCTTTTTATTATTGAGGGAGTGGTAACTTTTGCCGTAGCCATTGCTGCAGCATACCTGCTTCCTGACTTCCCGCTCACTACGAAATGGCTCACGGAGGAAGAGCGAATCCTCGCTGACGGCAGAATCAAACGCGACACTGTCGGTCTAACGCCCGATAAAGGCGCCAGAGAGGGTTTCAAGCAGGCTATCAGGGACCCCAGGCTATACCTCCTATGCTTCATGCAAAACATGCATCTCTCCGCCTGTTCATTCAATAACTTCTTCCCTACCGTTGTTGGTTCTCTTGGATATGATCGAACTATCACTCTGGCCCTCACATGCCCGCCATACCTGGTGTCTGGATTTTTTGGCTACGCTATCGGAATCACTTCCGGAAAGTACAACGAGAGGACGTGGCATATTACTGGGTGCATGGGAGCCGCTCTCGTTGGGTTTATCATCTCCTGCGTAACGCTTAACACGCCTGCTCGTTACATATCTTGCTTCCTCTTTGCAAGCGGTGCCTATGCTGTCAATTCAGTCATTCTAGGATGGGTTTCGGCGACTTTGGGACAGACAACAGAGAAAAAAGCTGTGTCGCTCAGTATCGTCAATGTGGTCGCCAATGCTTCCTATATCTACACGGCATATTTATATCCGAAATCTGATGGGCCAAAGTACCTCACGGCTATGGGATCTAATGCTGGATTCGCCTTTGCTACAATTGCTAGTGCGTGGGTTTTCAGGTTCTGGCTTATGAGAACCAATACCAAGATTAGACGTAGTGGGGATGAGTCGAAAGTATTTTACGCTTACTAGGGCACTCCTTGTCAGTATGTTAATCGCGTGTGGCGATGAATACAATATGCAAATAGAGCCACGCTATATAACAAACTCCAATGTTTACTATAATCTTATTCGCGGCGAGTGGGTGATTTTTTTTTGTATATGGTGCTAGGGTACAAACATCTGCCGGTTTACTCGAGAATTTCTCCTCCATGATCCCTGGTGCAAAATCGCGCATTTTCTCCAATCACACTCCTACCCCAGAGCGAACCGACGATATCTACACAACCTAGAAGGAAGACGGTTCCATAACAATTGATTTGTCATCTGGTTTTAGGTGCTCTAATTCAAACCAAGGCGCACCATTGAAAGCTTCCATAGTCCACCACGTTTACTAACTTAACCTCAACTTCCCTCTGTAAGGTATACCAAAATCAAATCTAGATAGCCAGTACTTACTGTCTCGTTCTAAAGCAAGAATATTCTGTTTTCCCTTCCTTAATGTTTAAACATGCAGGCATATTTAATAGAGATCCGTCGACGCTGTTTCCGCTCAATCCAATGCCCCCAGACACGGGTATCGGGCCCGCAGTTGATGGCTCCATTTTTCATGAAAACAACCCCATTGGGAATGCGTGTTTAGTTGAACCGCGGAGCTTTAATACGGAAAAATATGTCCTGAGCATGATCTGGCTTCCACTTAAGCCCGGCTACGACGTTTTTGATTATCAGAGCGCGGCAGCGCGGCTATGGCATGCGTCTCTCGATTATATCCGTTGCATTCGTGGCTGCGTGGAACTTTGCTGGGGTCAGGACATCGAGGCGACTGAGCCGGCGTTGGTGTTGCTTATACATTGGGCGGCTGTCTGGGCATGGAAAAACTTCCAACAGTCGCCTGGTGTGTGTAATGCGTAAGCCCAAGGTCTCACGGGAGTCCAGGGAACCAGGTCAGAAGGCAGGAAGTGATCGTATTGCAAGACCGTAGGTCTACGTACATACAGCGACTATCGGCTGGAGGNNAGCCCTAGTGGCTCCACTGCCAGGCAGCCCCTGAGTTCAGGTTACAGTGTGTCGCTCATAAGAGGCATACTTAGGGGAAATCCTCTTAACAGGACAGTTAATCTCCATCCTTCATACCTCTATGGCCCTGAAAAGATTGTCGAGGTTGTCTTTCTGTCTGTTGGCTCGGGCGCCGAAGCTACTGTTATTGAAGCGGATCTAATACATCTACACGCTGTAGCTGCCAGGAATAGCGAACTCGATTGCTACACAAATGTAGCTGAGCGTTACTCATCGCTCAATCCCCTTTCTTCCGCCGGCCAGGAAAGAGCGAGCAAGCTACCAGACATTTTGGCAGGTCTAACAATCTGGAACGAAACAGACTACTACAAAGCCTCTAGAAATCAGGAGCTCATCGATGCCGCCCAATTGCTGCTATCCAAATCCGTACGTCTCACCAGATTCTCAACCAAGTTGTCCCGCGTGGACCTAGATCCAGTGTATAGCTTCAGAACCTCACCCGTCATCGAATGCACAGCACGGAGCACAGCTGACCTCCTCATACTCCCACACTTCCGTCGATATGGGAGCATTCCGGAAGGGCTACGTACTAAATTTTATTCCTCGGCTCCGCGTATGGGCGAAATGAATGAGTTTCACGAGCCGGTGTCGATGTATGCGCCTATTAATACGTCAGATATTAGAGAGGCGGAGAAGTTATGGGTGGGGGAGGACACGAGGCCGCTAGGTCTGGACACGTTTGAAATCAGAACCGTGCCTGCTTCCAGCGTGCTGAAAAGGGGGGACAAGATTATGCTCTCTAGCGAGCTCTTTGACCAGGTTGATCGGTTGAAAAGAGAGATAGAGGCCTACGAGGGGTGTCAGGCCGTTTTAGTTGCGCACGTGGATTCACTTGAACCAACGCCTAATGTTGATATAAAGATTGATATGTTTCAGCTGCTCGTCTGTAAGTACCATCAATTCTGTTACAGCGCGGTGAATGCTGACCTATTGATCTGTTTTAAATTTACATAGTCTGGGCTGTCAACTCTCCCTCTCTACCAACACAACGAGAGAAATCCAGAAAGAGAATCGCAGACGCTATGGAGTTTACTTCCATAGTACAACCGCCCATCTTAGTGCACGAAATGCCAGACGTATCGCATATCTTCAAAAACGGGTCTCTACAAATACCGGTATACGAGATTACGCACTTCTTCGTACCAACTGGGGACAAAGACCTTTTTCAACATGCCTTTAGGGACTATACCAAGTAAGTCCAGTCGCAGCCTCACATATAAGTCTAACCAAGAACCTCTCCATATCCTCCGCAAATTTAAATCGACCGAACTAACGTTGATCTAGAATCAACAGGCTCAAGTACGGCCCACACATAGAAGGAGACTACAGACCCGAGCCCATGCAGAACTACGGCTGTGACTGGTCTCCCGGCACTTTCTCCCGTGATGGCCACAGTCAACAAATGGCGTGCTACACGAGCGTGAGATGGTGGCGTTGTGCCTCTGAGGCGGCGGGGTGGTACGCCCATTTCGTTAGCCAGGTTAAAGAGGGCGGATATGAGAGGATGGGCTTCCAACTTGATGCGCTGCGGTTGACTGCTAGTGGGGGTGCGGAATCGACGTTTCTGACAATCTTTGAACCAGTGAAGGGGGGTTTAATAAGTCAAACACCTCTGGGATGTGTCGTATAGGGACTAGGTCATAGTAGAGACTGCCCTAAGAACAACGTAGCTTATAGCATACAGTCTAGTACACCCATTCAATTGCTTCGCACTATACGTGTGTCCAGCAAGATATAAACAACACTATATTATAAGTATATACTTATTTATAAAACAACTCCGCTTAAATTATAATATATTATAACCTATCAACTTTGGCCATCATGGTCAACATATCCAACAACCTCGATGAATACGCCCACTCATTATCGTACCATGCCAAGATTTTGAAGAACTTCCCTTAGTTAGTTTCAGTTAAGTGGTTTCATTATAAGCACGTTACCTTGGGGTTCAGCTCAACACAAGCTTTAGCATCTACTACGCAGCTATGTGGATTGCCCTGAAAATCACAGCTGACAAGCTCACTGTGCTCGACCGTTAACACGCCTTGCAGAGGACCCATTGAAGCCAGCTCCAGTTGTGACAGGATCTCTGCTAGCGAAGTTTCGTGTTCCAAATTTATTGTCAGGTCAACAAGCGACACATTGTTGCTGTAGACATGTTAGTGGAATTCACTTCAGGAAAATATGTGTGCTGACGTTGGAACGCGCAGAGAAATGCCAGTCATCTTCCCAGCCAACTCCGGAAGCACAGTCGAAACTGCCTTCGCTGCTCCAGTTGTGGTCGGAATGACATTTCCCAGCACGGCTCGTCCTGCTCGACGATCTCTCTTGCTGTATCCATCCAGCACAGGTTGTGATCTCGTAGAGGCATGGACTGTGGTCATAAGGGCCTGAACAATACCAAACTTGTCGTTCAAAGTTTTTGCCAACGGGGCAAGACAATTAGTCGTACAGCTGGCGCATGATACTATACTTGGAGGGTTTATGATGGGATACTGTGAGGTGTTGACGCCGTAGACGAATGTAGGCGCGTCTTTGCTTGGGGCAGAGATAAGCACCCTCTTTGCCCCGGCATACTCGATGTGAAGACTGGCTAGTGATGTAGTTGTAAATTTGCCTGTGCTTTCGATGATATACTCGGCTCCCGAAGCCGTCCAGTCCAGAAACTTGGGATCTCGTTCGGAAGTTAAATGCACATGTTCTCCACAGACAGACAGCGTGTTTGCGTCTACAGCAAAAACGGCGTTCTGTTTAACATCCACACTCCGGCTTAGAGGACCATGCGTAGAGTCGAAGAGGATTTGATGAATGATGTCGGCTATCGAGGCACACGTGTGGTTGATTGCCACTATGCGTATATCTTTTCGAGAGAGAGAGTTTCTAAATGCGACGCGGCCTTCACAGATGTTAGACCGACATGGCCCTGCGAGGGATTTTAAGTGGTGGCCGACCAATTCTTCCCCATCCATTGATTCCTACTTTGATGATCTCTCCTGGAGTTGTCATGATCTCCGACGGTAAAAGAGATTCTCCTCCCTCCAAAGTCGCTGGCATAGTGAATATGGTCACGGAAAATGTTTAAAATTCAGGAATGGGTGGAGCGAAAGGTAAGTTATGTTCCCGCGATCTATATTAAAGTAAACACTGGTCTCTACTTATCTCAGCCCTCCAGGCATAAACCATCGTGATAAACTGATACATTTTGTTTTTTGATAATTGTGAGCCTGTGAGTGGGGCGCCTTCTGTCTCCAAATTTACCCCGCACCAGAACTTAGCTAGGCACGCTTGCTTAATAATCATCGTTTCTCCGGACCACCCCAACTTACTTGAATGTTACCCTTGGCTACAATGACATACGGGAAACGTTCCCCGCAAGAAAGAGATCGTAAAAGATCGCAACGCCACTCGCACTAAACCTGTGGTTTTCCAGGGGTTTCTTTCATGCGGCAAGGCAGAGGCAAAGCGAGCGCTGACGATTGATGAACACGTGATGGAAAATCAAGGGAGTTCGTGTGAGCCTTGCAAAAGGAAGAAATGCAAAGTAATCCCCATCCCCGGTATGACTTGCGTGGCTCTTCGCGCTAATTTGTGGACAGTGTGATCGTAAATTGTAAGCTTATGCAATTGAAACTCAACATATATCAGCTGACTTAAGGCTAGGCCATCGTGCGAACAATGCCAGGTAGCAAAATTGGAATGTAAATATAGCGAAAGCAACAAGAGGTGCGCGATGTGATGGGCCTATCGTTTGATGTCTTAAAGCTAATATCTCACAGAGGAATCCCAACAGGTTACCTTGGAAATTTGGAACAGCGGCTTAATGAGACCGAAGCAGCACTGTATAGTGCTCTGGCCGAGCTGAGAAGTCTGAAAAATGACCAACGTTTTGTGACGCTACCGAATTCTACTTCTCCGTTCATACCTCTAGAATTGGCCCCGCGAGAATTAAATGCAAATAAAATGTCCCGAATGGCAGAATGGAAAGAACACCCGTTGACAGGTTCTGGCGCTATCGAGAGATGGCGAGCGTTCTTTAGCAAATATGAAATCCCTCCTCGAGGTAGCCTTACATCACGGAAACGCAACCTTATTAATACTAACGATGTCTAGCCAACGAGAACGGAGCAGTAGACGGGCCACCCATTTATTCAAGTCCTGCCATGGATGTCCAGCCATTCGAAAATATCCAACTTAGCAGCCATATTACCGAGAATGCCCTCGATAGTAGCTGGGAGCAAGCGCCGAGCACGACGGTAGCTACACTAGAACAAGAACGACAAGAAGACGCCATACTGAACCCTTCGAAGCAATTATCCTCAACACATCGATATACTTATTATTGAGTATAAGATGTGGGTTTTGATGTATGTTTCGTTATAGCTGTTGTAGGGATTTAGGTGCTTCTGATAACTGTGCTGTTGGTGGCTGGTGTATCCCTTTGCCTAGCTTGCCTCACACTGAGTCTGAAGAGCTATCTGCCGTGTTTACCCTCCTACGAGGACAACTCCCACTCATCTGTCATTATATGGAGAATTTAGAGTTTGGGGCTATGCCCCTTCTGTTTGCTAGAGTCTGTTCTGGAAGGCTTGGAGTCAGATATAACCAACATTTTATATTGCAGTATATATTTTATGGTTATCATTGCGCCTCCTATACTGCTTTAGATTGGCCATTACCATTTCCATT
The DNA here is from genome assembly GCA_001662585.1 of Pseudogymnoascus sp. WSF 3629. Lineage (NCBI taxonomy): Eukaryota > Fungi > Ascomycota > Leotiomycetes > Thelebolales > Thelebolaceae > Pseudogymnoascus > Pseudogymnoascus sp. WSF 3629. Next base: position 466,048 of record KV454566.1, read on the forward strand.
GAGACCCGCCTTCTCTGATGCGTCCTTAACGTACGGCGGATCTTCTTTGTACACGTCGTACTTGTATGCGCTTCCCGTATGATCACTCCTCAAATGAGCCTGTCCCGAGCCATAAACCTTCTCTCGGGCCGTCAATCCATCATTTGACTCCTGGGGGTAGATGCCACGTCTACGCAACTCAGGGACCAATAGATCCACAACGTCTTCGAATGTCCCCGGCGTAGTTACGTAGCCAAGATTGAAGCCATCAACGTCTGCTTCAGCCACCCAGCGCTCCAATTCATCTGCGACAGTTGAGGGCGATCCAATGGAGACAGGACCTAGGCCACCTATTGATGCCATCTCTGCTACAACTTCAGGTGTCCATTTAGGGATATTTTTGCTTGTTGTAGTGAATGCACTTAAAGCCGACGTCACTTTGTGTGCTTCTAATGAATCCTCTTTGGTGATTTCCTTGCCCAGGGGCAGCTTCGAGAGGTCTATCCCTGTCCACCCGCTTACTAACACGAGACCCCCGATTGTTGATGCGTATTTCTTTACTTCCGCTAGTTTCTCCTGGGCCTCCTCGTCGGTACGGCCGATAATGGGAGTAAATGTGCAAAAGAACTTCAAGGAGGCTGGGTCGCGGCCTTCTTCCTTAGCAAGGCGGCGGATGTTGGCAATTTTGGGGGCAATGACAGAAGGGTCGTGGCCTGTGACAAATATTGCTTCGGCATGCTTGGAGGCAAATGCTGACCCGGCTCTAGATTGTATCTCAGTAAAGTTGCTACAGGTTGGGTGGTAGAGATCGAGGAAGCTTACGGGGAGGTCCCCGCCTGAAACAGGAATGGGGTTCTTTGAGGGGAGGGGTCCACGATGTGCCTTGTCTCTAAGTTGAAAAATTGGCCGTGATGGTTAATCTGCCGCACCTTATCCGGGTCAATGTAGGAGTCATTTGCTACGTCCTTGATGATCGCGTCTTTGCTCCAGGAGCCTTCCCATAGCTTATAGAGGACGCGCAAATACTCGTCCGCCTGTGCATATCTCTGGTCATGGTCTATGGGGGTATCGATTCCGATGGCCTTAAACGCGCTCTTCTTCCACGAGGTAACAATATTCCTTATGAGACGTTAGCTTCGCTATGTAAATGAGCGGGTAATCATTTGTAAGTCACAAGCGATAAGATGAATGAAATGAAAGAGTGCGACAATTGAGGCAGTGGATGGGAGTGCAGAGTTAAAACATTGGCGCGCGTACCATCCAATTCGGCCTCGGGTGAGGTGATCAAGAGTCGAGAAGCGCTTTGCGAGTAGAAATGGCGGTTCAAACGATGTACTCGCAGTAATGCCGAAGGCCAAGTTCTTCGTAACTTTTGATATCAGCAAGTATGGAGGGGTTGCATGCGGGACATTCCTTACCAGCTGCCATCGCGCTTATGGGCTTTATGAGAACGTCAGTGATAGTAAACACAAACCGGGCCTCTAACTCACAATCGTTGGATCCGTCACTGGCCATTGTGCCGCCCTTCTGATACAATTATCCAGACTCCCCTCGTAGGTATCGTATCCGCCGTACGTATCAGCGAGAAAGAGGGCATTGATGCCTCCTCGTTCTAGGATCTTGGCGAGGTCAATCCAGTACTGGAGGTCCCGCTTGTTGGCTGAGCGGTCGTTCGGATTCTGTCTCGCCTATTAGCTTCCCCCAACTTAAAAGCATCGTACAGCCATACCTTCCACTGCCCTGGGCTCAGGTGGCCCACGGTCGACATGTCGAAGGCATTGAGCAGGATTTGCTTTTTCTGATGTCCGTTTTGCGGCTCAATGCTGGAGCTTCCCTGCCCCGCCTCGCCATTGCTGGAGCTTCGCAGTCGCTTTGCGACAGACGGTGTTATCTCTTCGGCACGGTTTCTCTTTCCACGAGCCATGGTGTACGAAAGATTCAATGGTATTTTTTAGATGGCATTGCAATTAGAGAGTGGACAGCTTCATGATATTCACGTTCATCGGTCAATGGCAAACCGGCACCGCGCCGCTCGCACGCCATCAAGCTTCCAATGACAACATACGCGACCACGATCCTTCTCGTCCAGCTCCAAACGACCCCGCCAACAATCCCCCCAACATACCTTACAGTGTCATGTCACGCCATGTTATTCCCCTCCTATTCCCGCACTCTCCCTTATTCCTTATCTTTCTTCACAGATGCACGAGGCACCTATCGGCCGGTCCTGGAACGTTTTCTTACCATCTACCTGATTAGTCGCTGTTGTCGTGCCCCACGCTGCACGTTGTGTTGGTGGGGTCATGGATGGCGAGCTATCCACGAGGAATCACGCACGGCCAAGGAACAGGGAAACATCTGCACCCACCATCGGCAATTGAGAGCTGTTTATGCCCGTCCATGCATGCTTGGGAAAGACGGGAAATAAACCTGGGATGCCGGCAGCTCATTTTTGTCCCCACCCCACTCGAGACACGCGGTACCTTTCTCATATAAATTCTTGATGCAATCACATCGTATTTCCACATTGTCGCATATTTACCCAAGCTGAAACCATTGGCCTATTGAATCAGGAGGTATCTGGCTTGAAAGTCAGCTTCTTACACCATGGCCTCAGATTTGGGAGACGACGATTTGACGAAGGCGAAGATCCCAGGGTTGGTCTCAGTTGTGACGCTTGACAGCTCACAGAGCGATGCAGCAGCGGATCCCAGAGCGTTCCTTGCCTCCTTCAGCACCGAGGAAGATAAAGCCATCAGACGAAAAGTTGACCGGAGATTCCTCTGGCTCATTGGTCTCATGTACATTATAAAAAATGTCTGACATGTAATCCCATAAGCCACACATGTCCGCTAATAAATCGTAGATTGATTATCAAAATGCTGCCAATGTCAAGGTTCTGCAAGTGGGAAAGCCTTCAAATGTCTTACACGAGCTCGGCATGACAGCTGATCAGTACAATTGGGTACAATCAATATATTTTGTTTGTGAAACTAGAAACCCTCCTGTCTATCCTCGTCTTTCTAATATCCTTTAGATCAGCTACATCATTTTTGAAGTTCCAAGCAATCTCTTGCTGAAGAAGGTGTCGCCGCGGAACTGGCAATTCCGCATCTTCCTGTCATGGGGGATTGTTCTGGCCTGCCATGCAGCCGTGAAGAATAAGGAGGGCATGTATGCTGCCCGGTTTTTCCTCGGCATGATGGAAGCCGGAATGTTCCCTGGAATCGCAGCCCAGTTGTGCAGCTGGTACCGAAGCGATGAGATGGGCAAGCCTATCATGTGGATGTTTGGTTTCCAGAACTGCTCTGGCATCGTCGGCGCCGTTCTTGCATATGGCATCTCTTACATGGACGGGCTGGGCGGCCTGAGCGCCTGGAAGTGGGTGTATCTCTTGGAGGGCATCGCCACCATCTTGTTCTCTTTCGTCGTGTACTTCGTGTTGCCGGACTACCCTAAGTCACAGCGTTCAAATTCGTGGCTTACACCCAGAGAGCAAGATTATCTGGAAGCAAGACTGTCAGAAAACGCGCCGAAGACTAACGACTCAGAATTCAACAAAAGCGAAATCTTCGCTTCACTGCGCAACCCTCGGACATATTCTTTCATGCTCTCACAGATTCTTCTTAACTTAGGGGGCTACGGTTTGAGTTGGCAGCTACCGACCGTGACCACCAACCTTGGGTTTGCGGGACTGCCCAGGAACCAGCTTCTCAATATCCCCCCAGCCGCCGCCTCCGTGCTTGCAATCATATTCTCGGGGTGGTTTCTTAGCCGCGCCTACCTCACTCGCCCCGCATACATCATGTGGATTTGCGGTGGCACACTTACCTTCTTCATCATTCTCGCGGTGACAACGAATAAGTATTTAATTTTTGTCAGCGTCACCATAGCCAGTGCCTGCTACGCGAATTACTTTATTCCCTTTTGGGCGTGTACGTTTCCCCGCGTTATATCAGCACATCTCTAAACATACACGATATCTAACTAGGACTTCCAGGGCGTTCTTCTACACTGGTGGGAACCACTGGCACGGCCTTTACACTCGCATTCCAATCCTCCGTGGGGCAAGTTGGCGGTGTCGTAGGCCCCCAACTGTTCCAATCGAGGTATGCCTACAATGGCTATAAGGTACCATTCGCCATCTGTGCAACAGCCATTGGTCTTGGCTGGGTCGCCAATGTTTGGACTTGGTGGCTGACAAGGAACGTCGAGTTCGATGTTAAGAGAATCAGAAGGCTTAGAATAAAGGCTGAGAAAAGCGGGAGGGTGTTTGCTGAGGATGATGTCAAGGTGTTTGAGGAGCGGGGGTTTTATGGAAGGGGTGTGACCAAAAAGACGGATCAGTTGGACGTAGTATAAAATAGTATGCAGAATTAAAGGTCTACACTATAGATGGCATTGCAAGAGGGGCTGCTCGCAATAGAGAGAATTTAACGTCCACTTCAGAACACATAGTGGCATTGGCTTGATGAGCTACATTTGAAAGTGTGGGATGATAGTAGCTAGTTTTGTTGCTGCTATATGCAACGCCATTAAGGCACGCGTAAAAACCCCACAACTTTCTTTGCTGCCTCATTCTATGGTATTAAATAACACGTCATACCGTGGCCTCTGTAGCAATAGTACCGCTCTTACTACCCCTCTCCACGCTTTTCCCACCCCCCGACTCCTCAAACTCTGGGGCGCTAACCTCGCTCTCCGCGTCAGATTCATATTTCCTCTCCAGCGCCTGCGAGTACGGCCTCACAACCAAGTATGTAAACAGCACCAGCAAAACTGAGTTTGTTGCACAGAACGTAAAGCCCTTGAGGAAACGTGGTGCCTCTACCGTCGGAAACACCAGCACGCTCGTCCAGGCCGTGGTGCTCTGTGCTATAAGGTTCATGAATACGATGACTATGGAGCGCTCCGTCGCGTTGTGGCGCAGCATGTCATTCGCCCAGCCATAGAGAACGCTGCTCATGGCGACCTGGATGTAAGAGCTGTTAAGCGCGAACCACTTGGCCGACTCCGGGACCTTCCATACGGCGAGGATAGTCATGGCGGTGAAATTCCAGACGTGAGCAAAAGCGATTGCACCAGTAGGCCCCCACAGAAGATCGGAACTGAAATTCACAAATAAAACGTAGAATATTCCGAGGGCGGGTGCTGTTGTCCCAAGCTGGTTGACTTCAGGGGTAGAGAAGCGATGTAGACTCTTGAGCCAGAGGAGGTAGGCTCCGGAGGATGTCGATCCCGAGTTCCAAAATAAAATTGCCCATAGTGTCAGGATGTAGATTTTCCAGTCCGTTGCAATATTTCGTACCAGCTGCCATTTTCCATGCTTTACTTCTTCAGTGGTGTCCGCCTTCGTCTCCTTCAGGCGCTTGATGGCCAGGGCTAAATCTTGATCTGTGAGTATAAGCATATTTGGTTTAGCTGGCGTCCCTGGCCAGACCACTACTCCAGCAATTGCGATGGGTATAGTCATTAAGGCGCTGATAATAAACATCCATCTGCAAAACACTGTCAGAAATAGAGTTTGTTGTAGTGGGATTTCCTCACCTCCAGCCAGCGAGCCCTCGCACGCCATCAAGATTGGAGGACGCTCCACTCTGAATCAAGCCCGCGGTGAGAGTTCCCAGCATCTGGCCGACGTAGAAAACCCCACCTCGGCGACCAAGCTCATCGCCTCTGTACCAAGCACCCAGGACGAAATGCACTCCTGGAAAGAAAGCTGCCTAAACTACTATATGAGTAAATAATCTGCCGGCCTGGGATATGTCACTTGCCTCGAAGATGCCAACAAAAAAGCGGTAAGTCATGAGTTCGGCGTAGCCTTGTGCACGATATTGCAAGAGAGTGAAAATTCCCCAGCCAGCCTCAAGAGCGGGAATGGTGTAGTTCATCGGAAACATTGGAAATAAGATAGTAAATGGTAACTGGCCAATAACCGCTCCTGCGGTGTACATGGCATTGAGATTAACGAGTTGATTTTTCTGAAAATTTAAGTCTTCTTTGAGGCCGGATACGTAGGCATTGTCTGGTATGGAGTTAGATGATTCTTGGGCAAAAACGCTCATGGAAGAGGCACGCATGCGTACTCAAGTTCGACTGGTCGATGTACTTTATCCAATACGCTAAAACAGCATATGGGATAATCAAGGCATCAAGCTTAACGATGAGCTTCCTTTCCTCGGGGGTATCGTCTTTCGCATACCAGTGCCAAAAGGCTCGCCCTTGTCGTTTAGCATGCATCTTGAGCAAACAAATAAACCAGGTCGAATACTATATTTCAGCGCCTGGTCCAATACTGCGCATGAGAAACAAGGGATATATATATCAAATATCTAGCTACGCTCGTGCTCAAGCTACCTTGTACTCAGCATATTAGTGGGGGGCCCTGTATGACCCTTCCGGGCCTTGACACTGATGCGACAGACATGGTTGTATGTAACCACGGTGACGTAAAAAGGGTCCCAAAGAAAGTGGTCGGGAAACGTAAGTAGGAGCTAACCAAACGGCTTCAGCGACTGAAGGGAAGGAGAACTAGACTGCAAATAATTGCCGGATTATTCAAAAATAGAAAGTGAGGGCGCGGAAGATTTGCGCGGCAGCCTCATCCAGGCCTGTAGTGGCGCCATCGCTACCCCATAAATTTGGGCGATGGGACCCCTCCCTGGGAAAACAAAACAGCGATAAGCCGAAAAGGATGTTATGCCGGTGGGCAATATTTTGATGATCTAATTAATGTAGAGGGCGAGAGGGGTCGGTCGGCCAAGTAGAACGCCGACATACGAGGAATCGTTGCTGTCAGATGAGGAATATCAATAGTTGCACAATTTGACGCAAGTCTGACGCCTATATGTGGGGTTTAATATCTCCGACGTCGGCTGCCAATGTCAAAATGTTCGGAAACTATCCGAATTAGATAACTCGTAGTAAATATATTGAAAACTACAAGACAGAAAGTAAACAGGTTGTTTGTAGTTCCAGATTCCTCGCTTCTTCTGGACGTTTTGGGATTGAGAACCATGGCTACCGCTTCTCAAAAAGCAAAAACGAGGCTTGAAACCCTGTCACGGCACCTGGCTAGTACTCCAGGAGAGAAGCCAAAGTTTGAACTTGAAGACCATCCCATAGATTCGGTCCCAGCATTGCGAGTACGGGTCGGCTCCCTCTTCCGAGGCGAATAAATATTGACGTTGAATCATCCAGGTAGCTGTGATCGGGGCTGGTATTTCTGGCATAACGGCAGGCGTCCTCCTCCCGGCTAAAGTTCCAGGGATAGATTTGACGATTTATGAGAAAAACAGTGACGTTGTACGTTTCTACCACAGTCCGTATTGTGCCTTGATAGGAAGATTCTAATAACAGTATAGGGCGGAACATGGCTTGAGAATACATGTGAGACGACGCGAGCTTCTTAATTCAAGATATCTAATGCAAAATAGACCCTGGTGTCCGATGCGACGTGCCAGCAAACGTATATCAAAGTACTTTTTCTCCTAATACCCAGTGGACAGAAGAATTTGCTCAGGGCCACGAAATTCGAGCATACTGGCAGAGTGTCGCAGCAAAATACGACATCTACCGATATATCAAATTCAGCAAGAATATCCAGCACGCTCAATGGAATCCCGAAGAAGGGAAGTGGGTGTTGCAAGTCAAGGATCTAAGAAGTCAGGAAACTGTGACAGAGAAGTTCGACATCCTTATCACTGCAATTGGTCGCTTTAATGCCTGGAAATTGCCTGACTACCCTGGGATTAATGAGTACCAAGGCCATCTAAGGCATTCCTCAAACTGGGATCCAAACTTTGATCCCACTGGCAAGTCCGTAGCCGTCATAGGAAATGGAGCTAGTGGCATTCAAGTCGTCCCAGAGCTGCAAAAAGTCGTTAAGCACCTTGACCACTATGCGCGGTCACGGACGTGGATTGCAGGATCCTTTGGCGGACACGACCGAAAGTCAGAGCCAATGTATTTTAGTCCGGACCAGCTGAAGGAGTTCGAAGACCCAGAGAAATATTTGGCCTACCGAAAATCCCTAGAGGACGCTTACTGGAGGCGCTTTGCGGGATTGTTCAAAAACTCAAAGGAGAATCTCACAGCAAAGGGAGATTTTAAACTAATAATGGCAAAGCGGCTAGAGAATAGCCCGGAGCTGCTTGACGCTCTCGTCCCAGACTTCTCGCCCCATTGTCGCAGACTGACGCCTGGACCCGGTTACCTTGAAGCATTGGGAAAAGAGAACGTCAGCTTTATCCAGACGACCATTAAGCGGTTTACAAAAGACGGTATTGAGACCGCAGATGGAGTCCATCGCCCCGTGGATGCCGTAATCTGCTCGACTGGCGCTAATATTGATTATGCCACCCCATTTCCTATCGTATCTGATGGGGTAGATCTGAGCTCGGCATGGAAGCCCGAGGGCAAGTATGGCTTTCCATTTTCATATCTTGGAGTTGCGACTCCGGGATTCCCAAATCTGTTTTTCATCCACGGTCCCAATGCCGCTGGGCACTCCGGAACTCTTCCACACAGTGTGGAGACTCAGGTCACTTACATTGCACGCGTCTTGCGAAAGGTTAACAGCGAAGGAATTCGGACAATTGTGCCGTCAAAGGCCGCGGCAGATGATTTTGTCGAGTTCAGCGACGCCTTCTTCCCCAAGACAGTGCTCAGTGAAGGGTGCAGCTCCTGGACCAATGGTATGTTTCCCTACTACTCGTTCGTGATGCAATCGCACGCTGACATTATGTTTTGCTGAAGGGGGTCGACCAGGTGGACGCATCCACGGCCACTGGCCAGGAAGTGCCGCGCATGCCAACTTTGTACGCCGCTCTCCGCGATGGGAAGATTTCGAGTACGAGTTGCGAGCAGAGAATAAAAGCAAAAACCGCTTTGCGTATTGGGGAAATGGCTGGACGAAAAAGGAGCTTGACCCTGGTTCTGATTTAACTCCATATTTAAAGGCGCCAGAGAAGGTAGACTTGAGAGAATGGCACGAGAGCTGGTGGGATTTGTAGCCATACCACCTACCTGGTTTGTTTAGAGAAGAAAATATATAGATTCGCTACCATAGTTGTGGAATTACATTGAGACCGAAACTGTGTAATTGTCGGATCCGCCTGTTTGCGTCACTCAACCCGCTCACGGTTCTCACCCCGCTGCTTACAGTATCTTCATCCTGAGGTCTATGTTCCACAAGCTGAACTCTAGACCCCTATCCTCTATCTCTATAGAGGTCCCAGCCTATATATCTGGTCTCAGTCCATGGTCACATAAATGCTCTTACAACAATAACATAAACGATCAAGTTGATATAAATAGTATAAGTTATATTTAGATGATCATAGTTTTATGAATAATTATTCACAACTCAAATCCATCTTCATGGAGTGCCTTTAAATCGATGTCTCCAGTTACGCTCTCTACCTTCAAGTACGGCGTAAAATTAAGGTCTTCTTGACCATCAGCTGCCTTTACATCCTTCGTCGTCCACCCATTGCCAAACCATGCAAACCGGTTGCCCTGCTCGTTTCGGTAGGTGTAGTCAAAATCTTCCCATCTCGGATCGCGCCTTGAAAGCACCGCATGGGTGCCACTGCCTGGCCAAATCCCATGAATACGGCCTCCGGCAATCCCTCCGTTGTACCACGAGCTGCAGTTCTCGCTCATCACAGTCCGAGGGAAGAAGGATTCACAGTATGCCCTGAAATCAGCAGTAGCTTGGACGCTCGGTGTGATTGTACGGATGCCTTGTGTGGACACCTTGCGCAGAATCTTCGCGGCATAGGTTACCTGTGTCTCGATGGCATGAGGAATAGTTCCGCCCAGGCCTGTAGAGTTCGGGCCAAGAATTTGAAGGAAATTTGGGAATTGAGGTGCCCCAATGCCGAGATAGGTATCGGGGAAGCCAGGTTGATGTTCAGGGCCTACACCGGGCCGCCAAGCGGTTTGGAGGTTTACTCCATTGGCAACGATTGGGAAGTGCGGTGCAAATGTGGTATCTGCTCCCGTGGAACAGATTATGGCGTCGTAATCTTGGGCTGTGCCATCTTGGAGTGCAATGCCGGTTTTGGTAAAATGTGAGATTGGTGTGGATATGTAGCCAACGTTTGGTTGCGTGATTGCTTCGAGGTAGCCAGGACCAGGAGTCAACCTACGACAGTTGGGTGAGAAGTCTGGCTTGAGCCTTTCTAGCAGGTCGGTGCGGTCACCAAGGCGATTGGCCATTAATTTGGTAAACGTCTCCTTGGATTTCGCATTAGTTGGACCACCTTTTATGATCGTACTGAAGCGGGAGAATGATGCTTCTTCTAACTTCTTGCGGTGCTCGAGGTAGGCCTCTGGGTCTTGGGGCGGCGGTGTTCGTCCCGGCCCTCGATGTAGTTCCTCGCCTGTAAACGACCCTGCTATCCACGTCTTGCTTCGAGCGTAATGATCGACATGTGATGATAATTTTTGTAGTTGAGGTACTATTTGGAGGCCGGAGGCGCCATTGCCAATTACGGCAACTCGCTTGCCTGCTGGGTCAAACGCTGGATCCCAAGACGAGGAATGCACTAGATGGCCCTCATATTCGTCTCTGCCCGGGTAATTGGGAAGACGGGGGTCACTGAAATGACCGGTTGCGGTAATGAGAAAATCGGCCTCTTCGACCGTTTCTAGGCCGTTGGTAACAATTTCCAGGACCCATTTTGATTTCTCATCCGACCAGTCGGCGCGTGTGACGGACGTGCCATATCGAATATGCTTCTCTGTGTCGTATTTTTGAGCCACCTTTTTCCAGTAGGCCTGGATTTCAGCACCGGGCGAATAATTTTCGCTCCAGGTAGTTTGGGGCGCGAAGGTGCTCTGATAAACGTCTGACGGGATATCACATTTGACGCCGGGATACACGTTGGTATGCCAGGTTCCGCCCTACGAGGTTCAGCTTTGGATTTCACAGTAAGGGTGAATTGGGACGAACCAGATCCGCGTGTCTCTCAAGAATCACGAGGTCAATATTTGGGACTTTGCGAGGCAATAGTATCCCAGCATTGATTCCCGCGATGCCAGCTCCCACGACGACTACCCTGAGGCGCGGGACCTCGTCGATCGGGTGCTCCTCTATGACCAGCGGCGGGAAGAGAGTCCTCAGTGGCGCTTGATTGACTATCGATGGTTTTAGAGAAACCTTCTCAGGCTGAGGATCGAGAGTTAAGGCACTGTCGGCCTGGGCGGCGGCGACGGCATGGGGAGCCATGTCAAAATATGTGATATGGTGAAGATGGAAACAAGCCTAGAGGGGACGCAGACTACCTTATGGATGGCAAGCCGGAGCAAGATGTCGGCGATGATAGAGGCGAGTGAGTATATAGCAACAAATGAGTGGGGTCTACTAGGCAGGGGAGAGGAGGGGTAGCAGGTGGTTGTGAGAGGGGTGGGAGGGGTGGAGGGGTGGAGGGTGGAAAGCACGCCATGGTCGCGAATGCCGTTGTGGGCATTTGGAATTTGGCAAGGAAAGACTCAATCGTGGAGCGTGACTGAGCTCTGATAGCTGTTAACAAGTGCTATGGCTTGTGCCATGTTGGTACGACAGACGGACAGGCTTGGCCACGAAAGAAACGTGTTTCACAGATTAGGGTCGTGATTAGTCATCCTATTCTCATAAACGAGTACTCCTCATAACCATACCTTTGGACTGGTTGTTTCAACCACTTCACCTTCAGCCCATAACACTACACAAGTACTCTATACTATGACTCCGTGATAAATATCATGGATCAATCTTTTATCGGTCTTATCTGGCCCCGTATTGATGTTGGCGCAAGTAACGCGGAACGTCTGCGCAACATGACGATGTCGTGATCAGATGCTGGTATCACGAGTGTGCTACCAAAGCTGCCCAGAGGTCTAGCGGATAGATAGGTTCACAGTGAGCCATCCCAATGCCACGCGGTCTGCCGGCATATGCACTCTGGACTGTGCATAGCTCTGGACGAAATGGTAGCTTCAAACGCTCCTCGAAGTGCCGCGGTACATGGCCAAATCTCCTGAGCGATCTCGCAATTGCCATTGCCAGGGAGTCGCCTAGAACATATATCGCGCCCAGTCACAATTTTTGCTTTCTAATTTTCTGTTTATTACACGGAGTTTCATCTAGCTAAATCTTCCAAAGCCGACTCACAATGTCAGAGAAGTCCATTGAGTCCGTGGCCGTTGATCCTGAGATAACTACTCAAGAGCCGGGCCCCAGCGCAGACCGTTCTCACCCAGGTTCGCACCGCAAACCACGTTCCTCATGGCAAAATTAATATGTTCTAGTCAAATGGTATCGCTCAACCTTCTATAACGCCCTCATACTGGGCGTCTGCAATTTTCTCGCGCCAGGAATATGGGGAGCTATGAACTCTCTCGGCGCAGGTGGCCAGCAACAGCCATATCTTGTCAACACAGCGAACGCTCTGACTTTCTGCCTCATGGTGCTCTCCTGCTTCTTCTCGTCTGTAGTAGTCCGCGCGATTGGCATCAAATGGACGCTGATAGTCGGCACAATGGGCTATGCTCCCTATGCTGCTGGTCTGTATGCCAACAATCGTTTTGGCAATGAGTGGCTCGTCATCCTCGGCGCTGCCCTGTGTGGATTGTCCGCGGGCGTGTTTTGGATGGCCGAGGCGGCCATCGCCCTCTCGTACCCTGAGCCCTACAACCAGGGCAAGTTCCTCGGGTTCTGGCTCTCATTTCGTCTTGGCGGTCAAGTCCTCGGCGGCGCCATCAACCTAGGATTGAATGTCAACAATAACAAGGCGGGCAAGGTGTCTTACAATGTTTACCTCGCCTTCATCGCCTTGCAGGCTCTAGGGCCCTTTGCGGGCCTGCTGTTGAATAAGCCCTCAAAGGTCCAGCGCCGTGACGGCATCCCCGTCAACCTGGAAATCACCAATTCAATCTGGGACGAGATCAAAGCCACAACCTCCCTCTTCTTTAGCCGCAACTACCTCCTCATTGTTCCGCTGATTGCTCAAGGTGTCTACACTGAAGCTGTAATGTTCACCTTCCAGTCACTCTGGTTTAGCGTGCGTGCCCGCGCCCTCGGTTCATTCCTATCAGGGATCGTCGCCATCATTTCTGGCAACCTCCTCGGCGCCTTCCTAGACCATAACAAGCTCTCCCTGGTCACTCGTGCACGAGGTGCTTTCGTGGTCATCCTTGGTCTGCAGGGCGCATGGTGGATCTGGGCTACCATCCTCGTAACCGACTTCCATAGCTCGAATCCCACCTACGACTGGGTTGACCCGGGGTTCGGGAAAGGGTTCGCACTGTTCTTGTTCTGGGTTGCAGGCTTTCAATTGAACTACATGTATCTCTACTTCGTGGTCGGCAATCTTGCGTCTACCGAAGCGGAAGTTGTGCGGATTGCTGGGTTACTTCGAGGAACCGAATCGGCCGCTCAAGCCGTCAGCGTAAGTCCATCCATTATGACACCTCTTCACTATTTCCTTGTGACTCCTGCTAATGAGAACATAGTACGGCCTCAACTCTATCCCTATCATGGGCTCGATAGGAAGTGTCTATCTTAACTTTGGGCTCTGGGCCATCGCTATTGTACCGGCGTGGTTTGTGATAAAGGAAATTGGCGTAACGATCGTGGATAAGAAACTTCAGCGGGAGATAGGGGAGGTAGGGCTCGCAAACCGACTGGATGCAGAGAAGAAAGAGAAGTCACTGTCGTGAAAGGGCATAATTGAGAGTTTGTGGAGCTCTAGATGGCGCCTTACGAGAGCAGAGGGGAAGGTTCGGGGTCCAGAAAGACATATGATACCTTGTTTGTAGATTCAAGTATGGATAGAATTGAAGGACAAAATTGAAGGATAGAAGTAATAGACAGAATTGATGGACAGATTTAATAGACATCATTGTGCGATTGGACAGATATGATAAGGATCAGCGCCAAAGCGGACCCCGCAGACCCCGCACGACCCCGCCGTTGTTCTCCAAGTTGCCGCAATTATCTCGGCAGCGACACGGAAGGCGGCATAGCGGGGTGGTGGGGTGGAGAGCACGGCATCGCTAGCTATAATCACAACATCGACACTTCGCAACACGCAACACGGAGATTACAGGACCGACACTCTAGTATGGCAGCCTCCGTCGGCTTGCCCCGGTCGGAGGAGGATAATGATAAGGCAAGAAAGGTAAGGCTGCGAACGAAGAGCGGAAATCCGTAAAGCGGAAAGGCGCGCGTCGCTCTCTCATTTGATTTCCATTTCCATCTTCGCCCTCTTCTTAGTTTTCTTCTCGTTATTTATTTTCTTCTAAGTCAATCTGTTGGCTTCCGTATTTCTATTCGCTCTCAATCACAACTTCGCATAGCTCATTTGAAGGCGGCAGGCAGAGGTGAGACCATCAAGTCAACCACCACCGTTTCCTTCTGTTAACCCCGCCATCAGCGACAATGTCTTCTCCCCAACGCAAGCAATGGATTCTCAATGCTTTTGCCATGCAATCGCCCTCACATCTTAACCCGGGCCTCTGGAAAGCGCCTGGTGACAACGGTCCGCGCTACACTGACCTCTCAGCCTGGATCGCGCTCGCCCAGAAGCTTGAAGCCGCCAAGTTCCACGCCATATTCTTCGCCGACGTCCTCGGGGGCTACGATGTCTACCGCGGTCCCGCAAACCTCACACCTACAATTCCCGCAGGAGCTCAATTCCCAATAAATGACCCTCTCTACTCCATCCCTGCCATGGCCGCAGCTACCAAAACTCTAGGGTTCGGAGTCACCTCCTCGACTACCTACGAAGCCCCATACTCCCTAGCACGCAAGTTCTCGACAGTAGACCACCTCACCAACGGTCGCGTCGCCTGGAACATTGTGACTTCCTACCTGGATTCAGCGGCACGCAACTTCCCAGGCAACTCTCAGGTCCAGGTTCCACACGACACGCGCTATGCAATTGCGCATGAGTACCTCGATGTGTGTTATAAGCTATGGGAGGGCTCCTGGCGCGACGACGCAACAGATGCGCGATACAAGCTTGCAGGGAGCTATGCCGACCCTGGGGGCGTCCGGCAAATAGAGCATGTCGGGACTCACTTCAAAGTGCCTGGGCCACATATCTGCGAGCCGTCACCACAGCGGACGCCGTTCCTTTTCCAAGCTGGTACAAGCGGTGCAGGCCGCACCTTCGCCGCGCAACATGCCGAAGCGGTATTTCTAAATGGACACGCTCCACATCTTGTGCGGCCATCTGTCGATAGTATCCGCGAACAGGCCGAGTCTCTAGGCCGTCCGCGGGACGCAATCAAGATCGTGGCAGGCCTGCTAGTCGTTGTGGATGAGACGGATGAAAAGGCTCACGCGAAATACAAGGCGATCCTTAGCCACGGGGATAGAGAGGGGGCTCTCGCGCTGTTCGGTGGCTGGTCTGGTATCGACCTGTCAACCTATAGCGACGATGAAGATTTCCGTTTTGTGGAAAGTAAGGCCGTGAAAAGTATGGTTAACCACTGGTCTTCGACAGTACCGGGTTTAGGAGATGTGCCTTGGACGAAATCCCGAATTTCGGAATTCCTGCTGGTGGGAGGGAATGGGGTAAAGGTCGTTGGAAGCGCCACGACGGTGGCGGACGAACTAGAGAGATGGGTGGCCGAGGCGGATGTGGATGGATTTAATCTAAGCTATGCGACAAATCCAGGAACCTTTGACGACATTATTAAGTATCTGTTGCCCGAACTACGGAAGAGGGGAGTGTTTTGGGAGGATTATATAGTACCGGGAGGAACGTTAAGAGAGACTTATACTGGAAATGAGGGACAAAAGAGGCTGCCCGCAAGTCACCCAGGGTCAAAGTTTGTGTGGAGATCAGGGGAGGAGCTGCCAAAATATATCAAAGAACAACATGAAAAAACGAATGGGGAGACGAACGGAAATACTACTACGAAGAGGAAGATTGACGAGACAGAGGGACAAGGGTTAGAGGCGGAGAATGGTGTGAAACGAGTAGATAGATAAATATTTTATTTTCGGAGAATACCAACATAAGAATATGCTTTAACAAATTTATACTTCATTTTGTTGTAATATGAGTCGTGGTAGTCACCTCCTAGGTTTAGTACCCGCCTAATTAGGCAAGGCACCCGTATCAAGCTCGATGCCACTCGGCCTCAACGACTCGGAATTCCTAGACAGACTAGATTCCGCAAAATTCTTCTCACAACTTCTAAACAAAATGCCTACTGCATCTCGACATCCAAAGCTCACCCCTGAAGAGGTGAATCAATACTATGACCGGCTACATATCCCTCAAGAACAGCGCGTCTACGATGTTAGCGTCCTTTCCCCGCAAGGAGCCTTCGACCACCTAGCAACTCTGCAACGGCAACATCTGGCTTGGGTGCCATTTGAAAATCTTTTACTCCATTATTCGAGATCGCGGCAGATCAGTCTCCACCCAGAAGACTTGTTCAAGAAGATAGTGCAAACTCCAGGGCGGGGAGGTTATTGTATGGAAAATAATGCGCTTTTTGCGATTTTGCTTCGGACGTTGGGGTATAGAGTACGCTCGTGTGGCGCAAGGACGCATAATGGAGAGGTATTCGGAGCATGGTATGTTATTTAAATCGATCTGGTCCATAGAACGTTGAGCTAACGATTGCTGCAGGAGTCATCATGTCAACCTGGTCACTATCGGCGATGAAGTATTCGTCACAGACGTCGGATATGGGGCAAACAACAGTATCGTACCGCTATCCTTACAGAAGGAGGGCGAGGTTGTTAATGCCATCCACCAAGAAACCATTCGGATCATCCGCACAAGCCTTGATGGCAATGAAGATCAAGATCCACGTCAGAAAGTTTGGGTGTTCCAACATAGGCTGAATCCCGACAATTCCTGGCGCAACTGCTATTGCTTTACTGAGCTCGAATTCTGGCCAGATGACTTTGAAGTCATGAATACTTCAACTAGCCAAAGCCCAAGGAGGTTCTTTACTCAGCGTGCCTTTTGCACTAAGATGATTCTTGATGAAAGCGGGAAGAAGATTGTCGGTCGTCTAACATTGCAAACAGAGATCAAGAGGTCGGTCAATGGGCAGAGCGAGGTAATCAAGGACTTTACAACCGAGGACGATAGGCTGGCGGCGTTGAAAGAGTTCTTCAATATTGAGCTTAGCAGGAGTGACGCCAGTTCAATCATCGGTACTGTGGCGGAGATCAAGGCGCCTTGAATTGTGTGCGTGTGTACCTGGCAGGTGCCATGTTCTGGCAATCTTATGTCTATATCACGCAGACTAGACGCTGACCTTCTTCTAACGATCCGGTCTCCTACTATATAGTTTTACAGTTGGTATAAAGATCCTCCACCTTGCCACCGCCCACCACGTGATATTTTGCACGTGACAACATATCCAGATAAATGGCGGAGAAGGGGAACAAGATGGTCGGTCGGTCGAAATGCTGTTACTGAATATATTAATTACAGTACAAGCATCATGTAGAGGCTAGGCATTCCTCTCTTCGAATTCAAATCGCACGTGACCGAAACTTTTGTCCGAGGTACCTCAGAATCTGTGAGATCTTCAATTCGCCCCTCTCGATTATCCGTAGAATCCAGACCCGCGTTAGGCACGGTCTTTATAAATCTTCACATACCGTCGATGCTGTCCGCAATCTCCTTCCGCCTTCGTCTTCCGTCTTTCCGACCTCACAGGCCAAAGCCACTCACATCCAATAACGTATACTTATAATATACATATTATCGTAACTGTTCGCCTACACAAACTCGCGTACCACACAAGTACACTAAACAGGATCTCCCTGCATGAGCCTATTGTTTGACAATCCCCTTTAGCTCCCCCCTCGCCCGCACCAACCCATATTCCGCCTAGCGTCTGATCTTCCTCCATGCTCTCTCCATGCTCTCGCCCTTCTAGCCCATCCAACCCCTATCCCTGCCGTCACGTTTTCGCACTCGCCAGGCGCAGCTCCACCAATCAGCGAATTCCCCAGCCACGAAGCGAGCGCACGGAACCCCTTGCGCGTCTTCGGCCCTTCTAGCGCGCTTGATAGGGTATAGTGTGCTAGGGGTGCTTGTTTAGCCAGGGGGAAGCGGACAGGGGACGGGTGGATGATATCCGTTCTGTACGGGGGGATTTTGTTGGCGATGCTGGTGAGGAGAGTTGATGTACGACACCGGCGATGCTGATTTACCCACAACTCCGCATAAAGAAGGTGGACTGTGTGGTGTGGCAGGCGTGGCCTGAGAGTCTATGCGTGGCAATCGTGGGATAAAGTGGGTGCAGGGGACAGCAATCAGGGACGGGACAAGGGGCAGGACAGGGTCAGAACACGAACAAGAGGTTGGTGCGGGGGGAAAGGATGGGATGGATGGGTGGGTTTTAGTGGTTTTCTCAACATTCATCTTCTTGCTCCCTCCCACTGTTGCATCGTTGCTCTCCTTTCGTCTTCATCTTTGGTCAGGTTCGGAGAATAGCAAGACAGCGCAGCGCGAGGATATACAGACAGTCACTCTCTATCTCCAAGTCGCTATACTCGTTCTGTCGCCAGCAAGTCGTTGAATCCTCTCACCAAGCTACTATATCCTCAACCCACCACTCTCCCACCTCACCCATCACCACCACCCCCTCCCCAACCATGGGCCTCATCAACCGCATCCAAGCCAAGCTCGAGCTCTTCCGCCTCGAGCAGCGCTACACCAACCGCAAGAACCGCCGCACCGCATTCAGCTCCGACGCCATCTACGTCGACGGCGAGTACGTCTACGCCTCCTCCAACACGACCGGCTCGAGCAGCCGCAGCAACCAGAGCCTGGGCAGCTCCATCAGCCGCTCCACCACCGCCGGCACCGCCTTTGACAGCGCCAGCGCTACCGCAAAGGCCGCGAAGCGTCGATCCATGATGGTGTTCTCGGGTGAGACCGCGGCGGATATAGAGACGAGGGTTGAGGCGGGGAACGAGGTTGGGGCGCCGCAGAGGAGGTGGAGCAGGAATTGGGGGAAGAAGGGCGAGGACAAACGGAGGAGTATGGCTGTTGTGAGGGAGGCCAGGTGGGAGGATGGACAATGAGAGACGGGTGTATGTTAGGGTTGGGGAGGATTATGCGTTATGACTTATGATGAAGGGGGATTTATATATCACGATTTTTTGTATATGGTAGGGGTGAGGGCTGAGATGCCTCTTCTTAGACGCCCCTTGTCCGTTTCTTTTGTATCTCTTAGGGATTTGGAGTATTTATGGGGGAGCCGGCTGACAGGGCTGGGTGAGAGGAGTAACAATACAACAAGGGATTACTCTGCAGCCGTGTCTTGTCACGAGCGTGAATTATATGCCGCCGCATCGATGGGTCTTGTTACTGGACATCATTTGATATTTCTCGTATATGAAGGCATTTAATGGGCATCAATCGTTAACATAAACCACACTGCCGATATCTCGACAGTATTTCACTTCCATCTAGGCATCGGCCGGCTTGACGGCATACACCTCGAAGGAACCTATATTCACGTTAGCACAACAGCACACCAACGGCACGGAGTGTGAAGTCACTTACCAACCCACTCATTGAAGTCAATGTTCGCAACATCATCCTTCTCCGTGATCGGGATCCTCGTCCCACAGCATGACGACGACCCGACCGCCGGTGCACCACATCCCTTCTCCTCCGCATCAGTCCTCTCCTTATAGATATTAAGATCACTCTTCTTATCCACAATCAACACATCTAATTCTCGTCAGCCACCGTCTCTCTCAGCCACGAAGAAACCGAGACACAAAAAAAACATGAAAAGACTCGCCCTGGAACCCAACACCCCTCAACCACGCCTCATACTCCCCCACCAAACTCGCACCACTAATACACCCAACATACAACCCCAAATGCCCCTTCAACTCTGGCGACAACTCCTTCCTCGCCAGAATATCACTCACAGCCACCCGTCCGCCAGGCCTCAACAACCGCCAGATCTCGGAGAAGACGAGCGCCTTGTCGGCGCCGGGGACGAGGTTGATGACGCAGTTGCTGATGATGCAGTCCGCATCACCCGCGGGGAGGGTTGTAGCGGTGATGGGAGCTTTGACGAAGGAGACGTTTTTGAGATCGGATTTGGAGAGGTTCTTGTTGGCGAGGTCGAGCATGTCCTGGGGGAGAGTTAGTTTTGGAGGTTTGATGGGAAGGTGGCATGGCTTACATCGCTGATGTCGACGCCGATGGATTTACCGGATGGGCCGACTTTGGTGGCGGCTTGGAAGACGTCGAAGCCGCCGCCGCTGCCGAGGTCGATGACTTTTTCGCCCTGGGGTATGTTAGCTTCAATATTCTTATATTGGGGTCGCTTGTGGGGATTGTGAGAGGGAATAGCGAGGGAGTAGAGGTGTGGGGCCGTATACAGGGTGGGGACGGGAGGAGCTTGGGGAAACGGCTTAAGGAAACAGCTGGGAAGTAAAGATAGAAACACTGAGACTCACCTCTTTCAACCCAGCGATGGCAAGCGGGTTTCCGCAGCTGACACCGAGGTTGGCGCCATCGGGGATGCTACTGAGGTCCGCGGGGTTGTAGCCGAAGGAGAGGGCGACTTTGCGGATGTGCTCCTCGTTGGCGGCGGTGTCCTCGCGGGCGAGGGAGGAGTAGTGGTCGTTGACTTTGGCGTAGAGGTCAGACATGGTAGCGAGTGGGGTGGTTGTTTGCTTTGGTTTAAAGCGTGTTTAGCGGAAGTAAGAAGTGTGGTTTATGACAGGAGGCTAATTTATAAATAGTTGTATAACTTTGTCTGTTCAGTGATGATGGTCGTTTCTCAGTCCCAATAGTTCTCACATTCTTATAGCTGTTAATAGTGACGAGCAGCAAGATATCCAGTGACATCTTCATCATCGATGGTTGGCTCATGCAGTATACAAATGTGGTACAACAAATACGCTTATATTTGGGTAACATTAAAAGTAGAGCGTGCTACCACAAATTAGTCACGTGATGCGTGAGAGGCACATTCATTCAAAGTCGATGCTCGTTTTGAAACTGAATACATTGAAAATAGCCTTTAATATTTGACCTGATATTAATAAATGTAAGAGGGAAATATGAGTTCTGATTGCCATAGTATTTTACATCACGTGTTATGTACGACACACCGCCGGGTCTGAAATAGGCCCCCAATGTTGGCTTGATTAGTATTCATATCTTAGTAAGATAAGCTCACCGAAGTATTCAAACGCGCAAAGACGTTTTTAAAAAATTGCAGATCTGGACTAAAATAGTCGTCATGGGCGTGGCTGTGCTTACTCCCATACGAACTGTCATCCATCGACCAATGTCAGGCTCCACAACCTTAACCCAGCCCGCAACTTACCCATGAATGAAGCAGGCAGAAAGTTTTGTTGTGAGCTCTAAAAACCGGCGGGGCCCATGCACTTCAAAACCGTTACGTGCCTAGCTACTATAAATCTACGTAACTTTTCGTCCCGACCTCGTCAGCTATTCGCACGCATCTCACCTCTTGTATTTCAAGAGTGATGGCCACCCGCCTTTCTGTGAAGGAGAGTCCCTCATCAAAAGAAACTCCAACCATGGCGACTAAGGCAGAAACTACTGATAACACCGCTCGCAATACCCCCTCTCCCACGTCGCTCCCACTCTCGAGAACGTGCCAGAACTGTACGCATGCCAAAATAAAATGTACGCGTGTGAACCACCCACATATATGTGATAGGTAGGCAGCTCCAATATGATAATTTGAAGGGGTCAAGATTAACGCTGTGTAGATGCCATCGCCTGGGTAAGGAGTGCATATTTAGACAGGCCAGGCGGCGACACAATGGGAGCAAGAAAGACCTGTAGGCAGCCAAGTTCTCGTCACAGATGATGATGCGCTAACAGCCAGAAGTCGCATTGAAGCTCTCGAGACCAAGGTTAACCAGCTTCTGGGTGCTACACCCCAGGGTGCTACTTCGAAGCCAGCCAAGTCTACTCCGCCAGAGCGGGTAACCTTTGATTTTGGAATTGAGTCTCCAAAACCAGGGATTAGCTATGGGGTGAGCAAAGATGTCATTGACGACGAGTGGCTCGACATGGAGACTGCAAGCCGGTATCTTGACATGTTCAGAACAGTTATGGTGCATCGATTCCCGTTTGTGGTCATATCCCCATGCGTGACTGCTCAAGAACTTCGCGAGACGAAACCCTTTCTGTTTCTTACGGTCCTTGCCGCGGCTTCATACGACAATCTGCCATTGCAGCGACGGCTTGGGAAGGAGATTAAGCGTGTTGTGGGTAGTAGGATCATTTTTAGTGGAGAAGTTTCAATTGAACTTCTTCAAGGCCTACTGATCTATCTTGCTTGGTATGTGTTCTCTAATATGTAGACATGCCGTGCTAACGACGCCGAACTATAGGTGCCACTATTACGGCCGGCCACGCGTATATTCCCAATTTCTCCAACTTGCCATTAGCATCATAGTTGATCTAAGACTCAATCGACCTCCGCCGAGCGGACCACCCAAGGTTGGGCTGACGATCAATTTGGACGCTGGCGCGAAGGAGCATTATCCAATATCCTGGAGCCAAGATGAGAGGAGAGCTGTTGCCGGTTGCTTTTACCTTACCTCGAGGTACGACCCCTCTGCTGGTTATTTACTGTACCTTGAGGAGTGCTTACTCTTACACAGCATATCTACTATGTTACAAAAGATGTCGACATTTCCGTTTTCTGCCTATATTGACGATTTCTGCAAGACTCTTCGGGACGAGGCAGCCTGCCCAACTGATAAGTATGTGCTATATGTTGTGCGATTGCAAGCAATCGCGGAAAAGATAGACCGTCTGTATTCTCAGCAAGTCTCCGAGTTGAACCCTGAATCTACTATCGAGCTATTTGTTAAGCAGCTGCAAACCGAGCTTGAACTATTCAGGGAACGCCTGCCATTTGACATAACCGAAAGCTGTAAGCTGACCTCAATCCCTGATGCCGAACATTTGTTGACCTCAGCCTTCATAGATTTATTAGCGATGCAATACCCCGCTGTGGAGCTGAACCTTTATCAGATTGCCCTCCTCGATCGAAACCCGGAATCAGAAGTTCCCCGATTGATACCGTCGTCGGCGTGGCGACTTGATATCTTATGCGCCGGTTTAATATCAGCCAAGTCACTACTTTCCTATTTCATTTCACTCCCAGCACGCACCCAGATGGCAATGTCCAATTCAGAGTGGATGCAAATCGGCGTAGCTATGGTCGTCGCGTCGAAGCTATCCGTTGCGACTCGCGGAACAACAGCTTCGCGTGAAACCATGGGCCTACGTGACTCTCTTGACTCTCTTGACATGCTGAGATTTGTGAAGGAAGCAGTGGCAGTTGTGAGCCAATTAGTGACCCAGGGCGTTGATACTGAGGGGCGCCGGGGTATTTTCTATCATTACTGGAAGCGCGGCAAGCACATCCAGTGCTGGTATGAGAAGCACTCCCCGAAACCCACTAGCTTACCATTACCACCTTCGGGTTTCCATGGCTATTATGGCGAAAACCAGCCGAGTTCAGCCAGTTACACTCCGTACATACCACAACATACGGACGATTTCTTCGGCATCGACGTGGGGGCTGCAAACCTGGATAACCTGCTGCAAGCGGAGATGGAGGATATCCAATTGGAGGAATACATTCCTGAAATGGCCATGGATGGTATAATGGCAGATTGGATGTCATATCCATTGCTCCCATTTTGATGCGTCGCTCATCACATGTTCGAAATAGGGGCAGATCTAGACAACACAGAGGCAACCTCTCCCACTCTGGTCCTTCGTTGTAGTTGCTGTCAGCTTACATATAGTAAGCTCTAGGGCGAGTACTTTTGTGACGGTTTACCCATAAGGCAGCGAATGAGCGCAGGCCTGATTAGAATTGAGGTGTAGCGAGAGACAAACTACGAAATTAGTGAATCCTACGGTTGTAACACAGCAGGACCCCACTTGTGTCAGTTTGCTCACAGGGGGGCGAATGAGGCCTGGACCACTACCAGCTGAGGCTAGAGACGAAGCTAGGAGATTAAGGAATCCTACGGCTGAGACATGACAGGAGGTGTCATGGAGCAGAGGGAGTCAGGATCTAATTCGGGATGATTATGCATTTGCATTTATGCGTTTCTACGCCTGTAAGTCTGATTCAGGCTGTGATATAAAAAGGATATTTGCAAAACGCCAAAGGGACCGAGTACGCCTATGAACTCCAACTACATAGATACCATCACTGATAATGAAACTGAATCCTTCAATATTTAAGCAAATTAAAGCATCCAAGCTTCACCGTGTCCGTCCGGGAATTGCCTTAAACGGTACCTTTCGACGATTCTGTATCCCAGACCAAGAAATTGGCAAGGCTTAGGCCAGTCGTCTCCCACGCGGTCACTATTTTTGGTGATGTGAAATTCCAACAGGATCGCTTCTTGTTCTGATTGGACAAAGTAATCATGGACCAAGCGTGTGTAGTTTTGATAGGGACTCGGGAATCCCTGCTCATCGCCGAATCCTTTCCCATTTTGGTCTTCGATTTGCAGGATGTTATCATACTCTACAGGCAAGATAAATTTGGCACCAGGCGAAATGATAAGATGTTTTTCAGCTCCCATCACCTCATAGACCACGCCAAAGGTACCTTGGTTGGAAGCTTGATCGTCGTTGCTGGTAGGAAGATCCCCTGGACGAATTTGCTTATACCCCAGGGTCTTTAACGCCGTGCCGACGGCCACGATGCCTACCCGGTTACGTCCGATAATATAAACTTGGTTGTTTCGGACTGGCGACGTTTATATTGTGTGGCTTGGCACCGGTTGGATTTGCTGATGACAGCAGGCTAATTGTAGGATGGCGCCAAGTAGTGCGAAGACGTGTCCAGGCAAAAGAAGTATCTTAGGTTCTTGGCAATGCTGACTGCAAATATGCGCAGGGGAAGTAATTGGACAGTTCGGGAACCTAACGACGATGCCAGTTGATATTAGCCAACATTTGGAGATATGAAGCGATATGATGTAGTGTAGGAATGGCCAAAAATTATAACCTAACGGCAGGCAGACGTGTTAATAGAAGCTCTATTTCTGGACGTCCTCCTTATATATGAGATACACTACATAGGGCCATAATATTCGCAGGATTGGGAAGACTCCCTACTATACTTTAAACCTCAAACAAGGAGGAGAATATTATGCACCGCCATACACCATAGGAGTTAGAGTTATGCTTATCCGTGTGGGTGGAGTTTCAACTTCAGTCGCAACGGACACGGGTCGGAATTAGTTTTCATTGGCGAGAAATCGCTATTTTTAACTTTAAAAGGAGAATCGAAGTACATAATTGTGGAGGCTGAGTAGGAGGCTCTGTGATTGGGACGAAGCCACGGGGAACATAGGTCATAACTCTCGGAGGACGGAACTTACTAACCAACCTAATTACTCCGAAGCCGCGTCTAAGTTCCTTGCATTGTACGTACGCCACCAGACCGCGCGGACACGGACACGGACACGGATCATAAACGCCGACAGCGGCCCACCACGGCGGAGTTCCCACCACGAACGCGCTCAATTACTGCCCAACACGGAATAAGTGATAAATACCGTACTGTAATTTTAACGCTGTACATGCAGCGAGGCTGAAGGATCCTGCTACAACGCGTCAGCTTACCGCGTTCATAGTAGTATTTTGTTTGCGAGGGAGCTATGGCACGGACATGGGTAGTGACGAGGGCTGAGGCTTACCTATATTTCCATCCACGGGGACGGAAAGCCTTGTCCTTGTCCTTTTCGTAATGATTTTGTAATGGGCTATATAGAGGATTGGGTTACCCCCTAATATGATGCCTATTCATTCGGTATCAGAAGCTTCATCATCAATCAACTGAATATCAACTCGCCTCATCAAGATGCCTCAGTCCGTCATCACCTTCAATGGAACGATACTCGACGATGCAGAGCTATGCACGATAGAGACATGCTCACTGAAGTATGCCAACTTCGAGTACATTCCTAACCTCGCCGGGAACATTATCTTTCTCGCCATCTTCGGTATTCTCGTCGTCCCCCAAATATTTTTCGGGGTCAAATACAAAACATGGGGTTATATGGCCGGAATGCTCGGCGGTCTCCTTCTTGAGATCGTTGGATATGTCGGACGTGTTCAGATGCACTACAATCCCTTTACATTCAATCCGTTCCTCGAGTAAGCTTCCACTCTAGAAATATATGGATCCGGTCTAACATTATCACAGATACCTCATCTGCCTGACCATTGGCCCCGCTTTCCTGACCGCCTCCATCTACCTCTGCCTCGCCCGTATCGTCGTCATGTATGGAGAAGGTGCCTCGCGAATCAAGCCCAGGACCTATACCCTCGTCTTCATCAGCTGTGACTTTCTCTCTCTCGTCCTCCAAGGCGGCGGCGGTGGCATCACTGCCACAGCCAAGGCTGTGAACAAAAAACAGACCGGGATTAACATCATGATCGCCGGTCTCATCTTCCAGGTCGTCTCCCTCACAGTCTTCATGCTCCTCTGTACCGACTTCGCCTTACGTCTGCGCCGATACCCCAACAAAGTCAACTCCTCTACCATCTCCATCCGCAGCACCTTCAAATGGAAGGCCTTCCTCATCTGTAAGTCTTGCCCACTGTCACTCCTCTACCGTGCCTAGCTAACACTGCCCAGGCCTTGCCATCGCTACAGTGACCATCTTCGTACGCTCCATCTTCCGCGCTGCGGAACTCTACCAAGGTTTTAACGGGGCACTCGCAAACAACGAAGTCACATTCATGATCCTCGAGGGCGCCATGGTCGTAATCGCTTGCATCTGTCTGACCGTGTTTCACCCAGGTATCGCCTTCGGCGGAAAGTGGGACCAGGCGAACTTCAAGTTCCGCGCCATTAAGCAGCAGGGTCTCGAGCAGACGACTGTGCCAGCGTGGGAGATGACAAGTGATCAACGGAGTGCGGGACGAGAGACAGCATATGAGAGTGATACCAGCCTTAAGGATCGTTACAACAACCAGGTCTGAGTGGGGCGTGTGGACTTTTCTTGTGCTGGAGTCAATAAATTGGGGGGGTGAGATAGACATATTTCATTATATACCAAGCGGGCGTTTTGGGATACGCATTGGATGAGCGATACTTGCAAGTTCAGAATATAAGAATGGGGTTATAGATGGTGATTAGAACATTTATCGTCTAACATTTGTTACAAAAAATATGTTCTAGTTTGAAGTTTACTGTAAAAGAAGAATATAATTATTCTAAATCATATACTGTAAGTTAGTATATTTACATTAGCCCTATTTAATAATCTTACTACGTAATTTTTACGTAATTTTATTTAATTGACTTTAGTATATTCCTAAAATATATTATCACCTGATAGAGTATCTTTCTTTACTTATAAATTAGATGTAGTAGTATATCCCCTGTATATCGAACGGTTTCTTGGCAGACGCTTGGGGGACCACACCGGTCTGGGCGGTTTGCCCTAAATCTGTCAGACCGGTGGTTTCGAACTGGTGGTCCCCTGTGACGCACCCTAGGTAGAATAGATATGTGATCACGTATAATATATGGGAGTATGTAGAGCCGGGGTCACCTAGCGGTTAGTTGTATATTGCAAGGAAGGAGACGAATAGTTTCTTCAGAGAGTAACAGGGGGCTAGGCAACGATCAGTATAGCAACTTTCTAAATGAGGCTTCATGCATTATTGGCTCTGGTATGTGCATGCACGCACTTTGATTACCTGTTATTTCTGTATAACACGCATGAGCGGTTGGCTCCAGACATAGGAAGTGTTTCCCGCCGCTATCCAGCTGACCATGCTGAAGAAGAGGCACTTCATGGCGTAATTGATGCTTATAAATGGCCCTGAGCGTCCACATCGTGGGAGAAGATCAAGATCACTGTCAGATAAAACCCACATCTTTTAACCCCTATCGCAGTCAAACACCCAATTGCGGAGAAACCCAATATTAAGTGAGATCTCTTTAATCACCGGAATATGGGCGTACTAATTACTGACTTCCAGAACTCAATGGCTTCAAACAAAACTGTCGAAGAGATGCTAGGGACTGCAGAGAGTGGCAAAGAAGATCACGGGGAAAAGAAAGCTCCCAACTGGTTTGAGGAGGCTAGCACGAAGGTCAAAGAAGAGACTCGCAAGCAACCATAGAGGGAAGTTGTTAAAGATGACTTCATTAATCCGACCAAGCCCAACTACTACACCATTCCACGAGGTGCTGCGAATACGCATTACGATGAAACTACAAACTAAGTCAATAATGGTATGAACAAACTCACTCTCCCAATCCTCCGTCGCTTTATGACTTTAGATCTCTAAGGCTTTAGCTAATATGTTTAGGCTCATGTTATTAGGCTGCGTGATGTGCTGTGTTCCCTGCAAACTAAAAGGGATGTGGTCTTCTTAGAAACGTTAGAGCTTGTATCGAAGACCTTTCCCCGTCAAAGTCCCTGGCAATCTCCTGTGAATGAAAAGTGGGACAGATACGAGAAGTATATACCTCATGTATGGACGCTATGGTCTCACTTCATCCACTCCTCGCCTCCCATCGTAGGAACTGTTGAACTGGCGACAGTGCTTTGCGACGCGGGCAACTATTTCTGGGAGCGAGGGCTAGGCCAGAATGGCCTTTTGATGTTGCGAACAGCCAACCAGATCTGCGAATCCTTGAGCAAAGAATTGGCTCAATTCATGCAGACACACTCACGTTGATCGCATGTCTTCTGGTTGATGCTGGGCTAAGCCAGCGGTCGGAAGGAAAGTCATCTTTCGAACGTGTTCTCGGGTTGCGAACTCAGAAGTTTCTTTCAACACCACTGAAAGAAGTTTCAGAGGTCGATACTCTACTTTTTGCGAACGGCTTCAACGAATTTGGGTGTGCACTGATACATTCCGAGATGTACTCGGAAGCCGAGGGGCATTTTCTGAGAGCCCTCAATATTAAAAAATCTGTGGGAGACGAGAGATCACACCCAGTGGAATTCGCTGAGGCGTACAAAAATCTTGCCATTGTCCGCTTAGCGGAGGGAAACTCTTCTGTGGCCATTTCATTAATGACCCAAGCATTAAAACTAGTAAAATCAGAGTACGACGAGAACACAGCTATCATCCAGCAGAATCGCTTTCATCTCGCAGCGATACTTTGCAATTCTGGACAATATGACGAAGCCTTGGAGGAAAGTCTAAGTATTCTACGGATACGAGTTGAGCTTTTTGGTGAGAAAGGTCTCCCTACACTAAACAGCTTCTATGCACTTGGCATGATGTATTACTTGCTAGGGAAGTACGGACTTGCTGAGTATGTCATATTCGTTGGTTGCAGAAGTATATATACTAACCTACTTCAGAGAAGCGCTCACCGCAAGTCTTGCCTCCTTAGACATATCACGATGGCAGCCTGAATGCATCACACGAGCCAAGTATCTACTGTCGCAAGTTCTCTTCGGGTTGAACAAGACTCAAGAGGCAGCAGCATTAGAGAAAGAAGCACGAGTTTCGCTAGAAACATTTCTTTCTGCTTACGCACCTTTATTGCATGCTGCTTGGCATAGTGGAACAATAACTGACGAGCTCATGCTCTACGATCACCTCGTGTCCATCCATTGTGGCCGCTACACGATTGGAAAGCTTGCAATATGTTGCGAGAAGCCTTGAACGCCATCTGGACAGTTAAACCAGATGTGATGGAAGTCGCCGAGCGAGTCCCGTGGCGATGACGTCTGTAGCCGTCAGACCTCCTCATGGTCGTTTTTATTTGGGTACGATATCCCCTTATTAAGATTACCAACTCCAATGCTTATTTGATTTTACAGAATTATTGTCGTTCGTACGTTCAAGTGGATTTGTTTTCGCGTTCAAGTGGGGAATGTCTGGCCCGAACCTCGACAATTTTTCGGACTACATCATAATTTTCACTATGAATTTTTGTATAAATTGGATCTAACTTGCCATGGATGAAATGTACTATAGCTCGCACGGTGAATATAAAACAATTGGAGAATTGGCAGAAAATACAATTGGGCTCTGTGCCTCCGCAAAGAGGAAACTCTGCAAATAATTAATTAGGCGTGGGATTCTTGAAGGGCTTAGTTCAAAGGACCCTCGACAAAGCGGCCGGCCAGTTGAACGCAGGTTAGCTGGGAATTTTTAAAGGCTTGATGCTAATCGCACAACCTAACCTTGAGTGAAACGAAAGGTTTGCTATCTCCCTCCTTGGTCGAACCCTCATAATAGCGTGGACCGTGCCCTGATAGATCTACTCATGGATATACGGAACGGCCCGTACACTCGAGTAAAGCTCGACATTAATATGCGCCTTGTATCATTGGAGCAAATAGGGGTCATGAGGGACCACCAAGCGGCTGTCAATGGCCAGGTTTCTAATTCTGTTCTGCCATTGTGCGGCCTCCGAGACATTTGTCTGTAGGATCTCGCAAATGTAGCCTAGCTACCCCACTTGCTCTGAGATTGCACGATTTTCGTAGCTTCGTAAATTCGGGTTTTTTCCCCAAGAGAACTCTAAAAAAAGGGTTTAAAGTTGTCTTTGACCGAATCAAATTATTTGCATCTATTATGGCGCAAAATATCTGCCATAAACATAGCTACCTAGGTTTAATTTTTTCGGGTACAGCATTCCTGGTGCGACCAGTTGGGTGGGTGGGCAACACCAAGATTTCATGCAGTGATCGGCATAAAATCACTCTATGGGGTCTTCCGATTCGCAGTCATGCAGCAAACCTTCATGGTGGCGCCAACAGCTCAGCTGTAATGGATCACAGTGTACATCGGTATTTAAACAAGATTCCTGACAATAAAAGCTCTCCCTCTTCGATCCAAACTTTCAACTGCAAATTCTACTGCGCGAGTAAACATGGGCATCCTAAATAAAGTCGCTGGTGTCTTCATCAACTTATTCGTCTTCGCCTGGGACTTCAACCTCTTCATTCTCAATATACTTACTCCTTCCTACAAGCCCGGACATGTCGTTCCCGCACATGCACCAGGACACGCTCTATCCTGGCCCGAGTATATCCCGCCAAAGGATGGAGACTCCCGCTCCGCGTGCCCTATGCTAAACGCAATGGCCAACCACGGCATCCTCCCCCATGACGGCAAGAACATCACCTTCAAAGAGCTGAATGTCAAAATCCGCCAAACCTTCAACTTCGCGCCTACATTCTGCTTCTTCGTCCCCAAATTCGCTGCCGATTTTCTAAACCGCTCGTACTGGAGTGGACATTTCGATCTAGCCGAGATAAGTTTGCATAATGCGATTGAGCACGATGGAAGCCTTACCAGGCAAGATGCAGCGCTGGTTCCGGATCAGGGGAAGCCGGATTTGGGACTCGTGAAAGAGTTGCTGGAAGAAGCGACCGGGACGATGCCGGATGGGAGTCCTCGCCTTACGATTCCGGATCTCTCGCGGGCGTTGTCGAAGAGGAGGGTGGCTGCGAAGAAGACGAACAAAGACTACACCGAAGACTTCTTCCATAACATTTTCGGGAGTTCCAAGTGAGTTGTTCCCTTTGCTTCCTATTTTCTCGAAAACTGCATCCAATACTAAACTTCACACAGCTCATCGACAATGCTTACACTCTTTGGGGGTTCCATCGCA
Source organism: Pseudogymnoascus sp. WSF 3629 (assembly GCA_001662585.1). Classification (NCBI taxonomy): domain Eukaryota; kingdom Fungi; phylum Ascomycota; class Leotiomycetes; order Thelebolales; family Thelebolaceae; genus Pseudogymnoascus; species Pseudogymnoascus sp. WSF 3629. The sequence continues at coordinate 497,659 of KV454566.1, forward strand.
GATCTCACCCCTATGCTCACGGAAGAGAGGTTCTCTGAGAACTGGGAACCGCGCGTGCGTTCTCGATTTGGGCTGACGATGGCGAAGTTTAATGCTACTGTTATTCCCGTTGAGAGGGGCGTGGATACGAAGAGTATTGTGCAAGCGGGGGAAGTTTGAAGAATGATGATGCAGGATAATACTTCATAGGCAGCACTGTGAGTTGATGCTTAAAAAGGGATTCATTATATAAATAAAAAATATAAAAACATACAACAGTGAGTATTCGCTAGTGGTCACCTACCCAACTACTAATCTACTGATCTTAAGCTTGAAGTGGATTAATGTAATGTAGAATAGGAAAGAATAACACATACTCCCACATTGTCGATTCCCAATTCTATAAACACTGACATGATAAAAACCGCCTATCTACTTTTTGCACTAACAGCAATATGATGGGGTCTCTTACTTTTGTTAGGTAACTTTACTGCCAAACACGGGCTGCAGCTTGTGGAAGAGATAATGATTTCATTATTGGAAGAATCAACATCCATGTTCATGCATCCACAAAGAAGCTCCCTCAATCCGAGAACTCATCTAGCGGATCCGGTGGCGACGGACTACGATTCGCCCTCACAAGCCCATCGTGCTCGGCAACAATTCTCTGCCCCCGAGCTTTGTTCCACTCACTCAAAGCCTTCCTGCACTCTTCCTTCCGGAAGTCTGTACTTCCCCAGCCATAATCTATGAATATCCTTTGAATCTCCTTGAGGAGTGTTAGCACATTCCTTCCTTAAATTCCTATGAATGCGAGCAAACTGACCACTAGATCCTCTGAGGCTTTTCCCACCCTCTTCTGGCTGAATATCTCACCGCTCTCCCTATCGTTCTTGTCCTGGATCGGTATCCATTCCAAGGAAGTGTACTTCTCTTCCCAGTCTTTGAAGAACTCCTTGATGGGCTTTGAGGGGAAGTGCTTCCAGACCAGCCCCGCATCCCAGTCCGATTGCGGACATCTAATGCTGGAGCTGATGCCGCCCAATAGCGAAAAGTCTGTGATTGTGCCTATTTCGGGTCAAAGTTAGGCCTGGGCGCCATGAAAGATGAGATGTCACGACGAGCGAAGAGACGCCTACCAGCTTCGGTATCAAGAAGCAGCCAAGCTCCATACTGCCACCCATTCGTCAGCGCCAGTACATGTGAATCTAGTTTCTGACCATGCGGCTCAAGTCCACTATCCCACAAGACCGCATGATCCACCCCGTCTTCTAACCCCGCAAGCTTGCAACCCCCGCTCCCCTCCTCCGTGGTCGTCCCTGGGACTTTAACATAAGTAATCGGTTTCGTGTCGTCGTAGCCTAGACGCCATCCGCGATTGCCATCAGTGCGGATATATGGCAGGTGTTTCAGCACCTCAACGACCAAGTCCGTCTTGCCCAGCTTGCGGAAGTTGACGATGTTGGCCTGGGGCCAGCCGGCAGCGGGAGGGGTCAGGATGTCTGAGGCGGGGAGGTAGGGGAACGTGGAGAGAAGGGCATAGAACGATGCGATGGGCTCGACTATCGCCCGGACGCCGGCGGCTTGGGAGGATCGCGTTGCTCGGGGCATGGTTGCGTGATGGCTTGGGGGTGCAGAAAGAGGATCGATGGTCGAAATTGTCGGGCTCGGTCTGGTGAGGGGCAGTGAGTGGGATTTGTCTAACTGCGAGTGGATAGAGCCCCTACAAATTAAGAATATTCGTAACTTCCACCTAACCCGCCCACTTTGCCAGTAATTTTACAATGGAATTCTAAAAAACAAATTGTTCCCGTCGCGGTGCCATACTACAAAGTCATTACAGAACACACAGTCAATTCTGATCAACAAACAGATTCAAACGAAAAATAGATCAAGAACCCTTGTTAGAAATAAGCTAAGAAGCTAAACTTCAATTCAAATTCGACAATGACGCGAAATTGACACGACAATGAACTTCGCCGCATCCCGATCACCGTTGCCCAGTATCAGATCAGGTGACGATCAGGTGATTCAGTTCACCTCTCATTTCGCTCCAAGATCACTGCACTCGTATTAGACTAGGCTATGGTGACGTTAGAGAGCTAGAGGGTTTTTAAAACGGTTGACAAAAGTAGGAGGGGTAGCATTATTATTATAGAATTTATAAATTAAAAATTAAGTGGAGGTGTAGTCCCTATTATTTATCTATGTCTCTTAATAGTAGAATCTGACATATATAGGAAAACATGTTATAATAATGGTGCTTATAAAATAGTAGGCTAGATTATGCATATGTTTAACATAAAATAGGCTATGCTTAATGGGGAGTAGGAAGTAACCCATTATTAGCATATATAGTACTAGGGGCTCTGATAACCTGCTTCTCATGCGGATATCTGTGCTTAATTGAGAACAAAGCAGATCCGAGGAGACTAAACCACCGAGAGATCTAGCGATCGACGCCTAAAGATAAGCTTGAGAGTCTGAGCTCTAGGTCGATATCCTCCGAGACCCGCACCTAAATATGCGGTATATACTCCGACCACCTCACCGAGTCGTACGCGTTCAACGGCAAGCTCCTCAACCCAATAACATCCTCAACCAAGATATAAATACGAAACAAACAGTAAAAGAAGCACAAAAAAGTGCAAGGTCCAAGCAAACTAAGCGGAATCGGCGCGTCTGATGGGTCGTCCGGCGAAACGGCCCCTATCCTCTTCGTCCAACTCATCTTACCATTCCTGCTACTACTTACCTGTCCCGGTAGACCAGCCTGCCCCATCTCCAGCTCATCGACCTGCTGCCGTGGCGGCAACCATCTATGCCATATCCACACATAAATACTTCCCACCAACCCAAAAGCGAGCGTATACACACTCGCGCACCGCCACAGATTCCTCTCCGCCACAGTAGGAAAATGGAAGTTCCACGCCCCCATAAATGCCGAGCTGAAGCCGGCGATGAAGACAGCCGCGAAGAGCTCGTGGTCTAGTTCCGTCTTGAGAAAGTTGTCGCCGCGGATGCGGGTTTGGGGGCGGGAGGTCATGGGCCGGGACATTAGGGGGATGCCGAGGCTGTGGAGGAGGTGAACATAGTAGCGCCAGAGGAGGCCGATGACATAGGGGGAGGGGTCGATGAAGTCGAGGGGCGTGCGTTGGTAGGCTTCGGGGTCGTGGTGGCCGGCCTAGGGGGTGGTGTTAGGAGAGAGGAGTATTGGGGGGAAGAGGGGTGAATTACCTCACTGCGGATTTGCGCGATGGAGGTTTCGCAGTGTAGGATTACGGGCCGGAATACCTCGGAAGGCTTGTGCATCCAGCAGTAGGATGTAGCGAAGAAGACGATGATGAAGGATATAGTCGTTAATTCTAATGTGGTGACGCTCAACCCTTGAATAGGGCGGGAAATAAAGGCTGCCACAAACCACATGGCTTGGCCGATTGTTAGGAACCTATAACTTAGTTAATAAGAGTCCTCTAAAATGGTGACATGTGGCTAACCTTGCCACACTATCCGTCTTGCTCTTATCATCGATTTCTTCCTTGGTCAAGGCTGGATAGTCGACATGCTTCCTCCCTATTAGATAGAAGAGCTGCTCCGCATCCACTGGGATCGGCTGGGACAAGTCTTCGGCCTCTAGCACAAATCCTCCCATATCAGCAAGAAACGCATGAGCTAACGTCCATCTAGTAAACCCAGCATCACGGAATTTCTATAAAATTGTCAGTCACCAACGGGATAGTAGTAGACACGGCCGGCTCGAAGAACACACCTTCACTGAACGCCGCGCCGAGGATCGCTGGCCGACCGCTATCATAAGAAGGAACTCTGGTCCTAGTAGCCCGATACATGTCAAGTCCAGCTTGTCACGGATCTGCGCCCAGCCGCCATCTGATAGCGACGGAAGATTTGGGCATACGGAAGTCCAGCAGCAGAGAACGATAGTAAAAAGGCAGGTGAGAATAATCTCGTACGTCCCGCGGCCGTCGGGAGAGGATGTCCAGCCCGTTGTCTGCGTGGTATTACTGGAGGTGCTATTCATGACAAGCAGACAAACAGAACAGAAGACAAACAAGGAAACTCGAGAAACATGAGGAAAGCAACAGACACTGATTAAGAGAGAGAGGGGAACTACGATTAAAGGCAATGGCAATGAGGCTACCTACGCAGCCTCACAAACATAGCTCGAGGCAACCGAGGCGTAACAGGTTTGTCCATATCTGCAGCCTCGAAACGACCAGCGGCCCGGTCCTCAAAGATAGAGTCACGGATCCAACATGGGCCAATGAGCGTGGGCACACCAATATGCGAGCAAGGTGATGAGCGCGCAGGCGCTGGCAGGCTGCATGATGGTCGGCGGCTAAGCGCCTACATTTGTTTCACCGCATCCACGTCGGACACGATTTGCTTCGCTGAAAATACAGCAGAACAAAAATAGGAAACTTGAAGTAAAACAAACCTGGGGTATCGGAATCAGCGGTGCGACTCTATAATGTGATTAAAAACCGTTGAGGGGATGACGCTCCAACAGCCAGGTAGTAGAAACAGTAGGAGAATCACGTGCAAGCACAGACCTGATTTGGGTAACACGGCACGTGATACTGGAATAAGCAAAACCCGCTAGTCTAAACAAGGCAACTAGACAAGCGAGTCCCCGGATTAGATCCCCGAAAAGGCACCCGAGGACCCCCCGGTAACGAAAATGTCAAGGAGGACTTCAGAAAAGAATCACGTGCACAATTCACTAGCCGTCCTGATTACCGCCGGCGCCGCCGCCGTGTCAGGTTCTTTCTGAGGCATTTAGTGGATTAGACACATAGACACAACTGCCATGGAATGGAACGTTCGATGGAACTTTCCGTGTCGGCATTTTAGCAATTCGCCCCTCCAAGCCAAGTGATCCGACGAGGCCGGCAAGACCAACAAGACCGAAGGAAAATCAAATCCACATTTCCAAGCCGCTGGGCCCGTTTGCCACAGGCCGCCATAGACGCAGAAGAAGAGTGGCGGTGGAGAAACGAAGTGGAGGGAGGGGGAGTGGGAGACTGGGAAGGGAGTGGAGTTTGCAGTTGCGGATGGGGAAAAACGGCGGAGATGTACCGAGAAGAGAAGTGGGAGGAGGAGGTGGGAGGGGAGGAGGGGCAACGATGTTCGGGATGTACGAGTACGGCGGAGCAGGACGGGAGCGAGTGGATGGGATGTAGTGGATTTTATTGTACGAAGCGAAGTCCTGCTTACGATGCAGATGCAGTGCCGTGCACATGCTGCTTGCTGTACTGTGCATCATACGTCAACTGCAACTGCAGGTGCAGCTACGACTCGCACTCTGCACTGCAGGTCTTGCTCTCGTGACGATCTATCTCCTATTTGACGGCGGCAACGACTACGAGAACAACAACGACGACAACAACATCAAGAACAGAAGCACCCCGCCGAGTGAGACATTTCATTGTCAACGTCACCGTCAATGCACCGCCTATCAATCATCCGGGCTCGATAACGTCTCGCGTCGCGCGGGTCATAGCACCGGCAGCCCCTGATGCTACTTACCGCAAAACACAATGCCATGCATGTCCCGGCCGGCGACCCAGAGACCATACAAAATGTACGGGATATGTGCGCCCATTACTCGAGAAATCAATAAGTGATAAGAGACGAGTGGCAGGATCCTAGTGGGATCCTAGCCATCCCTTCTCCTTCGAGCAACGCTCCAATCTCACATCCCTACACATCCCTACACAATCCCTACAACGCCTAGACGCATGGGGATAGTCGAGCAGTCGAGCATGGTTAGAGGACGTTAGCAGCGACTTTTTAGAGTAACTCGAGAGTAACTGTACCAGACTTTGGTGCGGAGTTGCTCCAACTTAAACTGTACTAAATTGCACTAAACTGCGCTAGAACTGCACTCTTTCTGCACTAGACTGCCATCGCCGCCGCGCGACCAACGCCACTAACTGGCTCGTCCTACCAATCAACTCCTACTCGCTCCTACTCACTCCTACTAAATGTACTTTTCCTCTACAAATTCTCTACAAATCTCTCTAATCACTCCTAGTCGCTCTCTAATCACCACCCAATCATCGACTCCCCGCTTCTAATGAACTAACCACAAATCAACTAAGCTACAACTAAACTACAAACTACCACCCCCTCCAACCACCCGTACCACACGTACCATTCCCGTACCATTCCCGTACCGGCCCTTCACCGCGACAACCTGAACAATCCATCCCTCCTCCAAGCAAGCCTCCTCCATAATAAAGCCTATTGATCTCCCCGGTTCCCCCGTTAATCCTCCTCAAATCTCCATCTCTAAAAATCCTCATCGTTGTTGTTGCTCGTCCGCTCGTGCCGCCCGTTTGTTGTGGTTGTCATTGTCGTTGCTACCGTCATCGTTTCCCCCATCTCTCCGCAAAGTTCCCCAGAAGTCCCTCCCAGGGTCCGTCCAATCCATATCATCATCGACTTCGGCTGTACTCCCTCGCCCGCCCAATCACATCCTCCACAACTCCCAATCCCTCTTATCAGTTACCGACCCGGCCATTCTCAATTGCCTCATCGAATCGAATCCGCCCGCGGATTGACGTCCAACCAGATCCTGCATCCTGGCGATTTCTATAAAACAAAACTTTCCAATACCACGGACACCTGCCGCGTCTTCACCAAGCAACACTCCCGTCCGCCTATCTACCCGAGTCACCGCCATTTGACCGCCGCCTCCCCGTCACCGTCACCGACGCCTCTCTCATGCTTCGTTAAGAGGTTCCCTCTCCGTCGAGCGACATTCCTCACTTCACCCTCACTCCATCCTCACTCCATCTTCACTCCACCATCACCATGACCACCGAATTCCAGATGCCGGCTCCAGCCACCCACTACAACCCTCACCCACCGCAATACCCATCACAACAGTTCTCCCTCTACAGCTCCCAACCCGTCTCCCCCGCCTCCTCAAACCCAACAACACCCCAGGGCTCCTCCCCGACCTCCCCCCGATCAAGCACCCACCTCTCAACGCACACCCGTCAACTCCGCCCCCCCAAGTCCCCCCTCTACGTCCCCGCCGTCCTGCGACCATCCCAGCCACCCCGCCGAAAGACGGGGACAGGCACCCTCACGCCGCCCAGCACCAACGACGGCCTCGACGCCCCCGGGCTCCTGCGCTCCGACTCCGATAACGGGAAATGGGGACTCGGGCGCCTCATGGACAGCGAGTGGCGCGGAAAACCGCTCGGTCGCGTGACTGATCTCCCGTCTCGGGATCACTGGAAGGTTTGTCCACTTTCCCTCCCCGAAAGCGAAGTCGAGGTGAAAACTAACAAACATACCCTAGCCCGACGCCGATGCAACCGTCTGCGATGCCCCCTCGTGCACTCGCACATTCTCCTACTTCACTCGCCGCCACCACTGTCGCCGCTGTGGTAATATCTTCTGCGACACGCACTCCCCCCACCTCGTCCCCCTCGACCAAAACGCCTCCTTCCACCCCCTCGGCCACCGCAGCCGCGCCTGCGAGTTCTGCTGGAGCGAGTACAAAGGCTGGGAAGTGTCTCGCAGCTCGCGCACCGGCAGCCGCAACGGGAGCGACAGCATCCACCACGGCGCTGGCGGGAGCGTCAGCGGAAGCGGGAGCGAGGATGGGAGTGAAGGCATGCCGGCGACGCCGGTGATTAGCTGTAGAGGCAGCGGCGCATTTGGTGCAGCGGATGTGGGGAAAGCGATGCCGGAGAGCGTGCCGGCGAGTGTGCCGAGGGATTGGAATTGGAGCACGTTTTGAAGTGCCGTGATGGGCGGATTTTATGGATAACACTCTTTTTTAATGCGGGGACCAGCAGATGGATCCAGTGGGTGATGGAAGGACGGAGGATAAGGGCCGAGTCGAGATAAAGGAAGGATGAGCTGGAATGCGGGAGTATAGACGAGACAAGGGTCGATTCTGGCACCACCACCGACCACAGCTTCGGGTCCCCTCACACCAGCGTCCGATCAGTCCCTCTAACGACCCTGATGAACATTCAGTCACGTCACGGGACACAAGAACGATCTCCCGAGAACTACCACCGACATCGACCGATTCATAGCATCGCACCAGCCGTTTAGCGTTGATTTTTGAGGATTTTACCTTCTTTTTTTGTATTCCTCTTACCGCGTTGGCCGGCGTCTCACGAGACTTTGGTACTCAGCGATATAGACAGTCCTAATTAGCGTTGATTTTATGCATTTACAGTCATCATCTGTCAAAACCTTGTTCTTCATCGTCCCTTCCCGTGATGGTGATATATATCCCAACAAACTACGTAGCACATAAGTCCTCCAAAATCCCTAGCATCCGCCTCTGCATCTCTAGCAACTCCGACTCTGTAATTCCCCCACCTCCAACTTCCTCATCCGGAGCACCATCCACACCCCCATCGTACCTGATCAATTCTGGCCTTGTCCCGAAAAATGGTATGCCGAGCCTCTGGAGTTTTCCACCCATCTCACCCACCATCTGGCATTGTGCACGGTATACCTTCCCATCGAATGCCCGTAGCTCCTCTGTTCCGTCGGATGTCGGAGTCTCTGTTACTTGGCCTCCGACTGCACGTCTGGTTATTTATTAGCTGTTGTTCACACTAATCGAATGTAGGAGGGAGACTCACAACACCTCATCCACCTTCTTCTGCCCAACCTTCCTCGCCTCAATCTTCATGGCCAACTCCCGACGACCAGCGCACCATTGTGTTTCGTGCTCATGTTGTGTTTGTATCAACTATTCTTCTCGTCAGCGTCCATCCCATCCCCAAACGTCCGTACGCACCTTCCGTATCTCCCCCACAACCCTCTCATTACTAGCCACACTCCTCATCACACACCTCAACGCAGTCGGCCAATCCGTAATCCTCGATGCATCCTGTATCGGCGCCGGCGCAGCAGGTGGTGGTTGTGTTCGTATCGGGGCTTCAAAAAGCGGACGAGGCTGAGGGATCGGCGCGGAGAAGTGGTAAGGGTTCGAAGGGTTCGAAGGCGGTTGCTGGTCGTTTTGTTGGGATTGAGGTGCGAGTGCAGAGAGTGTACGCAGGATATCTGCAAGATTCGGCGCCGGGTTGGCCATTTCCGTCTTTAATTGTTATGTTCGAGGAAATATATCGTAGGTTGTGTAAGTTCCATCATATCCCAGTCTCCCGGAGAAAGGCTGCCCAGCCTCACTACCAGAACCTTACATCCAAGGCATCAACAAACCACACCCTTACGCTAGCCCCAGACAGCTTCGAAAATCTCCGGGACGTCCCAAGAAATACCCTCCAACCTCACCGGGCGGTTCACCTCTCACTCCCACGTCACCACAACACCCACACACACACCGACCTTCACAATGGCACGCTCCCCAAGCGACGCCACGCGCTTCACCTCCACAACCCCCCACGCCACAAAGCCCTTCTACCCAACCTCCTCGAACCCGGGCCCATCCACTCTCCCTCCGAATGAAGCCGCCGCGGCGCCGGCGGGCGAGACGCCGCAGCAGAAGGTGAGGCGGCTGAGGGAGGCTGCGAACCGGGCGAGGGAGGGCAGGCTGACGGGGTTTGATCGCGCGGTTATGAGGGGGAGGGTGTGGGCGGATCGGGCGCATAGGGTTACGACGTTGGGGTTGATTGGGATTACTTGTGAGTCCCCTTACTTTCCCACTTTCCTTTTCCATTTATGGGGGGGGGGAGGGTACTTCTACGACGACTCCGACGACTCCGGCAAGGGCGGGAATGGGAGGGGGGTGATGGCAGGGGCAATTGGCTAATTGAAATCGATAATAGGTATCGCGGGTGCAGTAACAGTCTACGCACTGGGAGACATGATGATCTACAACCGCCGCCGCCGCCGCGAATACTTCTCCGAGCAAAAAGCCCTCACCGAAGCCGCGACCCAAGACGCCGCCGTCGCCCTGCGCAGCGGCACCGCCACGGCCGAACAACTGAAACTCCTCGAGCAGCAGCGCGGCCAGGCCGCCGTGGCAGCTGATATGAGGCAGAAGGCTGCTGAGATGCGGGAAGCTAGGGCGAATGCTGCTGCTGCGCCGGTAGCGGTGGAGAAGGAGGAGGGGAAGGGAATAGTTGGTTCGGCGACGGCGTGGTTGTTTAAGGGGTTAAAGACGGAGGATAGGCCGGAGGTGGGGTATGAGAATGTGGTTGATGAGAGGGGGGTGCAGGGTGGGGTTGCGAGGGCGGTCGAGGCGAGGAGGGCGGAGGAGAAGAGGGAAGCGAATGGGGGACCGCTGGATAGGTTGGGGACGGAGGAGGAGAAGGAGGAGGGGAAGGGTGGTTGGACGAGTTTCATGACGCGGAAGTAGGGGGGTGATGTGAGATGTGTTTGTTAGTTGTGTATAACGTTGTGTATATCGTGGGGTGTAAGATAGCGCATGTAGCGGCGTATATGGTATTAGGGCCAAAAATATAATCCCCGTCCGAACTTTGAAAGGAAATTGGTTTGCCGTGTCTTGCGTGAAGTTCGTCTAATGAAATTGGTGTATCTCGTTCTTGCCTAAACTTCTCGTAAATGAACCTGGTATGTCGTCTCTTCTCGCGGTCTCGCTATCACTACTGCCCACGCAATTCCATTCGAACTTTCTCCCAAGAACTGGTATCTCGTGTCTCATCTGAACTCTTCTCAAAGAAACTGGTATCTGTCATCTCACCCGAAGTTCCTCAAAAGGAAACCTGGTATCTTCCTTCCCGTCTCGTGCTCTCTCGTTCTTGCTGTCATTTCGCAATCCCAGGTCGAACTTCCTCGAAGAACATAATATCTCATATCTCATCCAGCCCCTTCCAATCGAAACCTAGTATCTCCCCTCTCCCTTCCCCCCCTCTCCCCACTCCAACACTCTACCTCAACACCCCCGGCCTCGCCTCCTTATTCCACACCACCCGACTCCTCACCCACTCCACCGCCTCCTTCACCCCCGCCCCCGTCAACGCACTACAAGGCAGTACCCTACTATCCCTAATCCCCGCCCCCCTCTCCCCCTCAAACACCCTTTTCACCAGCCCCTCCTTAATCCTCACAACCTCCACGCAATCCTCCCTATCCTGCTTATTCGCCAGCACGAGCAGCGGGACTCCACTCGTGTCTTCGTGCGCTAGGACTGCTTCGAGGACGGCGCGGCATTCTGCTAACCTCCCGTCTTCCTCGCCGCCGCCGCTTCCGCTTCCGCCGATGTCACCCCCGTCTAAGCCGCCTTCGACGCCGGACCCGATGTCAGTCGAATCGACGAGGAAAATGATGGCGTGGCAAGATGCGTAGTAGGACTGCCATAAGCGCCGTAAGCTCTCCTGCCCCCCGATATCCCAGACTTTGAGATACATGTCTGGCAAATCGATGGTAGCGACGTTCTGGCCGACGGTGGGCACGGTTTTGGTGGCGGGGGCGGGGCGGGAGGGGTGGTAGTGGGATTTTATTTGGGAGAGGAGGGTGGTTTTGCCGGCGTTGTCGAGGCCGAGGAGAAGGATGGAGAATTCTAGGGGAGGGGGTTAGCTGGTGGGAGAGATAGAGGGGGGTTGGTTGGGGTTGGTTGTGTGGGGTGAGGGGGTGGAGGGGTAGAGGGGTAGATGGGGGATGAGGGGGAGCGCGAACTTACCTTCTTTGCTGGTGACGTGCAGGTAAACGGACTTTGCTAGGTGATACATGACTGCGCGGGTGGGGGCATTGAAGCCGGGGAGGTCAAGTCTGGAGATGGAGATTCAACAATGCAAGGCCGTGTCTATCGTACAGATAGTATCGTACAGGTCCTCCGGTTCTATACTGTATCGTCAAGCAGATAGCGAGTGTATGGCTTGGTCCGGTGGTGGTGATATACGGCGGGTTGTGGTGTTGTATGGCCTTGTGGGGGTTCTCAGCTCTTGTTTCGCCCAGACATTCGAGATACTGTAACCGTACCTACCCCTGCGCAAGGCTGAGAGTGGGGTCGCGTCAGCTCAGTTTTAAGGCTAGTATGGATTGGGATGGGATGGGATGGGGTTAAATATGGATGTCACGTGGAAGGATGAGATACAGGGCGGCGGTGGGTGTGGGTGGGCTGGATGAAGATGACGGGAGGGATGGGCTGGTTGGGACTGACACGTGAAAATGGGATGGAATGAAGATATTCCGGATGCCGGTGGGGAGGTGGGGAAGGGGAGAGGATTTGTCTTGGGACATGGGGATGGATGATGGGATGGGGAAGGGGAAGGGGATTTCACGTTTATCGGGTCTAACGGATGAAAGGCACGCGACATGCTAGTAAGTAAAGTAAGTAGACTATACCAGAGTATTGTATTGTACTGTACTTACTGCACCTGGACTACTATGGTATCTTCCCCCTTCACGTGCAAACCAAAAAAAAGTCTCAACGAGAAAATGTGGTGGTGCCACCCTACGGCGGAGCGGAGCGGGATCTAGTCTAAACGCGCTGAACGGCGGTTTTGTTGGGAAGCGGACGGAAGGTACGGCTAGGAGTACGGCAGGTCCCAAGATCGCCAAGATCGTCGAGAGCCTATTATATTGAGGATGATGAGGTTGATGGGGTAGATGGAGGAGGAGGAGGAGGAGGAAGGGGGAGGATGTTGGTTTTCAATATGCTGTGTATCGTTGGAGGGATTATCTATGCTGATTGTATTATTCCATATACCGAGGTTACTGTAAGACGACATTTCTGACCTAGATTTGATCGTGGTTATTAAGTATGGTATCGTACCGTACAGTATTATAATCACCATCGTTATAATACTCACGGTTATCTCGCATCTCACATATCAGATCCCAGCATCCGTCAGCCTCCCGAGAACCGCCAAGACCACATACAACGACGCTACTCTCACCTTTCTCCCTCCTCCTCCTCCTCCCACTACAGAACTTTCTTTACTAGATTGTAGATTGTACTGTACTATATAGAACGTTCAAACTAGTGCCACTCTCACTCCTCTCACCCCCTGTGGTACTACTCTCTACTACCTTACTAGCTAGTCACACTCTCCTAGTTGGTACCCGCCTAGTCTCTCCCTTTCACGCGATTTTGGCGGGCGGCTATGACGCGTGGTTGTACCCTTTTATATAGCCTTACCCAACTTACCCAACTGAGACTCATCGGTCCTCAACAAAAAAACAGAAAGAGCCATATCATGTCAACGAAACAACGCAACAACCCCAGGAAAGAGCGGCGCACCACACAACAGAAACACGACAGTGACCATTCCCATCGTTGCATGTGACGCTCTTCTCCGTCCTATACCGCTCTTTGTACCCTCTTGTACCGTGAGTACTGTTTTCATATGTGCTGAGACAAGGAAGGTGTCAATTGCAATTGGCCCTTTTTAACAACCACCCCCATTCGCCGAGGCTCAATTCTTCTTCATCCATCCACCACCTCTAAAGATAGGTAGGTCTAGTACACTGGCCATATATCTTCCTATTCTTTCTTCTTCCCTATCTTCATTCTTCATCCCCTATAAACCTGAGCCAACCCCCCCTCGACGCCGCCACACTTCCTCAAATCCAACTTGAAAGTATCACCTTCTTCTCCTCCTCGGATCCGCGAACCACCTACAAAGACCTCGTCGACCCTTCCACCGGGTTGATCTAGGCCCCGTCGAACCACCTCCCACCCTCACCGACACAAACCACCAGATCAACCGCCACAATGTCTCCCAGCATCTACTTCAGCTTCCCCCCCTCCTCCCTCATCCAATTCCCGCCCTCCTCCGACCCCTCGACCCTCCCTCCCCCCCCCTCAGGAACCGCCCCCTTCACCATCCCCGCCAGCATCTACGCCTCCGCCTACGACGCCCGCGTCCCCCTAACCATCGCCTCCGTCTACGCCGTCACCGTCGTAACCCTAAACAAAGTCAACGCCGCGCGCGGCAACAAGCCATGGGCCATCTCCAAGACCGCCGCTTTCCGCTGGCTCGTCGTCCTCCATAACGTCTTCCTGGCCGTCTACTCCGCCTGGACATTCGTGGGGATGTACAAGGGCCTCTCGCGCACCATTCCCTCCGTCTACGGCCCCAACGGCGTCATCGGCGTTATGGACTCGCTGTGTAAATTACACGGTCCCGCGGGCCCGGAGAACGCTATCGCGTACTCGCCTGCGTCCTCGTCGTGGCAGGCTTCACCTGGCCTTGAGGGCGGACGGATGTGGAACGAGGGATTGGCGTTTTATGGATACTTCTTCTACCTGTCTAAGTTCTACGAGGTCGTTGATACGGCTATTATCCTCGCGAAGGGGAAGCGCAGTTCTACGCTCCAGACTTATCACCATGCTGGCGCTATGCTCTGCATGTGGGCTGGGATGCGCTTCATGACTCCTGCTATCTGGATGTTCTGCTTCTTCAACTCTGGCGTCCACGCCTTGATGGTTCGTTCTCACCTCCCCCCCCCTTCCTCCACAGAGGATTTTTTTCCTGGCAGGATGACAGCTAACACACCTCATAGTACACATACTACACCATAACCTCCTTCTCCGTCCGCGTTCCCAAAGCCATCAAGCAAACCCTCACCACCCTCCAAATCTCGCAATTCATAATCGGCGTCTACTACGCCGCCGCGCACTCCTTCCTCTCCTACGACATCCCCTCCTCCTCCACCACCTCCAGCAGCCCCTCCGCATTCCCCGCACCCTCGCCAAACCGTCGCGTCCTCTACACCGCGCCCGGCGGCGACGCGGCGGCGGACCAGAAGTACGAGACGGTTAGCTGTATCAATACGAGCGGACAGACGTTCGCGGTGTGGTTGAATGTGTTTTATCTGGGTCCGTTGATGTATCTGTTTATGCGCTTCTTTTATCGCTCGTATATTAGGCGTGCGGCGCCGAGGGTGGTGGGGGGGAAGGCGGCTGCTGCTGCGGTGGTGGGTGCTGGGAAGGGGGGAAAGAGGGTGTAAGAGCTTGAATGAAGCAGGGGAATGATGATTGAAAGTCGAGAGTTTGAGAGATGGGTGGTGCTGCTGAGGTTGCAGTTGGAAGCTTGAAAAAGCGAAGTTGAGAAGCTAAGGGGTTGCTTGGGATTGAGATGCACCTCCGCCGTGGAGTGGAGCGGATAGAGTGGCTGGCTCGCGCAGGATAGAAGACCGCCACGGTGGGAGCGGAGGATGACACGGGGGAGTCGGAGCGTAGCATTGCAGGCGTTATTCCGGGTCAACTAAAATTGATGATGTGTGTGGAACGAGGTCATGATAGATGGTTGGTAGAAGTCCAAACTGTTGGTATATATCTACAGCACACACAAACAAAACAACGATTCTTGGTATAATTTAATCCCTTCGTTTTTAATGTCTACTCTTATTGATGACGTCGTGACTCTGCCTGCCTGTCCTGTCCTGCGCTGTTGATGTACTGTACAATACCATATGTGCGTCCATACCTCGAACGACACACCTATAACACTACTGAAGCTCCCCCGCACTCACGAAGAACCACCACCCTGCCCAAAGAACACCGACTTTATCGACTTAATCGACTTACCCTTACTCTTCCTATCTGTGTTCCCACTTCCACTTCCACTCCCATCATCCGCCCCCTCCCCACTCCCCTCCTTATCCTCCTCACCCCCCTCCTCCTTATCCTCCTCCCTATCAACAATCGGCGCCCCCCTCCCAGACCTAGACCTCGACCTCCTCAACCCCAACCCCTTCAACGACGAAAGACTCCGCCTCCTGCTCCTCCCCCTAGTCTCCTGCTCCGCCGCCGCCAACAAATTCCTCGCCGCGCGCTCCGCCTCGACCTGCTCCAAAAACACACCCAGCAGCGTGCGTCCCCCGACCGCGATACACGTTAAGTCCAATGGTACGAACTTAATCGTGCCCCGTCGTGGCGACACGGCGAGCGCTTCGTCGAGAAACTGCGCTAGGGCGACGGCGTTGTTGTCGTTGTCCGGCGCGAAGCAGAGGTCGGGGGGCGCGGTGATGGTGAGGATGTAGGAGGGGTCCATGGAGTGGTCGTGGAGGAGGTAGGCGCTGTAGAAGAGGGAGATGGTGATGGAGGCTTGGGGGCGGTTGTAGAGGTGGGAGAGGATGTGGGCGAGATTGAAGAGAGTGTATCTGTCTGATATCTTTATGGGTCTTTTAGCTCTATCTTCTTTTGGGGAGGGGCTTGTATCTTTGGTTTTAAGGAGAAGGGCAAGTGATAGTGGGAGAAGAGAGAGAGAAGGGGCTCACATCAGAACTCGTAACCAGCTCAGCAATCACAGGATAATCATCCTCCATCTTCTTCTTCGCCCTCCCAATCGCGTCCTGTTCAGCCTGGGAATCCGGGTTCTCGGCGCTTTTTCTCCTGGAGAAGGTCGGAAACCTGATGTTGCCGTCCTTGCTCTTCTTTGGCGAGGAGCTGCCGTCCTTGTTCTTCTTTGGCGAGGAGCTGCCGTCCCTGTTCTTCTTTGGCGAGGAGCTGCCGTCGTAGGATTGCTGGGCGGCGGGAGCGGGGGCATTGGGACCGGATTGCTGGTCTAGGCCTGGGATGAAGGGGGGTGGGTCGGTGTGGCGGCGGACGCCTGGAAGGCCTGGCATGCTTGGATGGGATGTACGTTTTTTTGTTGGTCGGGAATAGTAGAATGCCTCAAGGGCTTGTATGAGTTGGAGTAAGCTGTTTTGATTGATGCCTTTGGAGCTATTCAAAAAGTATGTCCTGTTGTTGGAGGAAGATTGGGGTGGGAGGATGGTATATGTGGTGGGAATATGGGATATGGTGTGAGAGCGGAAGGAGCGATGTGTGATGTGTATGAGAACGGAAAGAACGATGGATACGTACAGAGATCGCACCTGCCTTGACGTAGATCATACTAATAAATGGATATGCACAGGTCGCACCTGCCTCATCGGTGAACATGCCAGTAAAAGTATATAGCAACAGAGTAATGGACCACGTAGAGCCTCATACTGAAACGTCTCAGCAGCCGATGATGAAATAAACATTCCTGGACAAAAGTATTAAATACAATAGTCCCTGACAAACACAGAGACAGATTTTACGTCCCAAAGCAAACAGCACAAACGCCATCCAAGGCGCAGCCAAGGGACCCATTCCTCCATTACCCCAGTATCCCATCCACCAAGACCCATCACACATCACACATCACCCGTCAAACCCATCAACAGTGACTCCCTTTCTTCCTCCCTCTTCAAGACAGCGCGGGACTTCCCTTCCTCGCCGCCATCAAGTTGACCTTCTTATCCTGCACAACCGCCATGATTCCCACCGCGCCAATAAGCGCAAACAGCGGGATCATCATGACAGTCAAGTACAGCCCCGCCTCAGCCTGCTTGCAGATGCGGTGGAAGTCCGGCTCGGACGTCATTTCGACGTCGGACCAGTGGCAGGACCAGCTCTGGATTGTGGCGGTGACATCGGAGGCGTTGATGCCGTAGAAGAAGGAGGTTGCGACGATGGCGGAGACGAGGCCGGCGAAGGCGGAGAGGAGGGTGAGGAGGGTATGGAGGGAGGTGTTGTGGCGGAACTGAGGGATGAAAGTTAGTAGGTGGTTTGGTATGGTGGTGGATGAGGGAGAGGACATACAGATGGGATCTTGCCAGCGAGAAGGGACCCAGTGGCCGCAACGATCATGATTGATCCACAGGCGACGAGGGCGATGCTAGGGCCGAGGTTGAACTCGAACGGCCATAGTGGCAGCAGGAACTCGTTCGAGACGTGGGTGTCGTTGTAGATCTTGAGGTTGTGTGCTGAGGTGGCTAGAATCCCTATGGCCGAGGCGAGGGCGACGATGCTGAGGCCCATGCGGCCGGCCTCGAGGGCGCGGGATGGGCCCGGATGCCTCTCGGTGTGGTCGAACTGGGAGGATTCATGGTACTCTGGTGAGAAGGACGCTTGCTTGATGTCGGAACCCATGGCTGTGGTGGTGATCGGATGGAAGTGGAAGTGGAAGGCGTGGTGTTGGAACGGGGAAATAAACAAACAATCGATGAAGAGGAAATGTAGTATGGCACAGCCGCACTTGAGACGAAGGAAAGAAGGGATGGGTAGACGAAAAACGAGATCTCCAGTAACTCCTGCGTAGTATGGACAAACAGAGGATCAATCGGTGATCGAGGAGCGGCCATAAATAAGGAAGAAACACGACCTACCTGAATGGGTCCCTGCAGACGCCCATCCACGCCGAGACACATGAGACGATAAGGTGTGCGAGGGTAAGGGTAGTCGAGCGATGCGCCGTCCCGATTTAGGGGGCCATATTGATTTCTCCTCGGGGGGCGTCAGCAAATCAGCAAATCAGAGACATAGATGTGATAGACGGGCAACTGTCAAACAGAACATTGACGTGTATGGAGGGGGGTGGAGCGGGAGTGGGGAGGAGCGGAAGGGAGTGTAGTGGCCCCGGAGTGGTAGGGGAGGTGAGCGCTTGTCGCTCTGGTGGTCCGGGCGCGTGGTGATGATTGGCGGTGATTGGTGGTGGTGGGCGCTGATTGGCCAGGTATTTCAAGGCCGGCGCTTGCCTGCAGGTGCTCACTGGCGGCTGTGAAACAAGTGCCATGTCAACAGCGAATGGGGAACGCGAGGGGCTTTATGCCGTGGTACTATCCCTAAACTATTTCACAAATCTATTCTAGGACGAGCTGATGATTTGATGATTTGATGATTTGACTGAAGATCTGACTGATGGATATATTTTGTTGATTATCGAATTATTGAATACTAAAACAAAACAATCATAAACATCAAACTCAAGCCTTATGTCGTGAAGCCCCACTGAAGAAACTACTGAATTGAAGCGCGTACAGAAATGGATTATGTTATCCAAGATTATCCATAATCATAACAGGGTAACTCACGGTTCCGTTACTTTGTCGATCCCCCATAGGTAGGCGAGTTATACTACAGCTACAATCCCCAGTCCTCCTTAATCATGTCGCTCGCCTTCTCTGCAATCGCATAAACACTCGAAACAATGTTTCCACTGACATGCAGCGGCATCACACTTGCATCCACGACTCTCACGCCCTTTGCTCCCCATACCTTGAGCCTATCATCCACCGCCCCAACACCCTTCTTCCCCATCGCCACAGTACCCAAGGGATGATACTCAGTCGCACAAGTATTTCTCAGATACTCCTCGACACCCTTCCTATCTCCCAAATCCAACTCCACAGGATGGTATTTTCTCTTGATTTTCTCCTTGAAAGGTGACGTAGCTGCCATCTTCTCGAGCAGCTCCAAACCTTTGACAAAGACTTCGATGTCTGCCGGGTGCGTTAAATAGGCCGGATCAATTGCTGGGTCGATTTTTGGGTCGGAAGAAGTTATGTGGATAGTTCCCACCGAGAGGGGACGAGCTAGACACGCTGCCAGTACAAGGCCGTGCTTCCCTTGTTGCTCGGGAGGAGGCTGCAGCAGAACCTTCTGATTGCCTGGGTACCTAAGGTCCAAGGTAGCAGCCAGAAGTAGGAGCTGAAGGCTGCCATAATTATGGTCTCCGAGACTCTTTGCGATGAGCTTCTTCGTGGCTTCATCGTGGCCAGGATATTTGTCCGAGAGTATCAATTCTTGTAACGATTTGACCTCGGAAGGTGTAGCTAAATCAGCGTAGGATGCAAAGCCCATCGCTGCTCCGCCACTTGATAGGGGACCGCTTTTGTCGGTCGTGTAGGAGGCCATCGCGGCTTGGAGTTCGGGTTCCTGTTGTAGCATGTCGAGAGTTTTCTCTCCTTCGACGAGCTCATAGCCTATTCCTGTGGCGGAGTGGTCTTGGAAGTTCTCCCCAACTCGTGCGTTGTCTACCACGCATTTGATACCGGCGCTGGAGAGGATTGAGGGATTGCCAATTCCAGAGAGTTCGAGGATCTGCGGGGATTTCATCTAGATGCACATGATTAGCTTTGACGACAAAGTAACACATGGTTGGTGGAACATACGGTTCCCGCACTAACAACGACCTCCTTCTTAGCCAGAACAGTGTGAGGTTTGTCTTCGTGTAGGAATTCAACGCCAGTGACTTCGCCAGCCTCACTAATAATGAGCTTCGTTACCAACGCCTCGATCAAGACCTTCAAATTTGGCCGTCCGGCATTTGGAAGCAGATATCCAGTAGTGGCATAGCTTCTTGTCCCAGTCAATTCGCCATTACTCCTATCAATCGTACTGAGCGAATGATGCATGCCCATGTGGTCGCCACTCCAAGCCTCTAGCGGACTCCCCATATTCTCGCCCAATGTGCTTGAAGCAACCATCCACTCTCTCTCCGCGGGAAGTCTCCATGTACTGAAACTCGTATGGATTGGCCCATCCGTTCCATGGAGACCCGCATCGTATGTCGTCTCGAGGGGAATATTCGGTTTAGTTGTATAGCCCGAGGGGTCATCAAAATGCTCGTGCTTTGTGAAGTACGGGAGTAGGTCTTTGAACCCCCAACCCTTGTTACCAAGTTTTTCCCAATCGTCGTAGTCGACTTTGTGACCTCGCACATACATTTGATAATTGATGGCACTAGATCCACCAAGGCCTTTTCCTCGAGGTTGGTCCATGACGATATTGCTGGCGGATTTCTGCGAGAATGTATAAGTAATGAGTATTATCAATGTCGGTATTAATTCAGTACCTGAAGGACACTCTTATGGAGCCAGTCATACTTTGGGTCGCCGATTGCCTTGGTGTACACTATAAAGGTATTAGCGTCCGAATTTACTCAATAGAGGAGAGGACGAAGGGCTATCGAAAGTCCACCGAGCAGACGATTAATCTATTTAATACTTACTGGCGGGCATCATAATCATAGGATCCCCAATATTTGCAGGACCAGCCTCAAGCACACCAACGTTAACATTTGCGTTCTCAGTAAGACGTGCAGCCACGACTAAGCCGGCTGTCCCCCCTCCAACAACAATAAAATCATAATCATGCTTAAGGAACTCTTCAATCGAGCAGAGGGCGGGCAGGCTATTAGGATCTGCCATCTTGAAATGTAGAGAAGTCCGAGATGCCCTCGCAAAGTGGCGACGGGCTCGAAGGATTATATAGGCATGAAATAGAGCAAACTACACATGGAATTTAAAGGCCGACGACTACAAGTGAGAGATTTAAGGTTGACTGGCATGTGCCTGTCTAATAGAGCCGTCGAATTACAGATACACTTTAGGCATAAATGTAAGTTTGATACGTGCAATATTTCAAGTTGGCGATCGCGAGCGGGGTTTTCTACTATCTAGGTCATGACGGCATGATGAGGTTATAAGAGGAGGAGGAGAAACCCTGTACTATAATATACCGTTGAAAATAGGGTGGCGCATGGTTCAGACTGGGGAAGTTACGGTCGCTATTGTCGTTGATTGGTTCGACTCCAAGCTAACTCCCAAGCTTACCCCGCTTCCTTCACGTTCCAGGGTCCACGCTAAACGCGTCAGCCCTCTTATGGATATCTCCTTCAGCTCGGGTTAAAGATACAATAGTTTAGGCACACGACCGATAGTAGAAAATATCTATATTGAGATTCTGGATTTGCAACAGGGAAACCTACACGGTGTCCGAAGACCGCATTAGGTCCAGGTGTAGGCGGATTCTAAGAGCTACTGTCACTGTCGCTTCGAAATGCTATACCCCGCCATCACTATCACTTTGATCTTGTTCGCTGCACAAACCTACGCAGCATGCTACGACCCATCGCCCGCCTTTCTCCCTCCTAAATCTAGCACCTACCGTGACTCTTCTATCCTTGACGATGCCTTCAAGTCCATAACCGCAAGTCTGGACAGCCTCATCGCACAGCCAGAGTTTGACACGAGCTCCTTCTCCATCGAGGTCACGACCTCTACCCACTCGCTCTGGGAGCTTCACCACACAGCACGCGACAAGGATCAAGAGAGACCGGGTGCTGAAAATGTGACTGGAGAGAGCGTATACCGCGTCGCTAGCATTACCAAGGCCTTTACAACGCTTTCTATCATTCAGCAGCATGTCGCGGGCAATCTCAGCATCGATGATACGATTGACCAGTATCTCGATTTGGGAGGGGATATTCAGTGGTCGGATATCACGCTGCGAACAGTCGCGAGCCAATTGAGTGGGATTCCGAGAGACTGTAAGACCTAGCGACCCGGTGACGGGGGAGTTCAGCGGTGCTAAATGATTTGTGGTAGTTGCTATGGCGGATATTTTCTATGGGTTTCCCGATGCTGTTTCGTTGGGTCTACCGCCCGTCTCAGATGAGGGGGTGCCCAAATGCGACTCACCGTGCTCTGGTGATGGTAAGTTATCCTCCATACTACACCCAGAATCCCTCACCGCTAACCATCCGCCTTAGACCTTCTAGAAAACCTAGCTATAAGGCAGCCTATGTGGCCTCCGAAGCACAAATCATCATACTCGAACATCAACTTCGATCTTCTTGGGCTTGTTGTAGAGAATGTAACAGGACTAGGGTATGCGG
The DNA here is from genome assembly GCA_001662585.1 of Pseudogymnoascus sp. WSF 3629. Taxonomy (NCBI): domain Eukaryota; kingdom Fungi; phylum Ascomycota; class Leotiomycetes; order Thelebolales; family Thelebolaceae; genus Pseudogymnoascus; species Pseudogymnoascus sp. WSF 3629. Next base: position 520,002 of record KV454566.1, read on the forward strand.
AATATGTTGAGAGTGCTATTCTGCGTCCGTTAGGCATGGATAGTAGCTCTTTCATCAAGCCTGATGATAGTGTTGGCGTATTACCAAGTGGCTTTAATTATTGGGATTATGAAGGTGGTGTGCAACGACCGTAAGTCCTCTTTCTAAACATCTGTCGATCTATCGATCGCGATCTAATACTCATCTAGAACCGGCGGCCTCTATAGCACTACCAGTGATATGTCTAAATTTCTGCGCCACGTCCTCGCAACCCACAACACGCTCTCCCCACAAGTAAGCTGGTTTGCTCCTGGCTCTTATTCCGAATCCCTCTCCTCTTACTATGGCATGCCCTGGGAAATCTACCGTACCTCTTCCATTCTTCCGTCTACCTTGCGCCCTGTAACATTCGTCACCAAGGGTGGCGCTCTCCCGGGATACTTCACATATGTCATCATGGCGACCGAGTACGACTTGGGAATATCAATCTTCACTGCTGGGCCCGCAGACCTACTAGATCTTATCCGGGAGGCCGTCACAGTCCCTCTCCTCCGCGCCGCGGAAGAAACTGCCCAACGAGACCTTCACGACCGCTACACTGGCATCTTCGCTGCCCCTGGCCCCCTAAACTCGACGCTTGTCCTCGCACAATCGGACAGTAATGGACTCTACATCGATTCCTTCATTTCGAACTCAACCGTCATCCTCGAGGCTTGGAAGGAGCCTCTCTTATCACTCACGCAAGGCCGCCCTTTCCGTATCCAGCTCGTCCCATCCCTCTCGTATCGCGAGGACGGCGCGGGCCGTAAGGGAGAGGTCTGGAGGGGGATCTTGGTACCGGAGAAGAGGGGGGAGGGGGCGTGGGATGATCAATGCACGGCTAATTATGATCCGTTGTCGTATGCTAATAAACCGCTGTTAGAGGTTGTGTTCTGGGAGGGCGAGGGGGGGATAATGGAGGAGATAGAGATGGTGGGATTTCGGGTGGTTTTAGGGCGGGTGGAAGGCGAGGGGGTCGATAGAGAGATTGTTGATGCAAATAAGGACGGATTCACAAAGGAAAAGGGACAAAACGTTTTAGGGTAAACAGTGGATATAAGATAACTCACCATCACACTCCATAGTCTAATGATATTGATCCGCACATGCCATGCTTATTGCAGCAGTTTCCTTACGCTACGTTGCAAGTGAAGGGGTTTGTTGCACCACAAGTTCCATTCATTGTATTTCCATTTAGCCATGAAGGTGGGCCTGGAATAGTAGGTGGTGCTGTGCAATTTCCAAGTTGGCAGACGTCGAATGCACAAAACGATGCGCCAGTACCGCAATTTCCGTCTAGGTTGCAGCAATCGCCCCATACTCCAGCACAAAGACGGTTGCCATTTTGTTTGCCACATTTGCCTGTAGTAGTGCAGACAAAATCTCCTGCACATGCCCCTTCGTAGCAAGTTCCAGGTGCACAGTCTTCTCTAATATTAGGGTTTGGCGTTAGTAAATCCGTTCTCAGAATGGCAACTATGTGTAATTATAGATGACTTACGGAGAGCTACCGCAGGTGAAAGTATTTGAATTGCAGCACTGAAATTTTGTACCAAGACAAGTAGCATTCTTGTTTGGGGGACCACAAAGCCCGTCGGTAGCTCTTAGAGGCTCAATAACTATTCATTTACACGTCGTTAGTTCTTAACAACTTGAGGATAACCGTCTACATATGATTTCTAAACTTACAGCCTCGCACACAATAATCTGTATCGGCTTGAATATTACCACAGTCCAGTTGTAGTCCTGGATTCAACTTAAAGAAGGATTCGAGTGAGATTCCATATCGCTTTGCTAACAGTATACAGGTGGAAGAGTCAACTTCGAACCGTTTCGTGTTGCCCGTGTACCGACAGTTAACTTGACCTGGATCGATATCTCCTGTGGTAATAAGGGAGCTTATAGTGACGGGGGTGATAGTAGGGTTTGCTTCTACAGTGGAAACGCTGCTACTTGCGTTGAACGAGGCAGTGGGATCGGAAAGTTGGTGGCCCTCAAACTCCCCTCGTTGCCATGTGGAGGGTGCGCAGTCATTAGATGCTCGAACTGCGAATGTAAGGTACAGAATAGTGGCGCAGAATACAAGGTGCGGTGACCAAGTTGTTCTCTGATGAGACTTCATGGCCCTTATCAAACTTCACCGAATCTGACTCTGGCTAATAGACGGTAATGGTCTAGCAACTATTACTCAACAAATATTCGCAATGTTAGAAGAAAAGTAATGGGGAGGTAGATGAGACAACGACGTTCTAGCCCACAAATAACAGATTTTGATAGTTTACGGGATGTAAGAGCGTCTTGGATAGCTTTAGATTCATCCCGTATAAAATTACAATGGATGAGAGATAATTGGTGTGGCCTATAAGCTCTATGATTCAGACGAATAATATCTTGAAAAAGAAAGGAGTATTATTATTGATGGGAGCCTTGCGAGTTTGATTGCGGCACGGCAACTTCGGAAATACTCCCGCCTCGCCGCGACTGTGGCCCGTGCATCCCCATACTTCGTCCCAATCGAGTCAACGCGGAACGTTTCGAACGTTCTGTCGGAGCCTTGTGTCCAATTCGCCCGCCCACGCACGGCCAGTAAGCGCCTTGAGGACAACAGTAGGTACAATTTGTCTTTTCTTGCTTCATACGTTTCATTTCCTGCAGTGAGCGCAGTTGCTACAATTGTATCTCCTGTCATTATCTATCCTCACCCGCAGACCGTTTAAAGGCCGCCATGTCCATCATGACAGACGCAGCTACCCCAAGAAAGCGGGCGAAATCCGTCACCTTCGCGACCCCGCCGCCGTCTCGTGAGAATACCGCATTTCGCTCTCGCACCGCCCTCGTCCTCGGCGCCCTCACACTAAGTGGTGCCTACCTTCACTTCTACCAGAGTGCGCAAAATGGCCTCTTTGAGTCTCTCGGCGATTTGGTGCAGGCCGAGACTTTCCCCGTCTCCAATGGGGAATTCAAGCGCGTCTTCACAGGCATCAAGCCGCTCGACACCTACCTCACCAACTTTACGCCCTTCTTCGGTGTTCTCACCCACAAAGGAGATGACAGCTCTTATCTGTTTTGGCTGTGGATGATTGGGCAGTTCGGTGTGCAGTGGGCCTTGTTCGTAATGGAGAGTCTCAGGGAAGGAAATAAAGGCAGCCTTGCCAGCTAGTATGTTCCCTCAACCAACAGCATCCCGAACCACACTAATCCCACCAGCATTGGCCTTGTTGGCTTCATCTTCCAAAACTTCGGCCTCGCGACCATCATTCCCGCCTTCCTCCTCATCACCACCCTCACCTCAACCATCTCCCGCGCCTCCTCCCCCACCGGGCTCATGAACCTCATCAAAGTCCACGGGATCGACCTCAATATCCTTCCCTTCTCCTTCTTCCTCGCCTACATGCTCCCAACGATCTGCATGATGCTGCCCTACCCCGCCATCAACTCCCACAGCAGCTGGCAAGGCTGGATGGCCGTCTGGCAATTCTTCCCCCTCTACACCGTCGCCTTCCAGTGGCTCCTCGCCAGCTTCTTCAAGGCTGTCGACCAAGGCAAGGGCCTGAAGCTCAAGTCCGACGAGGGCAAGATGATCGGATACTTCTGGCACGCGCGCCCCTTATACATCGGCGCTATCTTCATTTGCGCCGTCTTCCACGTCAACGTCCTGGCTATCTGTCTCCTCCCCGAGTGGCTCATGGAGATCTTCCCCATCGCCGGCACTTACCGCAACGTCTCCTTCGCGTCTGTCTTCCTTCCCCCCGTCCCACTACCGCCATTTGAAGCCGTGAGTGTTGCGCGCGGGATCCATATCTTCCTCATCTGGGATATGTTTGTGTCTGGCTTCGCGGCGCTCGTTTGGGCGGCGCTACAGGCGCGGAATGTGAGCTCGAAGACATTCGGTGCGAGGTGGGTGTTGAAAATGATCGGGTTCACGATTGTTACCGGGCCGACGGGGGCGTTCGTCATGGCAATGTGGGAGAGGGATTCCGCGGTTGTGGAGCTTCTTATTGAGCAGGCCATGAAGGATAAATGAGTGGCGATGTGTTGATATATAGATATAGCATTTAACGACGTAGATATTCCGCTCAGAATTGCTCCTGTGCCTTCGGTGATTCTAATGTGTCTATCCAACCGCTATATCCTCCAAATCACCCTAATACCCCCTCTCCCTATCAACCGCATTCACCAACCCCTCCCCCCTCGCCCCCCTCTCCAGATTCTCCTCCAAAACCCCTATTGTCCTCTCCAAATACCTTCCATTCCACGCACTCACATGCGGCGTAATCGTCACATTCTCCAATCCCCACAACTCACTACTCTCCGGCAACGGCTCCGGCGTCGCCACATCCAGCGCAGCACCCCTCAGACCTCCCTCCCCAAGCGGCTTCTTCAGCGCTGCGATCAACGCATCCTGATCTAGACTCTCCCCCCTCCCGATATTCAGGACGTACGCCCCGGTGCGTCCCAAGATCTCGAATTCCTCAGCCCCGAGAATCTGCTTGGTGGAGCCAGTCAGCGGGAGAGCGAGGAGCACGTAGTCGAGGTCTGCGCCGAGGAAGGCGTGGAGCGACTCCTTATCGGTTCCGCTGTGCCAGGCCACTGGGAGGGTGCCCTCGCGGTCGCCGAGCGTGCCGGGAACAATGAAGCCGGTGTCGCGCTTGGATTCTGGGGTTGTGCGGGGGTTGGCGGTGTAGGCGATGACCTCCATGCCCATTGCTGTGAGGACACGTGCGGCTGTGGAGAGTTAGTTTGGCTTTCTTCTACTTGGTTTTTTCTGCGGTGGGGGGGGGGGCTTACACTGCCGACCGATACTCCCATATCCTAGAATCCCAACACGCCGCCCAACGCTATCACGGAACCCCAAACTGCTATCTCCCGCAGCCCTCACCCAGCGCCGCTCAGACTGCCACTTGTACATGGTGCGCTGCAAGTGGCTGTCAGCGAGGATCTGGAGTGCGACCCATTCTGAGATCGGGGGTCCGTGGATGCCAGAGGTGGTGGTGATGGGGATGCTGGTGGAGGTGAAGATGGGGTGCGCAGCGAGGTGGTTCACGCCCGCGGATGTGAGCTGGATGAACTTGACGTTCTTGGTGAAGGCGGGGACGAGGCGGGCGGGGGGGAGATAGGACATCGTCGCCAGGTAAGTAGCGGAGAGCCATTCATCTGAGGGATGTGTTAGTTGGGGGGTTGGTGTGCAGGGTAGAGGGATCAGCGTACCGTCGCTGACATCTTCTTCTGAGAGGCGCGCAATGGTGGCAGGGTCGCTGAAGGCGACACTGGCTTTCTTGTATGTGATTTTCAGATTGGGGTATTTGACGCGGAGCGCGGCGATGTCTTGCTTTGGCTCTGGAACGCCCCAGACAATGAGAAGGTGTCCCTCAATTGGTGTTTCGCCGCCCATGGTGTTGGTTGGGGAATTAATGGGGTCGGTGTGGTGGTTACAGATGAGGGGACGGGATGAGGGGTCGTGTGGGGTATTTATGTTTCTGGGCGAGAACACTTAAAAGGCGGGGTCGATTGTGATAAATCGGCGGGTTGGAGAAGAGAGGGGCGTTGACATTTTATACCTCTAGATGGCGAGCTTATATTAGGCCTCCCGTTAGATACTGTGGTAAAGCAGGGGCGGCAGTTACCTGTGTTGGTGATTATCAATCTAGAGGGGTCGGTGTTAGGTGTGTCTCCAATGGCCATAATAGTGGGGAACTGATTGACTCCGCCGTGGGGTCGATCACGATAAGCTGACGTCGGGTCCTAAGAAACTCTTGGTAAAAAATACGACTTTATCCACGACTATTCTCCTCTATTCTCATCCAAGTGGAGCTGTTAATGCCGCCTCGCCGGCCGGGCACTCGTATCTCCCGTATCTCTGCATTTCAGTACAGTCAGATGCTACCGAACCTAAGCGGTGAGTGATAATTTCATGCTGTGTTGCGTTACTCCGTTGTCCTGTTGCCTCACGACTTACGGCCGAGACGAGTTGCAGTTAAGTTATAAGGACCTTCTGAGCAGCACATCGGATCTCGACAGATGCCCAATAAATTAAGACATATACGAGGTTCTAGGCTAGTAAGATGCCAGCGATTGTGCTACAGGAAATTGAGGAGGCCAGCGACAGGGAAAGCGCCGCCAAGCTCGTCCGGCCGCTCTGGCCGCTCTACTGTGCGGCTGTCCGGTCTTTGTTCTGCTTCAAAAATCTCTTTTTGGGATCCTCAAAATTCCCATACATTGCCCTCGATTAAAGCATATGCGCGTCCTTAAGAGTACTCGCGTCCTTACTGTTGCCTCTGAGCTGATGGCGTAAGTAAGCTGACCACACGTGATTTAAGATTTTGGATTTAGTCTAATGGTGCCATAAAAGCCAACCCTTCAAATCACCATCATCAATATTTCCACAGCCTTGCCCATCATTTTCAAACAAATCTATATCTCTTCTCAGAATGGCTCCTCTCAAGTATGTCGCCCTCGGCAGCTCCTTCGCGGCCGGCCCAGGTGTCCCACCCATCACCGACCGGCTTGCACAGCGCTCGGCAAACAACTATCCCAACATCCTCGCCAAAAAACTGGGCGCCGAGCTTACTGATCTCTCCGTCTCAGGGGCCACTCTCAAAAACATACTGTCTGTGCCCCAAAAGTACTTCTATGTAATCAGCTTCGAGCCGCAGATAAAAGGCATCCCTGCTGATGCCGACATCGTCACTATCTCTGCTGGCGGGAACGATATCGGCTACATCACCGGTATCATGCGAGACACGTGGGGTACAACATTCTCTGGCCGTCTCCTTACCGGGTTGCTCCCTACTGCAGAAAACCTGAGCAACCAGGACGTCGCTGACCGCTTCACGGCTGTTATTGACAAGATTCGCAAAATCGCCCCCAAGGCTCTCATCGTTCTGGTCGAATATCCGACGGTGTTTGGATCGGATGAGCCGATCCGTGATATCCCTCTGAATAAAGAACGCATCCGTCATCATCGGAGTGTTGGAGATTCCCTTGAAAAGGCGTATCAGTTAGCGGCCAAGGCTCGTCCAGGAGTGAAGCTCGTTTCCGTTGGCGAGCTCAGTCGTGAGCATGGAGTTGGGTCGAAGGAGCCGTGGGTCAGCGGGAATGTGGGGACGTTTGGGTTTCATCCTAATTTGGAGGGCATGCAGGCTGTGGCAGACGTGATTTATCAGGAACTGAAGGCTGAGAATCTCGTCTAGAAGTGGCATTATCTGCTTTGTTGCGTATGTTGTTATGATAAATGCTGCCGGTCCGGTTCACTTACTAAGTTGCAATTGTTGCTATGCATCCACTGGTCCTTGATACCATGAATGAGAGACTGCAAATGTGCTGGACTAAGTCTGGACGGATGAGACCGAGGTTCAATACCCGCAAAGGAGGGGTGTTTGAACCGGAAAGAGAGACATTTTAGGATTCGGGTCAATCCTTCCCAGACTAAATGTGATTTAACGCATCAAATTTATGCTTTAAGCCTGCTGCCTCAAAAGCACTTGTTCGGTTCAAATGGAGAATAATTTAGGCAAAAGATACTCCATGCGAGCAAGCGGCGCAAATATCTTGGAGATTTGGGGGCGGTTTGGGGTTTATAAACGGGGTTGTCTCTAATCCTAAATAATTATATTAAGTTACAATTTTTCATCTAAGTTCTTCGAAATCTACTATTATCTGAATCCGCAAATATGTAGCTCTCAATGTTCAGTCTCGTTGCCCACTCGATACTGTTTGGCAGCGGCCAGGCCGTTGCTCAACTATTCACGTGGGAACCGCCGACCTACAACTCAACCTTTGATATAGATCATATAAATTCAAGCCTAGGAACGTTTCAACAACGCTATTGGTATACCTCTGACTTTTGGGTTGGCTAGGGTTCCCCAGTAAGCGCGATTTATGTCCCTACACATACGCCTATTAAGATCTTATAAAATAAGACAACGAGACAAATTAAAAAAAGTCCAACTAAACCACACAGGTAATTTTTATCAATGGCCCAGAAATGGACATCGGCATTACGGCATCTGATATGGGCAACGGGAGCTTTTGGTCTGTCTACGCACGGGAGGTCAAGGCGGCTATCGTCCTGGTAGAACGTAAGTTATCTAAAAGAGGTGCCCAGGTAGCCCTCTTTCACGGACCTGTAAGAGCTAACGGTAATTGAAAATAGATAGGTATTGGGGAGAGTCTTCTCCGTATCAGGTGCTGGATGCAGAAGCATTTCGGTATCTGACGGTCGACCAAGCCATAGCTGATTATACTCGCTTTGCCCGGACGGTTAAGGTGCCTTTTGATACGGATGCTTCGAGCAATGCCCCGCAAGCGGTATGTGGGCAGTCTTCTGCGAAGTGCATAGCGTCAAGCTCTCCTTAAGAACCATATACATTACTGATATTTCTCGCTATCTGTAGCCATTGGTATCGGTTGGTTGCTCGTATCCTGGGATGAGTTAGGTAACACGTGTAGCTTGCGGCCTGGAGTCTTGCGCTTGACGCCTAATTAATCTTACGCATATGCCATACCCTTCTACCCTTGGAAAATGCACTGTTGCGGAGAAAAACAATGAGATTTAACCACGCTTTTCTCAGCTCGCAAATTATCTCACGATCTCTGCAACTAACATTCTGTAATAGTGTTAATAAGTATCGACTTCTATCTACGCATCTGCAAACCTTGGTGTGCCTCCCGTTACAACACCAGGTTTTCCATACATCGCTGTGTACTAGTCTCGCAAGGCAAGGTCCTCTACTCCAGTCGCACTTCTCAAACACACTGACCGCAAAAATGGAAGCGTCTTCTCGGGGCTTTATCGACAGCGTTGTGACATTAAATAATATTGCGTCTATATTCGCGGGAGGCTCGAGGTACGAACGCTGCCAATATAGTCTTTTATTAGGTGCTAATGCTAGAGAACAGCTCACACTGAGTGGAGAGCTTTCCAAAGAATGGTTGCCGGCAACGTCATTGACTTCTCGGAGGAGGAGTTACCTCTAACTTTTTCCAGCGTAGAAGATAAGTTTAAGAAGTTCCCCGCGAGCGATGATGTGTTCAATCCAAACTTTTCAGGGCTGCTCATAATTCAGACAAATGCTAAGGCGGAGAAATTTTCTGTGCCAGTCGGTATCAAAGCACATATCCAAGAGACAATATGGGATGACAGAATCCCCGAAGGCCCTTACTTCGTGAAGGGAAGCTCAGTACATCAAGCATGGCGGCTATACCCCGACCAACTCAATTCATTCATGGCAGCTACAGTCCTAGATGATGCTGTGCCATACAAGTAATAAACTATTCACAAAAGGAAAAATATAAGCTAATGACGTTTCAGGTTTCGTACTTTGCCTGCAGCAGGATATGATGGATTGTACCAAGCAGTGGCTGTCCCGTCGAGGCTTTATAGCAATCAATCAGAACAAAAACTGCTCGATGGCATGCGCATCACAGTGAAAGATAATATCCACCTTGATGGAATGGTCACCACACTCGGATGCCGCGCTTTCGCCCAATACTATGGAGTTCAGAATGCCACCTCAGACTACTTGAAAGGTCTGATCGATCTTGGAGCGGTCATTGTTGGAAAGACCAAGCTTTCTAGCTTTGCTGGAACGGAGGCCCCACCTAAGGGACCTGTTGACTACTTTGCTCCTTTTAATGCTAGAGGCGACGGCTATCAAGGACCACAAGGGAGCTCTAGCGGAGCAGGTTCTGCAACAGGAGGATATGATTGGATTGACGCTTCCATTTGCACAGACAGTAAATTCAGTCTATCCAGTAATTAGCACTGCTAATAACGTATCTATAGCCTCTGGTAGCTGCAGAGGTCCTGCACAAATTAATGGAGTCTGGGCATTGAGAACGACGTGGGGTTCTGCCTCTCTCAATGGGGTAGTTCCAAGCGCACAGTAAGCAGCAAACAGGAGGGGAGATTTTAGCTGTTATTTACTAATAATAATCTTATAAATTTCGATACAATTGGCCTTATGGCTCGTGACCCTGGGACGTTGCAGCGCATTGTCGATTCATCAATCAACATTAAGCGCGATGATTCCATAAAGGTATGATCACCTAAAGGCTTACCATAGAGTCTTCTCACACTAGTAGAATATCACGGAGATCATATATCCGACCGACTGGCTTCCTACAAAGGATGCGGCACTAATGGAAATGATTGAAGGCTTCGTCAAAGCTTTGGAGAAATCGCATGATCTTGTGCGGACGGAGATTTCGTTATCAAAAGAGTGGTCGGTGACAGGACCTGAGGAATTGAGAGAGACGCCGCTGCAAGATTATCTGAAGAGGGTAAGTTTAATTCCACAAACGCCAGCATTCTGTATACTAATAACCCCGAAGACTGGTCTCTCAGTCAACATGTACCTGGGATATCACAACTTTGATTCCTTCAGAGAGGGATACCTGACCAAATTTGGTGTTAAGCCATACATAAGTCCTGTCCAGACTTCAAAATGGCAAGTTTTTGTATCTTTATCAGGATATAAGTATTAACTGTGATATAGGGATAGAGGCAGCCAATTCACGAAGGATATGTTCGATGAAGCCGAAGCTCAGATAAAAATCTTCCGAGAATGGCTTGGCACACACGTAATGAAACTGGATCATAGCGGATCTAATCGCATAATGGTGGTTGACGTTGGCCTCTCGGGCCCATTGTATAGAGACCGAGAACCAGAACCGTAATGCTCTTCCCGATTGAAATTTACGCCGTTGAAATAGCCAGCTAACAACTAATAGCGGGAATAGTCCAGCCGGTGGGTCCTACAACGGGAATTGGGTTCCTACTCTTCTTGGACTTCCGCAAATTGTGGTTCCAAGTAAGTCACTAAATTCTCCCTTTACGCTTCAATATTAACGTGTATTCAGTCGGTCAAAAGCCCTACACATCAAAGATCACAGATAGAACGGAGTACTCGCCAATTGTAGCGGGCATTATATCAGCAGCGGGTATGTTGCCTTAAAAATGATACATATCAAACACTGACAGCCAAAGGTTCGGATTCCGCGTTAATCGACATAGCCAAAAATGCCTTGTCTAGATCTGGGTGGCCTACTACCGTCAAGGCCGGCAGACTCATGTTTGATCTAGGAGACAATGAACGTCACGTAGCTCATGAAGCAGAGAGCTGACTATCACCGTCAAAACCTATGCTCTAACCCAACACATGCATCATTATTGTTAGGTGTTTGCATATCACAGGTCTAGATTAGGTTATCGCCACTGTTAGTACTAGAGAGACTTCTACTTGGAATAGATGCTAGCAACTATTAAAGACTATGTGTGATAATCGTGTTACCAGAAATGCCATGACGCGTCTCGGCGCAGTGACGGAATGCGTTCTCATAAGCAAGGCTTATTGTAGCTGTTATGAAGCCTCTTTGTTAATCTGGAATTCACCGTGAATTGCTCCAACTCCCCTTTGTACTGTCTTCTCTCGAGGTGTGAACGAGTCGGAAGATAAGGGGGTGCTGGTTGACGGACTGGGATAGCTCGCTCGTCAGCTCCTACGGCCGGTAGGGATCGATCCACCATAGCATCCGGCACGCTGCCCGCACCCGTCGTGAGAGGTGGTGTTTAATGAAGGTGCGCATGTTAGCATGTTGCAGTATCATGTTCTGAAGCGCGTCACTTACATCCTCTATCCGTCGATCGTTAGTAGGTCTAACTGTAGAGGGGATGGAGGGAGGTTGCGCTTCCCGGAGACCATATGGGCAGGTAATCTATAGGAAGCATATCAATACGCCGTGTGAAGGCTATCACTTTGCTATAGGGTAGGAGCATGGGACGGGAAAGGACACTGTCATTACGTGCAAGCAGTGCTATTGTAAGCTACAGATCGTAATCATTCAACTAGTAAACTGTTATAATAATCCCCTTTCCTACAGATTCTTCCAAGCAGCGCATTATCGAGGTAGATTAGCATTGACTTTGTTTGTGTTTTACCACTCTGCGGCAACCACCTTCGGATACACTCTCGAGTATCACCCTCACCAGATCCATCAAATCCGACTCTGGGCCCCGGCAACTCACACCTTTGGACACTGACGGTTCTAGGATGAATTCTTCATCGGGTGAAAATAACGGGATGGCAAGGGGTCTCATGGCTATGGGAAGCGCGAGGTCGCAGTCACATCTCGCCCTTAGGCTCCCCACGATTAAAGAGCCAGGAAAAGCGTCCCCTACCGAGAAACCTGACGCGTATATGTATAGCTCTATGTATAGCTTTATATCGAAGTCTGTATAAACGCCCCGTGTCCATCCCTACCTCACATTCCCGACTGCTTCGCGGCCATGGCATCATGCTCGATGATGTCAGTAGCCTCCCACGGGTAGCAGATCCAGACATCGCCCACCGTCCTGGCAGCCAAGTAGCGATCATCCCTGAGCAGCTCCTCTGGCAGCTTGCCCTTCTTCTCCTTCTCCTTGTTCTGCTTTTCGTTAGCCCCCGCCCCCACACCAGTATATGCAACCAGGAGCACTTACGTGTAGCACGAAGATCGAGAATGTAGTCTCGCCCTCGATTCCCAGCCTTTGCCTCGCGGCCTCGACATCCTTCTCGAGCTCCTTAACGGCGTACTCGAGCGTAGTCCTGGTATCATCGACCTCATCCACAATCAAGATCCTCTTTCCGACCAAGTTCGACATCTCCCCCAAACTCGACAGATCCAACCACTGTGTCCTCGTCACCTTCGTGCCCAGCTGCTCGACATCACCAGGAGTCGAGGTCCCGGGCGAGGTCGAGGGCAGCTCCTCGTAGAGCGACAGCCCGATGGCCTGGATGGGGATGTTGGGCGATCCGGAGCGCTTGAGGAAGGAGCGCAGCATGCGCGCGGGCACGTAGCCGCCGCCGCCGATGGCGATCATGAGTTGCGGGTTGAACTCATTGAGGATCTTGGGCGCAGCTTCCTGGCAGAGCTGGTGGATCTGGCGGGGGCGGCGAGGTCAGCACGAGAAGGTGGGGTAAAGAGGAGGGGGAAAAACAGATGCGTGGGCTTACCTCGTTGTATGTGAGGTAGACTTTTTCGATAGCCATCGTTGCGGTTAGTTGGGCAGTGATGGGAGGGGGTTTATAGCAGTTCCTGACTGAGGGTATCGTGAGAAATATTAGTTCAGAAATATTTCCTCGTCAGTGGCTTGAGAAGGCGGGAACGCCAAGACCTTTGGTTCTATTAGACTTTTAAGAGCCTGATATGATACCCCACCATCTCGCCTATTGGCCCTAATCGATAAGAATTTTTGGGCGGATAAGGCACTTGTCACGCCGAGGTTAGTTTCACGTCGACATCACTGATTGGAGGAACTGATCGAGACGAAGAGTAGTCTCATATTATGTCTACATGGAATGGCTTGCGTAGACATCAAGGAATTATCAAACTTGGGGAGTAATTCTAATTTATTTGTGGTAGATCAAATAAAAACAACCATACATCCCCCATCTCAATCAGAATAGAAACAACCATGCATCCCCCGCACCGTCCAAACTATCATCTCCGCATCGCTATCTCATATATGATATTGCCATCGCTGACCCGCCCAGATAAGTCCATACGAGGATCGGTAATGTGGAATGAGCATCACAGAGCAGAGGGCCGTAAATAACCGTTTATTTCGCGCAGCTTCCGCATCCGCAGCCGGAGCAGCTGCATCCTGTCTCGCAGGTGCCTAGATATCATCAGGTCAGTGACTATGGCAGGTCAGAGTGAGGCTACTCACAGGCAGTAGCGCAAGAGCAGGCAGGCATGATGACGGTTAAAGGTTTTTGGGGTTTGGTGGTGTGTGTTGGGTTTGTTGAGTTGTATTGAGTGTGAGTGTTGATATCGAAGAGCTTTGGTATTCTCATCTAGATCGATGGAACCCTCAAGCTTTATATACACCACAGCTCAGCTTGAGAGGTGTGCCCACCATCATCAACCACCCAGTAAACAAGGCAACCTATCACTTTGACGCCCCAATTCCTCCACAGGATTCCCATGGGGGGTCATAAGATGCCAAGCGCAACGTGGGATAAAAAGGAAAGTCATAACGCCAGTGCTGCCGGGGCGTCCCAATGCGGAAATCCGAGCAGCCACACTTTCAGCTTTCCCACACTTTACGTTTGTTGGCTTGAAGCGGGTGGACCTATTACAAACGAGTTCCATATATGATAGTGCCACAGTGAAGCTGTACAGCAGTCTCTTCATTCGACCCACTTATTGAAGCGGGATGTGGCTATTGGGAGCGGGCTTATCTGGTGGAAGCACATCAAGAATGGGGGGAGGGAGTTGTGAAGCAACTTGCAAATGAAATACCGCCCAGATATTTGCAGTACACCCTCTTTGAAGCCCCCAGAATGAGACCTTCTAGTCCTCTAGCCCGTTGGCCGATGCCGGGTGAAGCTGTGACTCTGAGTTTCCATGTTATCAGTCCGACCAGGGATCGGTTCTGTTGCTAGAAATGAGAACCCCGAAACCCTTGCAAGACATGGTGTATAATTTAAGGTTTTCAGCATGTGGTTTCTGTTCCCGCACTGATGGCCTAACTATAACAGTGGAAGACTACCCCAGGTGAGTTCTCGGTCGAAGCATCGAATAGCCTTTACGTACCGCGATTACCAAAAAGACTCCACGCCCTCCCCGGCGCGGAGTGTGTAACTTCATGTAGCCTTGTAGTAGTTGCGTAACTTGGACCTTCCTGTAACATTTTATATATCTTCACTCAGTCCAATCAGAAAAGGGCTGTGCCATCGGCGATCGAGTGGAATAACCCCACGCCGTGGTTAGACGTCCTCCCATGTGTTGGTTGCTGCGTGGTCATGTTACACAATAGAGCCGAGGGTCCGGTTCCTCGAATGCACTGCCACTGTATTTTATGGCAACTACCGCCCTGGGCTGACTGCAACTGGCTGGAGTTCGATGCTGGGGATAAGCCGAGCTTGGCCGTACCTCCATATACCTCTGGCTAGTTGGCCGGGGAAGAACAAGGAGAGCCAGACTAAGGGCGGTTGGCGTTGAGTGTGGCCATTTAAAACATAGCACGGTTAAACGACAGGGTCAGCTGCAGTACTCGTAAGTAGTGAGGGGGTGTGAGGGTAGAAGGGGGGGTCGAGGAAGGTTGGTTTCATACTGAGCGTCGCCAGTGCCATATCACCACACCCTCCGGTAAATATCACGTTTTTTCGGATAACAAAAACAGATTAGCGCGGTAGCTACCGTTGGCCACTTTGCTTACACGTCCAGAAACGCCTCATGCATCCTTCAGGATGACACAGCGTGCCGGTTTGAAGCCTGAGTGGTGGAGATGAAGGTGGGGGGAGGGGCGTCGTTGTTGGAGACTAAAAGCAGCATAAAATGCTCATCCATGTCTGACAATCATCGTATGCCCCCAAAAACCTCAACAAATGATTATTTGGCAGGTAGGCGATTAGTGTTTGAATTCCATAACAAGTTCATTCCCGGGCAGCTCTTACTATTCGAAATATCAAAGTATCAAGAGCATCTTCTCTGACGCTCAAGTGGGGTCGTACCTTCCCTAGCTCCCCGGTTGCCGCTGTCTTCTGATACCCCCGCCCCCACCGTAATGTGAGCTGATATGAGCAAAACTGAGGGCAGGCGCGACCTTTCATTGGCTAGAGGGGGCTAAATAAACACCCCGCCACGTTCCAGTTGTCGTGCTTGGAGACTATAGAAAGACCTCGACAACCCAGTACCTTTCGTGCCTCTTTAACATCCAACAACAACCTAACCTACAATCAAATCAAACAAACACCAACTCCAAAAACCAACCAAAACCAACCAAAACTCCAAATCAATCATCATGGGTGACTGTGGATGCTCCGGCTCTTCTTCCTGTAAGTTCCACAGCCTCCGTCGGCATTTGAGTCCTCAACCCCGCTCCAATGACCCCGCTGCCAGCTGAAATGATGCCCGAGATCACAATCATGACTAGCTAGCACGTAACTGACACATACCACCACAGGCAACTGCGGAAGCAGCTGCTCCTGCGCCTCGTGCGGAAAATAAATCCCTCTTGGCTGCCCAACCTCCACACCTCGATCTCACCCACTTCACACCAATGCGGCACTTGCGCGACGGGACGGTTTGACAAAAGCGGATGGAATTTCGACGTAAGGGGGGCTGGAACACACAGGCTGAGGATGGCGGGATGATATGCTGATGGGTTGCTGGTTTTGACGAATGGGGGTGGGCGGTTTGATTCTGAGAACTACATGGCTTTCAACGACGACTGCGATCAACGTTCGCAATACAATGACTACGTACCAATGACACTTCGATGACTGACATGTGTCTGATGTGAATTCTGGATCTACTTGCTCGCATACCTAAGCAAAGTAGGGTAATCGCACATATGACTGCCCTCATCCATCCGTCCGTGCCAGACGTCTAATGTGGACTCATCGCTTTCTGCTTTCTCGCATGGGTGAATATAGCATCGTAATACGTACAAATGTTAATACTACCGCCCTCTATCCGTATCATCATGGCTAAACACGAACTACCCTCCCATCGCCAGACTCCCGTTATGCCCTTCCCACACGCCAAACTCCGGTCGTATATTACATTATGGCCATTAAATTATGGCCTCTGCCAGCCCCCTAAACATCACCCGTCCCATCCCCTAACAGCCGCGCAATCAACACATACGTGAAGATCACCGCCCCAGCAACCAACAACTTATTCCTCGCAATCCAGCTCTGCCCCACCTCCCTCGCCACCTGCCCCCCATGAACCGCAGCCCCAATCGTAGCCGCGCTCCCACTCGGCCGCCTCCCAAACGCCGCCGCCTGCGGTGAGCACACCGGCGCATTCGGGTCTGGCATCCTGTCCCCCGTCGCGGGGTTGATCCTGTTCTCCTCCATCCACTTCCAGTTCTCCTTATCGAGCTCGGGCCACTCGGATCTGAACTTTGCGCCGCCGTCGCCGGCTTTGATGGCGCCGTTGCCCTTTGGCACGGGCATGCCGGGGAGGAGTCGGGAGGAGGAGCCGCCGCCTGTGGAGTTCCACCAGCGGGTGCGGGAGGTGGTCCATTTGCGCTCGGCTTCTGTGGCGGCGACGGAGCCGGTAGTCATTTCTTCCGAGGTCATGAAGGAGAGGAGTCCGATGAGGATTGTGGAGACTTCCCAGGCGGGGTTGAAGGATTTGGGGTGGAAGTCGGAGATGGATAGGCATAGCCGGGTTGAGGATTGGAAGCGTCCTGAGGGGGTGTGCATACGGATCGCAGGCGGGGCGAAGGGGTAGTCCGGTGGGAAGATCAGTGTGCCCCAGTACTGTCCGTTATAGTAGGGTGTCTTCTCTGGGCCGGTGATTATGTAGTGCCATCTGCGCCATGTTAGTTCGGTCCGGTGATCATAGGAGTCGGATAGACGTACTCGAGGATATTGGACTCGGAGGGATGCGCCACAACGTATGGCGGGGGGTTCTCGGATATCGTCTTATATTCCCGGGTTAACTAGAACTGTCAGCATGTTCTCACGAGTAGATAAGTTGGAGTGGCAAACCCGTTTGTTGGCTGCGCGACTCGCCATATTGAGGCCGAGGGGTGACGATGGCGTGGTGGGGGGTTTGAGTTGTACTTTGAGGGAAGGTTTTCTGCGCAGAACGGTCCACCAAAGTGCAGCGATTATCAATGTAAAGGAGGATGGTCGAATAGAGGGTGTTTATTGTAACAAAGATTGCCGGGTCGAAAATATGTCCCAGGTTCTGGCCACTGGAGGTTACTTTCACAAGACGAAGCCAATCAGTTGATTACGTAAGCTCGACTGACTCCAATTTATCTGTCACCCTGGTTGTTGACGTCTAACAGAGTCATGGCATACCCGGCTACTGACGGCGAGGTAAGTCGAGCTCTATATGTAGGCACAGTTATATTCACTGACTTGCCAATCAGGTCTTCGCGGCCCTAAATCGCGACATTGACCCAAAGGTTCTCGAGGAGCGCGAAAAGGCAGTTCAAGAACGGGTTCAGGCGCAATATGCAAAGGCACAACAAAGACTTCAAGATTTAGTGAGTCCTCGGCATTGGAAGAAGAGTCAAGAATGAAGCTCATGATAATAGATATCTTCCAATTCTACTCTCCCAGTTACCATCTCATCCATCCGCGTCATTGGAGCTACGAATACCCGGAAAAGCTTCCTCGATCGGCTGTTCGCTCCTATACTGAGCGCAAACAATGACAGGCCATATACTCTACAGGAGGCCTTGCAGCTAGCGGGCACAAGTGCTGACAAGCTGCGAAGATTTGGTGAGAGCTTTGCCCCGGGTCATAGTGAGATAGTACTAACGACACAGACATTTACCATGAGGGTGTTTCCATGTTTATCGACAAGCCCGACTCCACCGACCCGTTATCAACGACATCCGACATTGATATATTCCTTGCGGTGAAGGAGAAGGGAAGGATTGCCTTGAAGACCGGAACGGACCTTGGAAACACAGAGGGTTCGGCATACGGCAACCTTCTCCTGCGAAACATCTTTGGTGGAGCCGAATCTCTTAATATCAACGCCTCCGCTGGCACAAGAACAAGGTCTTCATATACCGCAACCTTCGACACACCGATTCTGAGCGATCCTGATATTCGCTTCTCGCTGGATGGCTTTGCAAGCTCGACTCAGAAGCAGTGGGCTAGTCACGAAGAAGTTCTCAAGGGTGGTAACGCCAGGGTCAGATGGGCCGACGGCCAGAGCAGGCATGAGGTAGCATACACGGGTGCATGGCGACAGATAACTGCCTTAGCGGCAAATGCGTCTCCGTCTGTACGACATGATGCCGGTGATAGCGTCAAGAGCAGTATCACGCACACCTGGTTCAAGGAGAGACGGAACCACCCTTTCCTACCGACAAGCGGCTACTTCATGCGAACGGTTTCGGAACTAGCTGGTTGGGGGCCGCTACAGGGAGATGTGGCATTCTGGAAATCCGAAGTTGAGACATCTGGAGCTGTTTCGATTCCGCTGCCTGGGAAGGAGGACAGTGGCATCTCGTTAACTGGAGGTCTTCGTGCTGGTTTACTGTACCCGTTGCCGATCGGCACGGGCTCTACACCACAGGCATCCCGCATAAACGACAGGTTTCAGCTCGGGGGCCCAACCGATGTGCGTGGATTCAAGATTGGTGGCTTAGGGCCAAGAGACGGGCCTGACTCCGTCGGGGGAGACGTATTCGCTGCTGGTTCCGTGAACCTACTCTTCCCCTTTCCGAGAGTCGGAAAAGATACCCCACTAAGGCTACAAGTCTTTGCGAACGGTGGCAGGCTCTTGGCATTACAGCAAAAGGGATCTACGTCGAGCAGTGTCACCTCGACAATTGCGAAGCTGGCAGAAGGCCTGCCCAGTCTGGCTGCTGGAGTTGGAATTGTCTATGCGCACCCAGCGGCGAGATTTGAGCTCAATTTCAGCCTGCCTCTAGTCCTCAGGAGAGGAGAGGAGGGGAGAAAGGGGCTCCAGTTCGGAGTCGGTATCAACTTTTTGTAGGTCTAAGTGTATGATATTACGATGCTTGGAAAGCTTCATTTTTTGAGGCTGGGGGTTGCCAAGCTAGAATGGGACCATTAGTAGATCTTGGGTTCATTTGTATACAAAATCTCCTAATCTTAGAAATCTCTGGGCAGGACGGAAATGTCTTGGTTGTATTGACCACAATATTTGGCAGGGACAGTACCTGGATTTGTCAATTTTTGATGGCAATGAAGAGAGGGTATGAAAATTTAGAACTTTCTCCGATTAAGGGGAAATATCCAGCGATAATAGCGTTCATTAAAAAATGGTGGAAATGAAAGTCAGCCTTTGATTGAGTTATGGCCTTGTGAAGCTGAGAAGAAAGGGGCAGGGGCAATGCGAATACGACAGAAACCCCACATCACGTGTTTTTAAGTGTGTTACGTAACCAATTATAGTTGGCAGTTGGCAGAAATCCGAATACGCAGTGGCCATGCCAAAACCAGCTTGTCCCGATTGGGACTATTGTAAACCGCAGCAAGGAAACTTATATAACTTCAAGGGTACCCAACCAGCGCGGATTGATTGAACACCATTACCTCTCTTACTACCATATATCTGACCGCCGTTCTCTCAGTAGAACACAGCCGCAACAATGGCTTCCGGAATCATCTCTAACCTCACCAACCCTCTTATCACCGACCACCCTTACTACCCCATTGAAGTCGAGATTGCCTCATACCTCGCGAACGAATGGTCTGTCCCAGTGCTTCTCGCAGCATTTGGCAGCGTCTGCGCAACGGTACTGCTCATCGCGCAGATTGTCGTCAATAAGTTGCACCCAAACCTTCGCACCTCAGAGAAAATCACGATCTGGTGGTTCATTCTTTGTATGCCCCCCCCCCCCCCCCCCCCCCCCAATTCTCATGCTGGGCTCACAAGCTAACCATCGCAGCTGGATGCATTCACCTCTTCTTCGAAGGTACGAAATTATACTACGATATATGAGAAAGATAATTGACAAATCGCAGGCTACTTCTCCGTCAACCACACCCTGATGGGCCCAAAACAAGATCTCTTTGGACAGCTCTGGAAGGAGTACTCCCTCTCCGACTCGCGCTACCTGACCTCTGACCCCTTCGTCCTCTGCATGGAGACCATCACTGCTGTATGCCTCCACTTCCCGCCCCTATCATTCGCCACTGACACACCTCGCAGTTCCTCTGGGGCCCTCTCTGCTTCGTCATCGCCGGACTGATCACAACCTCGCACCCCCTGCGCCACCCCCTCCAGATCATCGTCTCGACCGGCCAGATCTACGGCTGCATTCTCTACTATGCGACTAGCATGTTCGACCACTACTATAAGGGTGTCGTGTACAGCCGCCCCGAGTTCCTGTACTTCTGGTGCTACTACTTCCTCATGAACTTCTTCTGGATCATGATCCCTTCGAGTACGTATTTTCCTTCCATTGTGCAGAGAGCATGGCGCTGATATGATATAATTTAGCCCTGGTCGTGAGCAGCGTCAACCAAATCACGAATGCCTTCAGGACACTCGACTCTATCTCCGCCAAGGCAACCAAGGGCAAGAAAGGACAATAAACATACATAGGAGTGTGAGATAGCCATGCTACGACTGCTAAGGCAGCAGCGGCGTCCGCATTGTGTGCGAAAGAGTTGGGACTGAAAAGTGTTTTGCAAAGAATACATGCACGGTATACCGTGGTTTCGGTAGCCGCGCCACGCAGCTTGTATATACCATGGCGCTGGAGCGATATATAAATATAGGTTAATAGACAGTCCGTAGAATTTCCAGAATTATTATGCTATTTTTCTCAGCGCCTTTGAACCTCACTAAAACTAATCTTGGTGAATAACCTGTAGTCATACATTTTTTATCCCATTAACAAACTCCCCCGCCCATACATTATTGTGTCAAAAGTCCTGCAAAACGGCTTGTGGTATATTGCTCCTGTGCTAACGCCTGCGTCATCTCTTAAAATGGAATGTGTCGTCCACATCATCAAGAGCCCCAAATGTGGTAATCGTTGGCTCATTATCCATAATCTGCCTCGCCGTTGCCTTCCCCTTCTCAGCAGGAACAAGAACGAGCGGGCTCTCCTCTAGCTGTCCATATATATCCACGGCCCTCTCTTCGGCATCTTTCCAAGGCAAGTCCACGTCTGTAGCCCCTGCCTCGGAAATGGAAGCCAGGATACAGTCATGTGTGTCGCTAAAGAACAGTGCGGGAGACCCGGAGTCAGACGTCCTCAGCCAACGGATCACGGCCTTGCCCATGATTTTTCCCTCGGGTAGCTGGGAGCCGAAATTAACAATTTTTGGCTCCTCCCAGGATGGCTCCCAGACGTAAGCAACTCCTTTCGATTCCTCGCCCTCGCAGCGGATTACGAGGACCTCGTTGATTGTGGGGTGCCACGTAGCCTTGGCAATGGGCGAATGCTGGATCAGGACAGCTTTGAGGATTTTTGATGAGGAGTCCCAGATGAATACTGTCGTTGGTAGATTCTCGCACCGGGAGGCTATGAGTGTGCCTGACGCATCAATGGCGAGACTTACAATTCCAGATTTGGTTTCTGGCGCGGGTGTCGACGAAGCCGACGTCGGTGGACAGGTTACCTGTGTCTGGAGGTTATAGGACCGTTCAAGACCAGACGGGGTGGCCTTTAATTGTTCCTGCCATATATTTATGCCATCTGGCCTAATCGTTGTGGAATGGTCGAGCCTCATTGCCTCAGAGAAGTTTGTCGTAGATAGTAGAGTCACCCTCTGGCTGTAGTCTCCTACTGCGAGTTGTCGTCCGTCAACGCTCCATTCGATTGTCTTCACGCCAGCTCCACAATCTATATCCTTCTCATCTGCGGCTGGCCGTGGGCCCGTCCAGGCCTTAAATAAATGCCCATCGGCCGTGTAGAACAGAATCCTATGTCCTTGAGCGGCCGACTCAATCACGGCCAGCCATTTGCCGTCCGGGCTCCAACTCAACGCCTGCGCATCGATTGTTTCAGGGTTCCATGATCGGAATACCTTGTATGTTTCTTTGGAATGCAGACTAATCACATCCTTTCCAGAGCCTCGAGATAGTAGGGCGAGGTGTTGGGTCCTGGGTCGATACCCATAGCCTTTTGCCGCATTGCCTGGAAGAAACAACTTGGGCGCCGGAATATCTATCGAGGTGCTAGTCGTGAGATTGAATATTGTAAGCTTCAGCCCGAAGTCTGAGAAAACAAGAACTTCATCGTGGGAGGCACCAAACGATATGTAGACCGCCTTCGTGGTTTCAGACGTTGGCGATGTGATTGTAGCTGAATATTGGGGGGTGACGGCAGAGAAAATGCGGATGGTATTATCAGACGAAAGAAGGATTCTCTGTGACGAAGGTGACCAAAGAAAATTCGATATCGACGTTGAGAAGGCAGCGGGTAGGGGTATTGCGCGTGTAGCTTGAAGGGATCGCGTTGTGCGAATGATTAGTTTCGCCTGGATTATTGTTGCAATATATGCGCCATCAGGACTCGGAAGACAATGCGCTGAAGCTGTAATTGTGTTACAAATCTTGTCACCAATTCTGGGGCATCATGCTTACATTTCAGCGGCCGCGAGAACTGCATTTCAGAAAGAGCCAGCAATCGACAGTCGCGAGAGAAAGTGTAGCTTTGTGCTGATAAACAATGACCCCGCGATAGGCCGTCGGGGTGCTGGGCTCCAAATGCCGATGCCCGCCACCAAAGGCGGTGGAATCCTACACTATGCGGAGCAACCCGCCTTTCCCCAAAACTTATCTTCCCCTCATTTTAGTAATTAGTCACAGGCATAGGTTCTCCTTGACATCTCCGGCCTTACTTATTTCTCGTCAGCTCCATTCAGTCTAATTTATTTTCACAATGTTTGTTTCATAGATCTCTCGCAATATTCCTGGCCTTCAAGCAAGCCGGGGAATCATGGCCGTACAGAAATATGCTCAGCGCTCTGGGGTGGCGTTGATGCGCTCAAGCTGGAGGCCTCATCTGCAATTACCATTATACTCAGCTGCGGCGGCTTCCTACCACAAATCAACCCCACGGCGAGGACCAGCTGCGCCCATCGTCGAATCACCGACCCAAGAACGCCTCCCAACCTACCCAGTCGACGCTCCAGAATCTCCTCCACAAAAGTTCAAGCCGTCACGCTTTAAACGCATTCAAGAGGCGGCGCCCTTCTCCTCCTTTCTCACCGACACCTTCTATCGCCAACATGACTACCTTCGAATCTCTATTACCGAAAAATGCAACCTCCGGTGCCTCTACTGTATGCCTGAAGAGGGTGTCCCACAGTCGCCACCATCACACCTTCTCACTACCCCCGAGATTGTCTTGCTATCCGAGCTCTTCGTATCTCAAGGCGTCACAAAGATAAGGCTCACAGGCGGCGAACCGACAGTACGAAAAGACATCGTGCCGATGATGCAGCAGATTGGACAGCTACGAGGGGCAAGAGCTGGAAGGGAGGGGTTGAAAGACCTGTGCCTGACAACAAATGGGATTAGCTTATGGAGGAAGCTAGATCCAATGGTGGAAGCAGGGCTGACCGGCATCAATTTATCCCTCGACACTCTCGATCCCTACCAGTTCCAGATCATGACGCGTCGGAAAGGCTTCGATGCAGTCCAGCGCTCTATCGACCGAATACTTGAAATGAACGCACTGGGTGCCGGTATAAAGCTCAAGATCAACTGTGTTGTCATGCGTGGCCTCAACGACCGGGAGATACTTGATTTTGTTGAACTCGGGCGAGAGAAGGACATCGAGGTGCGCTTCATCGAATACATGCCCTTCGACGGCAATAAATGGTCAGAAGGGAAAATGCTACCATTCCAAGAGATGCTGGACCGCATAAAAGAAAAATTTCCCGGCGTGAAGAAGGTGCAGGATCACAAGAACGACACAAGTAAGACGTACGGAGTTTCTGGGTTTGTGGGCAAGTTCGGATTTATTACGAGCATGACACATAATTTCTGTGGCACTTGCAATCGACTGCGCATCACAAGCGACGGGAACCTAAAGGTCTGCCTGTTTGGCAATGATGAGGTGTCTTTACGTGACATTCTCAGGGAGAACAATTCAGGGAACCCGATAGATGAGGAGGCCTTCGAGGCAATGAAGAGGATTGAGATGGATCGAAGAGAAGGCCGAGTGGACGGCACACTCGGCATGCTGGATAATGAAAGTAAACTGCTGGACGTCATTGGAATAGCGGTTAAGGGGAAGAAAGAGAAGCATGCTGGGATGGGGGAGCTCAAGAACATGAAGAATCGGCCGATGATATTGATAGGTGGGTGAAAGGATTTCTTGTGTCATGCATTGAGGTGGGCTGGCAATCAAGTGATTCACGGATTATGAGCGGCGACTGGCGATACGGTTGTACTTACGGGGTTTTGATATCGGTGCATGAGCATATACCCTTGGCCATCTACTGTATATATATGATGGGAGTTAGCATTTTTTGTACTCTTATGCAATTCATAGCATTTAACACATTTCTCGATTTCTGCCGCTTCCACGTGACGATTCCTTTCGAGGAAACTAGCGACTTCACTACCAGCATAGATAACAAGTGAGACTGGGTGCTAACATTCGGTAGACTCACCAGAAGTTGCAAAGTATAATTCACCCCATGTCAATAGCCATCTAAACCTATACGACATGCAGCCTACAACTGTTTCTGCTTCGACGAGGCGACATGTGCCTCTGTACCTTCTTACTAGCTACCCGCGAACGTTTCTACGACATTACCACGCCGGGAATAGGTTTCCAAACCCATCTCCTATCCTATCGCCGCCTCGCGCCACAGGGAAATATAGCCAACTGGCAGACCCTGTTATAGCGCGCATGATCTCTTCCACGAATTCCTTACCAGCAAAATCTTCGCCCAAGTCCCCCATCCCGCCAGCCTCGGCCCCAAGACTCACACACCTCACGCCTTCCGGCAACGCCCACATGGTGGACATTTCCGCGAAAGACCCCACCTCCCGCTCAGCAACAGCCGTCTGCTCGCTGTACTTTAGCAATGCAACAGCGGCGCAGCTGATCGCGGCGAACCAGATGAAGAAGGGCGATGTGCTGAGCGTCGCTCGGATAGCGGGGATTATGGGTGCGAAGCGTACTTCTGATCTGATTCCACTATGCCACCCCCTGTTTATTACACGTGTGCAGCTAGACCTTGAGCTTGTGCCGGCTGAAGTTTCTACTGATGATGGCGTCGGTCAGGGCTACCATGGGCGCATTGATATCAAGGCAATTGTAGACTGCGAGGGGAAGACGGGCGTGGAAATGGAAGCACTTACCGCAGCGTCGGTAGCCTCATTGACAGTGTATGATATGTGTAAGGCTGTTGATAAAGGGATGAGGGTTGAAGGATTGAGGGTGGTGAGAAAAGAAGGCGGCAAGAGTGGGACATGGGTGGAAGGGAAAGGGGTTTAATGCCATCATGGTCACAGAGGAAGGGATTGCATGTATGTTATTATGAATGTGCAATGCATTATATGGAGCTGACAGGTAACATTGCTCTCTATGGTTCTGTTTTGTCTTTAAACTTCCAGCTTGGAATTAACAAAGCTCCAGTTGTACAGTTCGAGCGATTGCAAAGAAATGCGCGTGTGGCAGCCGGAAAGACTACATTGTTATATCTCATCCACATTACTCCCCATCCGCATCCTCGTCCTCATCGCCTGCTGAGTTCTCATCTTCGTCGTCGCTCACTTCAAGCACAAACGGTGTACGACGCGGCTCCAGGGAATAAAAACCGGAACGTTGGTGACTACCGTGGGCATTTCGATAGTCGACATTTCTAGCCACGGATGAAGTATTGACACCGCCCATCTCCGTGTCCATACGATTGAGGCCCCCATCCGTCTCAGGGGCGACCCAGGGCATAAAACTCATAGCAGTATCTCCCAGCCCTGTACCAGACCCGCCATTGATGGGAGATGTTCTCCACTTCACGCCTTTTTCCTGGATATCCAATTTTATCCTCGACACAGGTGGCTCCAGAAAATGCCCCTGGAAACGCGATGCCTTGTTTTTGTTCTTCTTCTTCCCCTTTCCGCTCGTCGGAGCCCATTGCACGCTGTTATCGCCAGCAGGTGCTCCTCCCCACAGCACGGGCTCAGCATTTTCATCTGCATTGTCTGGTTTTGGTTTTGGGTTGCCCCATCCTCCCCAGTCGATTGGAGGTTCAGGCTTTGGTTGTGGCTCCCTGTGGGCGGCCTGGAGACCCTTGTATGGCGGCTCTGGGGGTGGGACGTAGTTTTGGACGTAGAGACCCAGACGTTCGCGTCGAAAACTGATACTGGAGTCTGAGCTGAGGTGGGTGGAGTTGGTGGGCGTTGGACCTGAAGGATTCGATATCGAAGGCCGATCTCTATTTGAGAATAGAGTAGTGAAGATTGGGTCGGCATCGCGGGCACCAGATACAAGCGGCGGCTGGCGGAACAATGATGATTTGACGCGGTATTCTGTCTGTATTAGAGAGTCCACCATGTTTAATAGATGACTTACTGCGTGATTTTGACTTGACTGATTTGGATCCAGAGCCATGCTGGTCTTGTGGTACCATGGTGATGAAGTTTTGAAGTCAACCTGACATTGGGATCAAATCAATATTTGCTGCTTTGAAGTCAAATTGGCGTTGAGATCAAGTTGTGTTGCTCTGCGGTGTAAGAGAAATGTTTGTTGACCTTGCTGTGTCAAAAGTGGACCTCGTTGTTCTCTTTCTTAACATTAAGCACCAAACCGGTCACTTGTCGTGAAGATGGGTATATCTGTTGTAGTTTCGTGTTCTAGGATATACCACAATAACTAGTTAGGTGAGCCGTGGGGTAAATAGTAACAACAAATATATTGTAAAGGCCTGACATATATATCCATCTAACTAATTATTTCTGTCACTAAATATTTCGTCAGCATTATAATTTTCTTTACTTCTTCTTGTTCTTTCCAGTACCCTTTGCACTTGACGAGACATGGTGCTTTCTCTCTTGCCCCCTCTCCCTATCTTTGTGGGAATGTTTCTCCTCCCCTCCCTTCACCTCATTCTTACGCGATGATTCACGTTCCGACCTATCTTTCACAACATCAGACCCGGATAGCCCTGCTGCCCCGGGCAGCACCAGACTGCTTCCATTGGCAATCGGAAGGCTACTTCTCCGCCTCTCCCTCTCATAATCAGGCTCTTGAGGAGGTGACATTTCTCCTGACTCGAGAATCCCCTTTCCATTACCCTCCACACCCTGAGGCGATCCCAGTCCTTGTTCGACGCCGCCTTGGCCGCCCATACCCAATGCCGCCATCTTCACGGCCAACTCGTCCGCCCTCTCGGGTGCACCCTCCTGGGCAAATTTGACCTTAAGCGCATGTTTCCTTCCATCTGAGCCTTTGACGCTCATCCCATCCAGACGCTCTCGCACGCAGCGAGCCTGCTCCTCTGTCTGTAGAAGAATCAGCGCATGGCCCCTCTGTCGCCCATCCCCGTGTGTCGGAATCTCAATTGCTTCGATTGGGTTTGTAGTGTGTGCGGGACAGGCGGCCAGCACCCGCTTGCGGATTTCTTTCTCACTGGAGGCGCCACTAGTGCGTGTGAGATGCAAACGCCGGTTTTCCAGGCGAATGGTGGTCGGTGGTGAAGGGGGGCCTACTGGTTGCGAGAAGGAGGGCGATGCGATAGCACTTGTCGCGGTGGGGTATGGCGCATATGCATACTGATATGTGGGCGTGGCGTTGGGTTGTTGGATGCCACCTTGGCCATACATCAATGGTTGCACGAAGGATGTTGTGTAAGTGGGGGAAACCTGTTGCAGGTTAGGATAGGTCCCAAAAGGTGAGAGAGATCTTACCTGTCCCCCAAACGAGTACTGCTGTGGGCTTGTCACAGAGTATCCGAGGGCGCTGGTTCCACAAGAGTACGCCTGTGTTGTGGCAATCTGCATTATCGGCTTAAATGAATAGGCATACTGAGAATTTTCGTTCATACTACTAGTCGTGGGAGCAATTGATGCTACTGAATAAGAGCTCCGAGCAGAACGCGGGCTTTCCAGCGGGATATACGAGGAGGGACCAAGAGGCGTTTCTTGGTCATAGTTTCTCATGTCCACTTGGAAGCGATTTCCATCCCATTCAGCCTGTTTAAGCCATTCTACTCCGGTTAGATATGTAGCCTGCCGCAGTTAGGTTGCAACCCATACCTCCGAGCCTCCAGAAGTTGTCCTCGCCATCAACACAGATCCAGCCGGAGTGTAGGCCCGCATGGATCTGGACGTGTGCGACTTGAAAACCAGCCTGGTGTACAAAATCTTTCAATTCTTGCCAGGTTCTTTTGCGAGGGATCTTAACGGCTTGGTCAGTAGGGAAACTTGGGGGGTGGTTTGCAATTTCAGCATGCAGGTAATCAAACTTACATATCCGAGGATGATATGAAATCTCCCCGTTGACGTGCCAGGCGGTGCCATCGACATATTGAATATCAATCAACAAATGAGATCAACGATGCATATAGCCAAAGCTTAACTTGCCGGCGGAAGTGGTACAGATTTATCAAACAAACAGGAGAACTTCAAACGGAAACCTCGTTCTACATATATCAGAGACGCAAGATCTTAGCCTGGACCGGCCCTCTTCAACATCATTCTACTACGCCCTAAAGCTAACGGCTCGCGCCACCGGTTGTATTGCCGGGGCTTGTTCAAAATGGATGTACCCATATTAGAAGGCATTAATTCGGTACAACCCAGAAAAGCCCAAGCTCATGAGGCCCTCTACCTTGAACCTGATAGGAGCTCCCATGAGCCTGGTTGGCTGGGAAATTCTCGACCAGGAGGCACTAAACGGATGGATGTCTTGGGGCATGGCGTGCAGCTCACCATAAAGTGGTCTGTCAATTGAGACGGAGTTGGAAACGCCACAGAATAGCAGGCCAAGGGTACAAAAGAAAGCGATCGCCGTCACATATCTCATGACGAGAGAGACCTTGCATATCTATCATATTTTGCTAAGCGACTAAATCTGATATCAGGATATGGACGCATTGCCATTAGCGGCCCCAACGACCATGAGCTAGCCGGAATTCTCTAGTCTGACATGTCCATTCATGTTGGACTGGATAGCAATTGTTTTCTTAGTGAAGGGGACTACGCCCGAAGCACCAACCAACATATCAGTCCCCTACCGGTCATTAGAAGAACCGTGAGCAAATGCCTCGCGGCAGCTAGAATGAAGGTCGAATAAGGATTCGGCAATAGTTAACAGGTCTATATTGTGTGTTTCATGGGGAGCCGGGTGCCGTTCCGAGACTGCGTAAGATCAGACTACCTGAATGTAGCCCGCTTTCTTACCGGCGGGACGTGAGTACCGACCACACCAACCCAAACCGGTGGGGAATCCCTGGGTCAAGATCGTCGCAGTCTCAGAGAATGCCAGACATGATTGCACACGGCTAGGTTCTTATACTTATGCAAAGCAACAGTTCCGCCCCGAAGTTGCTTCGCTCACTAAAGTGCTCCTAATCTGAACCCTCATTGCATGAGGCAATCCTAGGCTACGGGTTCGCAACTTTCACAGGCAATAGTGGACGAAATTAAGAAGCAATTCAACAATGGCAAGATAGTGTAGCAGGGGAAATGTGTATACTGTACTGTGCATGCATGCCATGACTGCGCGTGGGCCTTTTTTATGGATGTGCCAGTGTGCACTGCACAGTACGTATTTGCAGAGAGTGTTCCAGATTAGAGAGATGGATGGACAATGACACAGACGGAATCATATCCAATTGGCCGACTTCAGCATTGCCGTATCGGTTTGGTACGTGAGCTGCAAGTACTAATGTATGGTGAATGGATTGCTTGCAAGGAACAAGTGGATCCTCGAATCTGGAGCGAAATTGGTGGAGAATGACAAGGAGGGGCTGCGATCTTGCCTGTGCATGCTCATGCCGGCCTGTCTGTATCTGGAAAGATGAGGCCGCACTGCTTTTCCAGTTTGTCGTATTATATTTTCCTCACATTTTTGCAACACGCGTTTCGCCAATGAAATCAACACACAGATATTACATGCCCGATGGTCCAACAGCAGAACCAACAAATGTAACCTCTGCATATTTCATTTTCGGAGATTTCTCATTCCTAACCATGCAACTGAGTAGGTCCCCCAATAAACCCTACTGTTGTAGATTCGAGACTTATTCCGGTGGCAATGAACGTTTTTGTCGCTCCAGGGGCCGCCGATGGCATTCCCTTTCCCATATCGGCCGCCGTCAAATCCAAATCAGGAAGTGCCCTGTCGGGCGCCTGCATGGATGATCGACTGATCTCCGGCATGGGTAGCCTTGGCCCCCGCTGCAACCTCCGGGGGCGGCGGCGCATTGACACTAACTGGGCCCAAGTCCGGGTGCGTCAATAAATCGTCGTGTGCTGGGCGTGAAAACCGCACCTCCTTGCGCGATATGCAACCTTTGTTGGCGTTACACAACAAGCTTTGCCGCGAACGCCCGCCTGTCCCCGTCCGTAAGCTACTTCGTGCCGGGAGAAATACAGCCGATGCCTTCAGCTTCACATTATGAGCCGGTTAGTTCCACGGACATCTTTCAATAGATTCATCCTTATCAACTGTGTTCGTATACTTACGCCATTAATTACCACCTAATTACAGCATTGTGTAGGGCTGTACGACGGTGGCGCTTCCAGGCCGCCGACGATCAAAAGAAAGGACCAGTGAAGTAAGTGGACAGGGAGCTCCCGTTATATTGGTCTTATATCCAGCCGCCGTAACGCTGCGATTTTCCCCAATAACAATTCTGTCGTTTTATATTGCCCAAGACTTTGGGCACCACGAACCTAATTGGCTTTTCACCTAAGATATATTAAGAATATATAGGTGTAACCTAGCCACACTTTACAATGGATCCAACCATGCACCCGGTTTGCTTTGTTTTGTTGACGATTCGTTGGAGGAAGCTCCAGCTCATTCATGGACAGGGATTTGTTGTACGACGTGCTCCAACCCGGTTATACATGCTGCAGCCCTCTTCCCACACCCACGTCAAACTTTACGGCACTTCATATGCATCCCACTCCTACGGTCTTACCACGGGTTACATGGTACCGCTCACATATCCATCTCTCCCTTTGACGATCCCATAGCATGGTCCACCTTTAGAGAACATATTTCTCACATCCCCACATAGTTCCTCGGGTTTCTCCCATGCAGCAAAATGCCCACCTGACTCATGCTCTACCTCCTGCACCACGTCCCCCACCATGCTGCCCCATGAATAAGGCATCGGCATCAATTCCTTGGGAAAATGGGAAAGTCCAAATTTCGGCCCAGAGCAATAATCTCTGGTGATCTGAATGAGGTGAATATCCCCGTTCTTTGGTTTGACATCCGGCGCCCTAGCCTCATGGTAGATACGGCTCGAGGCGGCCGGTCCGGCAGTCGAGAACCAATAGATGCTTACCCAGGTTAGAACCTCGTCATCCGTCCAGGGGTATGCATCTGTCCAGTCGTGCAGTTTCTCGTAAATCCAGGCGAGCAAGGCGACGGGGGAATCGGCTTGAGCGTAACCAATCGTCTGTGGCCTCGAGGTTTGGATTACATTATAGCCGCTCCCAGCTTGAAGAAAGGT
This sequence comes from Pseudogymnoascus sp. WSF 3629, assembly GCA_001662585.1. Taxonomy (NCBI): domain Eukaryota; kingdom Fungi; phylum Ascomycota; class Leotiomycetes; order Thelebolales; family Thelebolaceae; genus Pseudogymnoascus; species Pseudogymnoascus sp. WSF 3629. The sequence continues at coordinate 552,119 of KV454566.1, forward strand.
GAAGGTTTTCGCAAGGCGCCTGCGACCTTCGGCGTAATTTGTTACGAAGTTAAACATTACCTGAAGGGTGGTGATGGGGTGGTAGATGGCATTGGTTAAAGACGGGACGGTGGGGAAGAAGTTGAGGTGAGAGGCTTTGACTGATTGGGGGTACAGGTGGCCCTGTGATCGAGTAATGAAGGCGCCCCAGTCGCCTCCCTGGGTCACTGTGCCCTGTTAACTAGGAGAACGGGACATTTGAGCAGGACATACCATATTCATCATAGCCCAGAGAGAGCATAAGATTGTGCACCGTTTCAGCATGTTGTTTTAAGCCAAATTCTCTCTGTAGACTGTGAGAGTGGTTTCAAGGTGAAATCATGCAGGCATACACACCTCTTTTGGGCCATCAGAGAACCCGAACCCTGGGAGAGACGGCGCAACAACGTGGAAAGCTGGCTGGGTCTCCGAACCTGCCGTCAGAATGGGGAGCAGCTTCGTCACTTCTATGAAGCTTCCAGGCCCTATGAAGTATTAGTTTCGAGTTGTTTATATAATTTCAAGCTACCTCACTAGCCACTCGGGCCCAATTCTAACATATATCACGCAGAAAACAGCTATTGGGAAACCAAACTCACAGCCGTGAACAAATAACAGCGGAATCGCCCCATCCACCTTGCTCTTCTGGTGTACAAAATGGACGTCCAGTTCCCCAAATTTCTCCGTGGCAATCTTAGTTTTGAATTGCGGCAGTTTGTTCAGTTTGGCTTCTTGCGCGCGCCAGTCGAAGCCATTATACCAGTACTCGGACAGCCGCTTCACGTGCGAGAGAGGGGCACCGAGATCCCAATTTGCGTCAGTGAGCTCGTCTGGGAATGTAGCCAGGCTTAGCTTGTCGTGGAGAGACTTTATGGAGGATTCCGGGATGTTGACTTGAAAGGGAGTTGGGGTGGCCATCATGTCGGCGGCATACGACGACTGTTCAGTCTCCAAATGGTTTATTATGAGAAACGGCAAGACTCGGTTATAGAATCGATATAAGTCAGGTCCAATTGGTCATAACAAGGGCTGATGGCGGATGGGATTGCGAAGAGGGTTTGAAGGGGTTTGGATGTGTTGGATGTGTAAGTGGAGGAAGTTCAAAACAGGTGATATTCAGATGAGGGGTCTTTATATTTCTTGTCATCCCGGTGGGGAAGCCTGTCGTTGGTTATCCTGGTGTACCTGGCTCGTGATTACATGTCCAAACAAATCTCCCCGAGGGTAATAATTCGAGGTTTCCACCCCTATTTCAGTGAAGTGATCTCGGCGACTTCTACTTTGGCAGAAATAACAACCCTATTACGAAGAATAAACTATACTACATACCAACTAATATTAGGAATGTGCCTGTTCATCGTCGCCCTTAGTTTGTTGATGTTACTTGACGACAGGCGGTAAATCCCGGCAGTATATTGGGCCTCGGCAGGGGAACATGGACAAGAACCTTCTTTCAAAACATTGGATCAAGTCACCAAATATAGGGGAAAATAGCTATATAGACACAGTCATCATTTGAATACAGAAGGATCTTGCGAGATCTCGATTTTCATACATCTCATTGCGTAAATATAAACTGGCGAAATAACGTCAAAGCTTTATTTAAAGTTTGTCAAAAACTTGTGGTTTTTATAAAACATTAATGAAATGCGAGGAGAAAATATTCAGTTGGATGCCTATATTATAGATGTTGTAAGAAGCCAAGTGAAAATAAAGTATCTGAATTTAAAAAACGAGGAAAAAAATATAAGTGCATCAATAACTGATAAACTTCAGCCTCCTAACTTTCCGTGCAACCATAATTAAAAAAAGATCCACATAGGGAAGCATCAAAAGAAAATGGCATTCTAACTCTGAACGTAAACCAAAGCCGCCAAAAATTCCCTGCGTTCATCGCCCAGCATTCATCTCCTTTAACGCTGTTATTTCATCTGCTTCCATGAAATCTACCTCCTACGCCTCTCTCTGGGCGGCTCGTTGGCGATTCTTCTCACCACCGCATCCAAACTGAACACACTCTCGTCGGTATTATCCCTCCCATGCCTTCTCAATGACTGAGCCCTGCTTTCGCCCTCTGACTCATAAATAATCGTTTCGTAGTCTCCCTCCTCGCTCATTGCTGACCCTTCGATATGTTGGGGATCAAATTCATTCTGTGTTACTGTAACCTGGCTGTCGGCTGTCGGATCCCGCGTGAAGTCGACAGGACGGCGTTGATGAATACCCTCGAGCCTCCGCAATGCCTCTGCCCACACCCTTTCACGACTAGGCGAACTCGGAAAATGATCATCTGGATCTGGCTGGGAAGGGGGCCTGTCGTCTCCCCTCTCATGAATTGGCAAGGCTGGTCTGGCTGAATCTGGAGAGTAAACCGTCGGCAACAGAATATGCTCTTGCGATGGGTCGTAAGAGATTTCTCTATTCTGCCCTCGTATAGCCTCTGTTGGCCGCAGAAATGCGCTGGTACCTCGTGACGTGTAACTCTCAGCTGTGGGAATTTGTGGCACAACTTCTGAGCGGTCTCGAGAGTAAGATGAGTTGTAATTGGAAATGTATGGATGGCGACTTTGAGACGGCCGCGCAGAGACTCGGTTTGGCCTCCGGTACTGGCCATTGACGCCATGTACGCGCTCTGGTGGAAGGGCTATTGATGAACGCCGAACATTCGACCAATCTGTGTCAACGGCACTTTGAACATCCCAGGCAGGTCCGACAAGGTTCCTCTGCGACACGGAGGGCATCAAGCCAACATAGTCTACCACCGTCGGGCTGGTGGAGGCTGTGTCATTTATCGTAGTGCCAAGGGAAAACTTCTTGTGCGTGCCTCGGCCAGGTGAGTATGAAGAGCTTCCTGCCTCCATGAGCTCATTGCGAGATGCAAGCTCCAACTTCTTCTTTCGGGTGCGGCGCCATATCCAGAAACCCAAAGCAGTTGCCAGGATAAAAACGAAACTGATACTAGTAACCGTGGCTGTTATGAGCATAGTTTTATGATTGCCAGGCTGCGGATCAGGGCTTGATTCTGAAGGAGTTGTCGTCGTGGTAGGCGCTGCAACCATTGAGGACTGAGTTGAAAGAGTCGTAGAAGCTGTAGGAGCTATTGGAGCTGTAGCTATGCATGTTGTATATGTAACTGGCACAAATTTTGTCTGGGTAGGAATCGACGAGAGTCGTACGGTTATGAGGACATGTGTTGTATAAGCCCCTGAGCCGTCACTTTGTAGATCCGAGTATGTAAAGTCATTATAAAAAGTGTTTGTAACTATTGGTAGGGTTGTGACGATAGTGTTGGTTGAAAGCAGGGTCGTAAGAATCCCCCTTCCTGCGCAGCTGGCTGTCACTGCCGTCGATGCTGCCGTCTTCTCGGATGACATCAAAGTCAAGCTCACAGCCAAGGAACCCGGAAGATGTCGTCAAAAGAGCAACAATTGTATGCAAAATCTCTCACAGTGGGTGAGATAGGTCGTAGGTACCCCCGATGTAAATGTGTAAATCTTCAGCATCAAAAGCGTGGAATACCAATATCGAAATGTAGGTATTTGCACAACTTTATCAATTTGGGGTTGAATGCTGTGAGAGAACACTGCCGGTGGTCGCAGATGAATATGACCGTGTTATAAGCCTGCCATTTGGACTGTATACGTGTAAACAAAATGACATACTCACCGTAACTTCATTGGCAGATGTGTGTGGGTGGCACTGGTAGGTATCCAGTCAAATTAAACTTCACTTTGGTAGTTAGATACTAAATTTCGGCGTTGGTAAAACGAGCGAAGAGTAAGCTATCCCATTCCCGAGATTTGCAACTGAACGCCGAAATAAATCGACGCTAGTTACAGTGGGTTATATGAATCTCTTGTGAACGTGAGCATTAAGACTTAAACTTCGTAATATATTGTACATGACACTTATCATACAGTATATAGCGACCCATCATGGTGATATCCCTCCGCCGAATCCAACAGGTGGGCGTTTTCCGCCCGTTTCTGGAACAACAGCCATGGCCTTATACACCTTCCCCATACCGCTTGGTCCCCGGTCGATAAGGCGTTTCCAAGCACCATCTACACGTTGCTTCTTTCCTTCATCAAGGTTGTTGCCTTTCAGCAGCATTTCTGCCCTTTCTTTAATGCCCATTCCGAGAAGGAAAAATCCTTGCTCAACTGGACCATACACTTCAACCCCCAGAGATCCCTTTAGTGCTGTCTCAGCTAGGGCCATAAAATCAACATCAGCAGAGAGATCGACGAGGCCCGGCGAGCTCAGAGGGGATACGCGCTGGTGGCCTTTGATTCCACGCAAAGAATTGACTGGTATGGTATCTGCTGGGCCGTAATCCAGGATCAATGCAGCACCAGATGGTTCTGCTTTCGGCTCAGCAGCCGATCCACCTATCCGTTTCGCAATCTGTTCCATGTAGGCGTGAGACTCTGGTGAAATCTCAATCAGTGAGTCTGGAGATTTCCTGAGAGCCTTATACCGATCTGATATCTCTGGGAGATACAAACTGTGCGGTGTAGAAGCCTTGGAAAGGGTAAGCTCGAACTCTGGGGGCGGATAGAGGTCTCGCTCAGATTTGGGCGTGCCGAGGTCTTCGTGAGTCGAATTTGGAGGTGCAGGAGAAACCACCAACTCGCGCCATTGAGGTTCCTTTGCTGCCGAGCTTTTGGCAACTTCCGGTGCAAGATCATGAACACCCGTGGGAGTCTCAATCTTAGTTTGCGAAACTTCCGAGGGAGCAACCGATTGAAACGCGTGGATTGGAAGTGCGTCGAAGAATTCATGGGCGATAATAAATGGTGATTTGGAGGGATTTGATGGAACAAAGCGAATATTCTCAGTCCATATTATAGGAATGTTGGCGTACTTGCTTATGCTTTTGAAGCCAATTTCGTGATCTTCCATTGGATTATCTCCACACAGGACCTGCCTCTGTGTTTCTCGCAGTGCTGGGCTCGCCTCCACCATATATACGGCCTCAATAGCAGAAATCATCGGCTTGAAGTTCTGAATAGTCTATAGAAAGTTAGCTTTAGCTCTGCAAGATCAAAGTCCAACAATACTGACTCGAAGCATATCATCCATCAAGGTCCCTCTTCCTGGGCCAATTTCAACCAGCTCTACGCCAGCGCCCTTCTTTCCCTGTGCCATCCACTCTGCCACAAACCATATACCAATCAACTCGCCAAAGACTTGTGATATTTCTGGAGATGTAACAAAGTCGCCCTTCTGACCAAATGGATCGCGACCCTCTTGTTTCGACATGTAATATCCGCCAAGGTCTGCAGTCAAACACATTCGCATGAAGCTCGCCAATGGAACCGGACCAGTAGCCTGTAAAATGGTCAGTCTGTAATGAGTTTTGAATGCATTGCTCTTACTGTGATAGCTTCTGAGAGCTGTTTTGCTAGAGGCGTTGACCATTTCCGATCGTCGCCAGACGACATCCATCGCCTCGAGGACAACGCCAATTGCGCCGGTAGCGTCCTGCTCCTCTGGACCTGCCTCATGCAGGTCCTTGTCGCTAACAGAACATTAGATCTCATGGTATTACTCTCCAACCTCACATCGCAGGAACTGGTTGTCGTCGGGGACTTGCCGCCGTAAGTGCTTTGGCATTTTCGCGATAAGCTATCCCCGGGCTCCACCCAAAGTTTATCTCGCGACAGAGCTGGCCGCACCAGCTTTCAACGACAGTCACCCACCGACACAGATGGCAGGACCAACAAAGTCCCGCTGGGCGGACGATGAAGAGGATGCTGCTCTAGAAACTCAGCGAAAACGCGAAAAGGAAGAAAAGAAGCGGGCAAAGGCTGAGAAGCAGCGGAAGGCTGACGAAGCTGCTGCAGCTGCCGCTGAACAACAGCGACAAGAAGCATTGCGCCGCGCACAAGAGACTCAACCAGAGCATGCCGAGCTAGCGAACCGGCCGGCGAAGAGGCGGAGATTATCTCCAGAGTTGGCAGGGCAGACAAAGAGCGGGCAGGCGAAATTATTGAGGTTCCCTGGTTTGCAGTGGAAGAAATGTCGCAGCGTCGAGGATTTCGAGAAGCTTAACGACATCGAGGAGGGAGCATACGGATGGGTATCGCGGGCAAAAGACTCGACTACGGGTAAAGTCGTGGCCTTAAAGAGGCTTAAAATGGAGAATGCACAGGATGGTGTGCCAGTCACTGGGTTGCGAGAGATCCAAACTCTGATGGATTGCTCACATCCCAACATTGTGCGCCTACAAGAGATAGTAGTTGGCGAGGACACCAGCAAGATTGAGAAGTACGTATCCAGTTCTCCCACCTGCTTGCTGTCACTAACAAGAAACAGCATCTTCCTTGTCCTTGATTTCCTCGAGCACGACCTTAAAACCCTCCTTGAAGACCTTTCCGAACCATTCCTCCCCTCTGAAACCAAGACTCTCTTCCACCAGCTGGTGTCGGGAGTTGCATACCTTCACTCGAACTGGATTCTCCACCGCGATCTCAAAACCTCCAACCTTCTCCTCAACAATCGAGGCATCCTCAAGATCGCGGACTTCGGCATGGCGCGGTACTACGGCGACCCCAGCCCGAAACTTACCCAGCTTGTCGTCACCCTCTGGTACCGAGCCCCTGAGCTATTACTCGGCGCAGAGAAGTACGGCACAGATGTGGACATGTGGTCCGTTGGATGCATATTTGGCGAGCTGCTCACACGCGAGCCGCTGCTACAAGGGAAGAATGAAGTAGACGAGCTCTCGAAGATCTTCGAGCTGTGCGGCATCCCGACGGAGGAGTCATGGCCTGGCTTTCGTCGCTTACCGAACGCGCGCAGTTTGCGTCTGCCAAAGAACCCAGCTACTCATGGCTCGGTGATAAGGAGCAAATTCCCGTTCCTCACTACGGCAGGCAGCAACTTATTGTCGAGCCTGCTGAGCCTGAACCCAGGAGGTCGTCCATCTGCACAGGAAGTGCTTGACTCGCCATATTTCAGGGAAGATCCGAAGATGAAGAGTACGGCCATGTTTCCGACCTTCCCTTCCAAAGCGGGGATGGAGAAGAGAAGGCGGCACACACCGAATGCACCTATTCGCGGCGATGCCCCAGGTCTGCAGAGTATTGATTTCAGCGGTATATTTGCAGGCCGGGAAGAGGAAGAGAAAGGTGGTGGATTCAGCTTAAAGTTGATATAGCGTTTTCCCTGGACGAGGTGGGAGGTTGGGAGGTTGGGAGGTGGATATATATACCCTGGGAATGGACATCGTAGATAAACCGGGAAACAGTAGAATGCAACGTCTGCTTCAATTAATTCATTAAATATCCGCTCGGTGCGCTGTCTATGCTAGCCAAAATCATAACACGAAACTCCGCATGGCACCAGGTTCCGTTGCCTCATAAAACCTATGCTAAAACAAATCAAACAAGTCCATCCCTCCCAACTGACTCTGCAATTAATACGCCAAATTATCCCCTTATTTTCTTCAACTGTACCAAATATGTAAATGAACGCGTTACCAAATAACATTCAACCCATTGACAAACCACGTGAATGTCATCACTGTGATGATGCTCATCCCGAACATAAAACCGAGTGCGTTGCGCTCTAATGAGCCGAATGCACCGCTGCACGATATACATGGTACAGGTCCCGAATCATCTGTGTAATCCTGACCATTGTACATTCCGAATGTGAAGCTTTTGAACGGGGATAGATATCCAGCCACTGGAGCATCGCTTACGCTACCCTCAGAGTCGTATATAATCAGAGTGTATGTTGCCACTACCAAAGGTGCACTGCTGGTCTCATATCCGTTGGAATCCCACACAGCCTGTTGTGTCGTGGCGGTACCGTTGATTGTCTGGTTCATGGCAATCGTATACATTGCCTGGTTCAGTGTGCATGTAGCCATGATGTTCAGCGCTGTGGGAGTTGCCAATAAATCGGTGAAGTTAAAGCCAAAGGTCGCCTTGTCACCAATCTTAAAGATGGGCATGCCGGCTGTCGCTGTTGGGCTGACAACAGTTATGCCACCAGCTGGCGATCGCGGGTCATAGGTCGTATGAGCGGCAGATTTGGTAGGTTTGGAGGTGGTCGAAGACCCTTTTGTTACAGAACCAGAGGTTGACTTATGTTGGCTAGAGCTGGGTGTCTGCGTTGGTTTGCTAGTGGTTTCCGAGCTAGTTTGCGAGCTCGATTCTGGAATTTGGTTAGTAGATCTCCCAAACCAAGAAATGGGCTACGTACGGTCTTCATTGGCGCGCACGACAAGAGAATCAATCTCAGGAAAGAAGCTCGGCCACGGCCATGCTGCAGTAAACGTCGAGAGTAATACAAGAAAGGTCGCGTAGATGAAAAACGTCGTTGTTGACCTCATTTTGGCGGCTGGCCAGAAGCAAAGTAACGTTCCCGAAGTTAGGCAGGACCGTTGCCACTGATACTGATCTCAATATATCTCTCCAAGCAACGATTATAAGTGTAGAAGATATCCCTCGGGGAGATAGTGGTCGTCGGATATCGCGGTTCAAAATTCGTTGTCAGAACGAGACGTGTTTACCCCTGTCCTACACTGTGCGTTGTTGAGAGAAGAAGGATGAGAGTTGCCGAGCGAGTGAAGGCAGAACTGTGTAATAGATAATACAATTGAAATAACGAAGGGAGACCGAGAAGGTAATTATCAGAACAAGAAAGCGCTCTCGCTGGTAGGAAATGGAATCTCGTATTGTACTGGAGAATCCGTATTTAGCTTTGGGCCAGATGCATGCGGATCCTATTTATTTTTAGATCACAGCCTCATTACGATCACGTGACTGAGTCAAACACTGACTTCTGTACTGATAAAGGAGTGTTTCTGCCAATTCTACTATATTGTACAGAGTGTGTACTGCCTGAATTATGAAACTTCCACATCAGTGTAAATAAATTGTTATTGCATTGCTCTACGACTAGATGGTAGCCGTGTGACCCTGTATAAAAGATGCTGATTCTGAACGACCATACGCGTTCTGAAATATTCATGATTTGGGCTGTTCAAAGCAGCTATCGCTGAAGCGCTGAAGCCCATTAACGCCTCCCAAGCACATGTATTATTTGCCGCAAACTCCTGTCGTTGATGTGCCAGCCAACGCAAGATACCCAGCAAGCCAGTGACCGGCTGCCCTGTAGTATTTCATCCGATAAGATGCATGTAATGACCCGGAACCCTCTGCTGACACTTTTCACAATCACTCTTGTATCCCATGCTTAGTTTCTTAGCATTGCTCCCGAAGCCATCACCCATCCCTGTTGGTACATGCCCCATATTCCTGACACCGAGCTTGGTCGAACCATACTTCTTCAGGCCGTCTTTTGCAGGCGTTCGTGTTTCGATATCCATCTGCATATCTGCCATCAAGCTAGTTGGAATTTTGTGACTGGATTCATCCTCACTGATGGGGCTGGGAAGGCGACGGTCATATTTCAGTCTGCTGGTCGCTTCCTCGATTGGTAAACCACGATTGCTCGATCGAACATGGGACGAAAAGTGGCCAGTAATAGGTGTTGGGATGCGGCCAGCATGCCTAGTGGATGGGTCCATGTGAGAAGGCTGCGGTATCTGTGGACTATCATCCATGTCCTCGTCGATATCCATGGAATCATGTCCTTGCAATCTTTGCGATGCCGCCTGTAGGTTGTTTTGCCAGTCCGAAAGTGAAGTTTCTTGGGATAGGACCTGTCCGTAAACTTGCGGCATAGCCGGCGAAGTATGGTATGGGTTGTTCCATCCAATGTTTGGACGGTCCTCGCTATCCGAACCGTTTGGAGTAATCTCAGCCCTTCTTGGTTGAGACATGGCATTACTCCGAGGGCGCGGAGGAGAGTTAGTTATCGGCCGGATGGCAAGAGAGGACGTGATCTGGTTCTGGGAGATGAACTCTGACGCGATGGAGGATCGTTTGGTGTTGTCGCGCGCCTTGATGATGCGCCGGTGCTCGCTGAAGCTGTGAAGCGTGGCATCGTCATCTTCCTCCCGGCCTCGTTTTCTGGTATTTTGAATATTCGTAGCAGAATACATTGAGACGTCAAGTTGCAACGGCAATTGACCCCGAGTATGTGTGTTGTTTGATTGTTGGAGCGAATGTTCGTGTTGTGAGGGCGACGCAGGGAGGCTTAGACAACGCTGGAGACGTGCTTGATGGCGGAGCCTGGTGGGGGAATGGTCGGTAACCAATCCTTTATCCCTCCTGCGCCGGAGTCTCAAGCAGGTAAGCCTTCTCGTCGTCGCTAGCACGCTCCGGACAACGATTGGAAGTAAGATGGGACGGTCAGTTTCACTTTTGCCTCATCCACATATGGTTGGTGTTTTGGATTTCGGGAAGCCAGCCTTCATCCAGGCGGGTATGTCGCGGAGATATGTCGATCCGATTCAATGTTTAGCCTAGCGTTCCTGGCGCCTTCAGCCTTGCTTATGTAAGCCACACGGTGGGCCCCGATATACGGCTAAGATCAAGGCGGTGAGACGAATGCGAAAAAGAATTTGCCCACGCCGAGTTTGCTCCGAGCACATGTTGGTGGGGTTAATGTGGTGTGTGTTACAATGTGCTAGAGTCATAGGTTGAGAACATTCCTGACAGGGCCTCGGACTGTAGAAGAAGAACTTCATATATAACTGCATATATTATTTATATAATTCCCTCATAGAGCATTTTAGAGATTTAGTCATTTTGGAGCCAAAAGTTGTCATTGTGGTAATCAAAGGACAACAATTGGTCATTTGCCGACACATATCTCTTGGTTGGCTACTTCATCCTCGCCTTTGAATAATACACCTTTAAAAACTACACCAACACAACTCATTGTTGCACTCCTCCTATACTCGCCATGTCTTCTCCCGAACATGAGGTCAGCGATGACACTCGCGGCAAGTTTCCCATTAAAGCCTATGGCCAACTTACTGGAGCTAATCTTCAACCTCAGTCCTCGGCCAAGATCCACTGATCCAGCCAGAGTTACTGATCTCAGAAGTTCCCATCACAAAGGCTGCCCTCCAGACCGTTATTAAGGGTCGCAAGGATGCCGTTGAGATCATCATGGGTACATCAGACCGCCTTCTCGTAGTCTGCGGCCCATGCTCCATCCACGACCCCGCCACAGCTCTCGAGTACTGCCAGCGCCTCAAGGCTCTCTCCGACAAGCTGTCCGGTGATCTCTGCATTATCATGCGCGCTTACCTCGAGAAGCCGCGCACGACTGTTGGCTGGAAGGGGTTGATCAATGACCCAGATATCGACGAGACTTTCAAGATCAACAAGGGCCTCCGCGTATCGCGTCAACTCTTCTGCGACCTGACGTCGGCCGGCATGCCGATTGCCAGCGAAATGCTCGACACCATCTCCCCACAATTCCTCGCCGACCTGATCTCCCTCGGAGCTATTGGAGCACGCACTACCGAGTCCCAACTGCATCGCGAACTTGCGTCTGGACTTTCCTTCCCAGTTGGCTTCAAGAACGGCACGGATGGCAGTCTGACTGTTGCCATCGACGCCATCGGATCCGCCGCTGCCAAGCACCACTTTATGGGTGTCACAAAGCAAGGTCTTGCGGCTATCACAAGAACAGCTGGAAACCAGCACGGCTTCATCATCCTCCGTGGCGGCACCAGAGGTACCAATTTCGATGCCGAGAACGTCAAGTTGACCAAGGAGGGCTTGGAGAAGAAGGGACAGAAGCAAGCTATTATGATTGATTGCTCGCACGGTATGCACATCCATAATCAAAACCAATGACATATACTAAATGCAGCAGGCAACTCCAACAAGGACCACCGTAACCAACCAGGCGTCGCAAAGGTCATTGGCGACCAGCTTCGCACTGGCGAGAAGTCGATCATCGGCGTTATGATTGAGTCGAACATCAACGAGGGCAACCAAAAGGTCCCCGCCGAGGGCCCGTCTGGCTTGAAGAAGGGCGTCTCCATCACCGACGCTTGCATCGACTGGGACTCCACCGTCGCGACACTGGAGGATCTGGCCGAGGCTGTCAGGGCGAGAAGGAAGGTCAACTCTGCTGCGCAATAAATGCAGCTTCAAAAAGTTTTGTTGTTAGCGTTACCACTGGTGCAAAAAAAGCGGAAAAAGATGCCATAGATTGTGGATATTTCTGTCGTGACATCTACTATGCGAAACTTGTTTGACCATTTTGATACACTTGATACAGGTTCTGATCCGACCACAATATGGATGTGACATATCCCTTCTGGCTTCCCAGGCTCCGGCCCTTCCCAAGTTAGGCGGTAGACTTCATCTGATCAAGCCCGTGATTCCCCTCGGTTCTTGGCCTACCATGAAGAGCTTTATACTTCGGCCGACAGCCAAAGCCTTCCCATTCTCCGCCCGAAATCGCCGTTTATGTTATATTGGCTTGTGTATATTGGTGTGCACCGCGCCAATGCCTCGATTATCCACGCGCTTCGTTGAATATCATCTCCGATCCAGACTATTCGTTATTTACAGGTGCATACGTCCCTTGGTCGTCTTGTCGTGAGCCACTGCGCCTGAACAGGCCAGCTCCTGCCCTCCTCTTCTCTACCACTTTCGATCCAGCAGCCCAGACGAGAAGTCCTAACGTCGTGCAAATAAATGCGAGCACGATAATCTGGTCCTTCCTGCTATCCCTCTGGAAGCACGTTGTAAATATGTCCTTCTCTTCGGCATTCTTGCAGATCGGTAGGTTTTGCGCGATACAGAAAGCGCGATTACATTGGCTGCAATCGGCAGAGGAGGCAGCACGGCGCTCTAGGGATGCGGGCGCATCGGGCGAGAATCGGTTGAGCAGGTTCGCCGACTTCTCAGATGTGGTTTTTGGTGTAAGTTCGATGATGGTGCTATTTGTGAAGCAGGTGCATTTGCAGAAGGAAGGAGGGGCTAGAGGGTTAATCAGCGATTGAAATTAAATAACCAGAGAACTTCATGAGAAAGTAGACTCACAGGCGCAAGAGACAGTGATGAAGAGGGCGAAGAACGTGGCGAGGAGAGCCTGGAACCGCATCCCGACGTGAAGCTCGCGTTATAAGGTGTGGAAAGCCGTCGGGTTCTGTGGATAACAAGCAGTGCGCAGTAATCGTCGGACGTAATATTATAAGATTCTCTAGAACCGGAACTTAATAAGTTTCTTATTCTGCGATATTCGAGAGATGCGATGGATGATGAAGTGTATCATATGCTACCAAGGCTACGACCCGGGATAATCGCGATGTTCCGAAATGGCCTAGCGCCATGAGCATTGGCCTCTAGCCGTTGTTGGCCAAAACTTCATGGGCATTCCGGGGTCGAAATAAAATAAGTCAGTTCGAACACTACCATTCTTGCCCAAACGCACACAACACACAATGCGACGCGTAGTACGAGCTGAACGAGCCATCGGGCGAATCCTTTCAACACCGACTTCGACGCAGTTTACTTGCGCCGCCTGCCGCCAACATGCTGCTCCCTTCTCGACTCGCGCGAGCTTAAAAGCCGTCGACATGGAGAAATGGCGCAAGAAGATTTGGGGGACAGACAAGCCGCCCGGTGCGGCAGATCCTTACGGAGGACCTGGTGCAGCAGAAATCTATGAGGCTGAGAGAAAGGCAAAGAAAGGAGAAACCGCCGTCGAAGAGACTTCAACTACGCCTGCTGAGGACTGGGATATGTCCGCATACGAACCGGCGGATAACTGGGCTGGATTGGAAGAGGTTGGAGGGAGGGGAGTCTGGTGGAGTGGAAGGCAGGAACCCAATTACGATGGATACATCCCGCAGCAGAAGGTTACGGATCCATACGAGCTGACTGCGGCCCTACATCGCGCTGTGATCGAAGTCTTCGCTCTCCGTGATGCAGAGCAACCATTGTCCAAACTCGCCAATTCCGATGTTGGGCCTGATCTCACTACCGAAGTACAGATTATCATGGCAGACGGAGGAGCCAAGCTGAGCCTCCCACAAAACGTCAGTTTACAGGAGATTACAGACTCTCTGGCGCCGAGGGTCCAGGAGACTGTCGATGAGACAATAGTTGAGGATGAGACAGCCGTTAAGGCTAACCCAACAGAATCAGAGGTGGACGTTGCTGCAGACGGATCCGCTGTTGACCCTCTACACCAATCGCAAGTACAAAGTGCAGTTGAGAGTTGGGATCCAACCTGGCTCAGTGTCTCTCTCAATGACCCAGAGGTCAAGTTCACTGTGAGTCTTTTGTGCCATATCTGTTCCAGTTGACGAATATACTGACAAATACAAGGTTATCAAGCGCGTGTTGCAGCTGACCGGAATCCGCATGTCCGATTCAAACATCAATGCCTCCAAGAACGCATCGGATCTTTTGGGATTCATGGCCACACCACCTAAGCCAAAGAGGGTCATCGAGGCCCTCGCACAAAGGCACACTCTCTTTGATTTGCCCAACGTCAAGGTTCACGCACGGAGGGTGACTCCGGTTGACAAGGAGAAGTCGGTTGGGAGATGGAAGGTCATTGAGAAAGAGCTGAAGGCAAGGGGACTTCCTGTTCTGGGACATAGTTCGAACTAGATTTTGGGGCCGCGGATGGTGTATATTATTGTAGGCTAGCGAAATGTAGATGTATAAGTACGTCCATTATCATCCTTTAAATGCGATCAACTGTAGTCGCACTCTTCTCTGATATAATTCTAATAATGTCTTGTCCCAAACATTTTGTAGTCATGTGACTGCGGGTAACTCTTTTGCCGGTATACAGGGGGTACCGGCCGGTGGTCTTGCCGACGGTTCCCTCTACGGGCTACACTATTGAGACGAAAGGACGAGAGTGGGAGGCCAACCCCAATGGGGCTCCTTTCCTCGGGAATTGTATATACAGGGAAGTAATATTTCATTTGTGATCCTACCATCCTTTCTATTATTTCCGTTTCAAGCCCCCATACCAGCAAGATGTCGACAATCGCAAGGAGAGGCCTCAAGAACATCTTGGCCAAAAACGCAGACGACATAGTGATACTCTCCTCTCTACGAACATCCATCACCCGCGCTAACCGCGGGGCCTTCAAAGACGCATACCCCGAAGAGTTACTCTCCGCTGTGCTGCGTGCTACCCTGGCCGCGAACCCGAATCTCGACCCTGCACTCATCAATGATGTTGCTGTCGGCACAGTTCTCAGCGAACTCGGCGGCTCCAAAGCCGGCCGCATGGCCATGAACGCCTCTGGGTACCCTTCTTCGACCAGTTTCTGCACCGTTAACCGCGCCTGTGCCTCGGGGCTGACGGCGATTACAACCGCTGCCAATGGTATACAGAGTGGGATGAGTGATGTGGCCATTGGAGGAGGAATGGAAAGCATGACGAGGAACTATGGTAGCCGTGCCATCCCAGAGGATCTCTGGCCACAATTGCGAGATACAGACCAAAAGGATGCGAAGGATTGTATTATGCCCATGGGCCTTACATCTGAGAACGTTGCAGAGCGATATGGTGTCAGTCGGGCTGACCAGGATGCGCTGGCAGTGGAATCCCATCGACGGGCACTGGCGGCGCAGGAAGCAGGGAAGTTTGACGGGCAGATTGTGCCTGTTACCACCCGCTTTCAAGAGGTGGATAAGCAAGGCAACAAGATTGGTGAGGAACAAACGATTACTGTCACGAAGGATGATGGTATCAGGGCGAACGCAAGCTTGGAGGGAATGGCAAAGCTGAAGCCAGCTTTCAAAACAGATGGCACATCTACGGCTGGAAACTCGTCTCAAATCTCCGATGGTGCAGCTGCAACACTGATGATGCGCCGCTCTACGGCTACTGCCCTTGGGCTTTCTGGTTCCATCATAGGGAAGTGGGCTGGGAGCTCGATAGTCGGATGCAACCCCGATGAAATGGGCATTGGTCCGGCGATTGCTATTCCGAAGCTTCTTGCACAAACAGGGCTGACTACCGATGACGTTGGGCTATGGGAGATCAACGAGGCGTTTGCCAGCCAGGCAATTCATTGCGTGAGGGAGCTTGGTCTTGAGAAGAAGTACGAGGAGGGCAAGGTGAATCCGAATGGCGGAGCTATTGCACTGGGACACCCGCTCGGTGCTACTGGGGCGAGGATGGTGGCAGATTTGCTGCCGGAGATGCAGCGTCAGGGCCTGCAGACGGGAGTTGTGAGTATGTGCATTGGGACCGGTATGGGAATGGCTGGATTGTTTGTTAGAGAGTAGGTATGTAGTGCTACATAGATGAGGCATATATTGTATTTAGGCCCGAATTATTGTTCAAATATGAGGTTCATGATGCCAGCTGAGTACGTCCAGTGGGCATAGAACGATTAGGATTGTACAACTCCAGCTGTTCAAATGCTGCCCAGTGGTGTGGAAGCCAACTCACAAGCAAACAGGCAAGCTTGGGCTGATGATAAAAATAAATAAGCTAGATGCAAGCAATCTTCCCTTGGAGTCGTACCGATGACGGCAAAGTCGGTCCATCCGTATATTACGAGATACAGCATAGCATGCCCCTTCCCATGCTTCCCATGCATGAAAAACAAATTGGTTGTGAGAGCGGTCAAGCAAAATATAGTCTATAATAGCACCGATCGACGACTTTGGTACTGAACAGTACAGACCGGCGATGTGATAGCTCAAGGCGCATAAGATAAACATGGCATCCCATCGCGAAGCTCAGCCATCGGCGGGCCTAGCAGCAGTTTAGACCGGTTTCATTCCTAGCTGTGATATATGAAGCTAATGATAGCTTTTATTGCCGTGTGACATTAACACCGGCGTCCCGTGTTTGTCTGCTGTGAAATGTTGTGCAGAGAGATGCAATGCAAGGCTGAGCACAAATGCAGGACACCGATGCGCCGTCGTCCCCTGCCTCGGATGATCTTTGTCGCTTATTTTTGGTGGTGACATGGATCCGTTCTGCCATCAATCTTAGCGGGGGGAGCTATGAAGCACCCATGACAACCTTGACTTCACATCGTTCACTATCCCAACCGGCAGCATTCACCCTTCATCCTCCCTCCCTCTTACCATTTTCGCCCAGGGCTCATGCCGGCAGACGTGTCATAAAACCAATGGTCTGAGCTAATTGTTGCTCACGTCTGGGAGCTGTTGGTGGCATTTTTGGTGACGACTTTGGGCCTGGCTCTATCGCGCTGTAAGTGATGGATCATATTTGATGGATGGCATTGGAACAGCATGGCGTAGCAACATCGGGCAGTGGCACAGCATTGTGTCGTTCGCCTGCCCTTCTGACTGACATCGGGCCTTCCGCTCGATGCTCTCCCCAGTGAACATTCCAGAACGGCAATGTCGCACAAGTTGGTCAATGTGTCATTCACTGACGATTTGTATTGTTTAGATTCCCTCGCCTTTGCCAAGCAAATCAGCCAAAGATGGCCAGCAATACGGAAGTATGTATTGTCTCAGCTGCCCCGTTTCTCCTTGATTTTCAGTTGTCGCTTTCCAATGATCTTTGGCATTCCCTCTTAATTTCCTCTTTGGGCGCTTTGTGGCTTGATACTAGTGGTGTCAAGGCGGGCATGACGCACGCGCAGCATCGCCAGGTACCAAGCTTGGGATGCGTCAACCTTAATTTCTGTCTCCGCGCGTACCGCTCCCTCGCCGCCTTTTGGGACAGGATGTGTGCCAGCTGGAGAGAGGTGGTAATCATGCCGTCTTTCGTTGCCGCCAATCTGACAAGTCTGGCGGCGGACCGAGTCACGCGAGTGCGACTTATGGTGTAGCCAATATGATCTTGGCCCAGCCCTGACATCGTCTTTATTGGAAGTGTGTATCCAGCCACTGTACGCCGGCGACGGCTGGTGAGGCAGACCGGTGATTGATTTTCTGGGTAACGGCGGTACGCCATCATCGTTACCGCGTTTGGAATGTCGATCCATCACTCTTCGTTGCTGTCTCTCTATCAAATTCCAATTGGGAACGGGGACCTGCCTCTTTTCACTCTGCAGCCGTCCAGGCCGAGTCACATATACCCCACCTGCAATACAAAACCCAAAGCTGTCGATAAGACTGCTATTGTAAACGCGCACAAGGAAATAGCTCGATGAGAGGTTGTGTGTTGTCCAATATCCCGTTTGGTATCGTCTCGTTTGGCACCACCTCGTTTGACATCGCGTGGTGACGCTGGGAATCGTTGTGCTGTGGGAGGTGTTCATGGTAAAGTTGCGCGCGCACCACCCAGAAATTCATTTCACGGCGCAAACTTCCTAGCAGCTTCCATCCATGTCAACATTGCCCACAATGAACCTCCTTCAAAGTGGTCTGAGGAAGACCAAGGGTGATAAACAATATAACGGACCTCCTCGCCGTAGCGGCGCAAGATTTGTTAGTAAAGCATCACTGACCTTGGAAACTATCCACGAACAGAACCGACTCAACCTCCAAAAACGCGATAATGGAAAGGGAAGCATCAAAATACCTGATCCGGCGCCTGGGCCTGCCGCGAAAGGAAAGCCAAGATTGCTGTTGATGGGCCAAAGAAGGTTGGATATGATGATCTTTAGAAACAAGCTTAAAATACTAATTTATCATAGGAGTGGAAAATCTTCCATATCAAGTGTCGTCTTCCACAAGATGCCGCCCAATGAGACACTCTTTCTCGAATCCACAGCCAGGATACACAAGGACTCCATGCAGTATGACCCCCATTTAAGACAAAGAATTTCTCACTAATATGTTCTCCAGCTCTTTCATGGACTTCCAAGTCTGGGATTTCCCAGGGCAACTCGAATTCATGGACCCCTCCTTCGACGCCGACGCCATCTTCGGTGAGATCGGCGCCCTAATCTGGGTCATCGACGCCCAAGACGACTACCTCGAAGCCATCTCCCGCCTCAACATCACGATCATGAACCTCGCGCAATCCTACCCCGCCATCAACATCGAGGTCTTCATCCACAAAGTCGACGGTCTAAGCGACGACTACAAATTCGACCTCCAGCGGGACATCATCCAGCGGATCCAAGATGAACTCTCCGACCACGGTTTCGACAACGCGCCCATCACTTTCCACCTAACATCCATCTACAACCACAGCATCTTCGAAGCCTTCAGCAAAGTAATCCAGAAACTCATCCCCCACCTCCCCACCCTCGAAGCCCTCCTAAACGACCTCTGCCGCTCCTGCCGCTTCGAGAAAGTCTACCTCTTCGACGTCCTCTCCAAGATCTACGTCGCCACCGACTCCTCCCCTCTCGACATGAGCAGCTACGAGATCTGCTCAGACTACATCGACGTCATCGTCGACATCTCCGAGATCTACGGATGGGAGAGGCCCGCGGCGTATCTGGAGCAGCTGGAGGGGCCCCCGTGGAATAGGTCGCTCGAGGATCAGATGGGGTGTCGGGATGCGGAGAGCGCGATTGTGTTGAAGGATATGAAGAGGCCGATTATGTTGAGGGAAGTGAATAAGTATTTGGCGCTTGTGGCGGTGATGAAGGAGGGGAGCTATGAGAGGATGCCGCTTGTGACGATGAATGTGGAGACTGTGGTGGCGGGGTTGTTGGAGGTGTTTGAGGTTACGGGTGCGAGGCGGTAGGTGGGTCTGTCCGGTCTTGTGGTGGAGGTTGGGGGGGAGGTAGTTTCGAATTTCAAAAGTTCGAGGGCGTCGATGGGGGTGTGGATAGGATAGGGAGGGAGGGGTATATCTTCACGACAGGCGTTCTGGGTCTGGGTCGTGTGCATTAGTTTCTCTCAGGTCAGATTTCAAGAAAACAACACAGATAAATGTGACCATATCACCATAACATTCACTTGCACATTGCCATTAAATCAGGAGAGATGTATATACATGCAACAAGTTCTATTCTCATTAAACACATTCCACTACAAAGTATAAAGATTACTCGACGACGCCTGCCATTATCAACAGTGACGCCATTCCCTTTTATTCCCTTCCATTCCCGGGCCCATTCTAAGAAATCCCTATGCACCCACAATCCACCGAGCCCGTAAATCAAAATCCACGCAATGCACAATACAATCTAATTCTTCATAACACATCCCCACTTATCAGTGAAAAGAGGGAGACATCTAGAACGCAGCAACAACAGCCATGATAGCAGCACCGAACGCAAGTCCAGCACCCGCACCAGCAGTAGGAGCCGCACCCGTAGCCGCACCAGTAGTCGACCCAGCAGTAGGCGCAGGCGAGACAACAGTCCCGTTACCGGTAGTGCCCGATCCGCTACCGCTGCCGGAACCACCACCGACAACACCGCCAGTCGAAGCGCCACCAGATGGAGAAGCGCTACCAGCACCACCAGCAGCGCTGCCGGATGAGGAAGCACTGCCAGCACCAGAGCCAGAGCCAGTACCAGCAGCGCCGGTGGGGGCGGCACTTCCAGCACCACCGCCGACGGCAGTGCTAGCGTTTCCGGCAGCGCTGGATGGGACGGCGATGAGAGTAGACGAGGCGTTTGCAGAGCCGGAACCAGCAGCGACGCCGCCGGCGCCGGAGTCAGCGCCCTGGGTTGGGGTCAGGGTGCCGCCGCTGGCGACGATGCTGCTAGGTGCCGCCTCGGTGGAGGAGGAGGAGGAGGCGACGTCCTTGGCGGAGGTGGCGGGGGTGGTAGTGGTGGTGGTGTCGGCGGATGGGCAGGAGAGGTCGAACAGCGGGGTTGTGCTGAGGGTGGTGCCTACGACGCCGAAGCTGGGGCTGGGGGTGTTGGGGTAGGAGTCCTGGAGGGTGTACCAGTATGTGTTGATCTTCCCGAGGGAAGGGCAGGCGACCTTGTCCCAGAAGAACTTGGCGTTCGCGAGACTGGCTTCGGCTTGGCCGGAGACGGGGCCGGAGACAGGCCATCCGGTCTCGGTGATCCAGACGTCCTTGCCGCCTGCGGCGCCGACGGTGGCGTCGTAGGCGTCGAAGAAGAGCTGCGGGCCGTTGTCGATGCCGTTCGCCATCGAGGTCTGGAAGTAGGGGTAGGCGTCTACACCGAGCCAGTCGACGGCCTGGATGACAGCGCTGTTGGAGCCGTTCACCCAGTCATTCCAGGTATCGACGTGACCGATTGGAGTTCCCGAGAGGGCGGTGCCAGCGATAGCCTGGCGGACTTGGCCGATGTAGGAGACGAGGTCGGCGGGCTCGGCGCCGTAGCCGGACTTGGCGGCGATGCCGGTGGGGGAGAGGCGGTAGAGGTCCTCGCTGCCGACGGAGAGGCCGGTGACGCGGCTGGTGAAGTCGGAGCCGTATTGCTCGATGGCGCGCTTCAGGGCGGCGATCTCGTTGTTGATGCCTTCTTGGCCGGCGGAGGCCCACATGCCGAGGAGGAGGGTGGTGTCTGCGGCGATGGCGGCGGGGATGGCGGAGATGGGGTCGTTGGCGGTTCCGCCTTGCTGGTTTGGCTGTTAGTGTGTGTTTTTCAATGGGAGGATGGGGGTTTGTGGTTTGGGTGGACTTACGATCATGGTGTAGAGACGGGCAGAGTTGAAGCCGGTGACACCCACGAGGTTCTTGGCGGCGTTGAACTCATCCTGGAATCTCTGCTGGTCCCTGATGGAGCCATCACTGTTTGTAGATCCGTAGTTGAATCCCTGGTGGACGGCCGAAGCAGTTGCCACGAGCGAGGCGAGGACAGATGCAGTGGTACGCATCTTGGCTTCTTGTCGAGTGTAGTAACGACTGTGTAGGTTTTGTTATGAAAGTTGGAACGAAACGATGTCCAACGATGTCTTTTCAGTGAGCGTGAGCTGCGTAGGGAAAGATGAAGGAAGGAAAGAGAAAAAGGGAAGGGAGACGCGGCAGGTCGGCCTTCTTAACCTACTAGTTCCGGAGTTTTCGCGGGGACAAAGACGAGTGGGAAAGAAGGAAAGAGTGGAAAGAATACTGGACCTCGTATCCCCACTGTTGACGTTGGCCAGCAGCGGTGGCCAGCGGTGGCCCAGGCAAGGTCGGGAATAAGGATGGGGAGGTGGGAGGAGGTCGGAATGTGGATGGATGTGGGTGGGGGAAGTGGGTTGGGAGACGTTACTCTATCGTATCCATTTTATTTTTATCCATTCTTGTTATCGGGAATCCATATTGGGACGATAAAGATCCCGATTCAGGCCGCGGCAGGGGTTACCAAGGTACCCATTAGGAATAGTTTGTGTTAGTCAACAATCAACAACCATCAAAGCTTGGGACAAACAACCCTTCTTTCACCCTCCTTTTCTTATTAGTCCTGTTAGTTCTATTTAGTGTTGTTGCTATTTTCAGGGTGGCCATTTACAGTAGCTGGTTGTTTAGTTTAGCTGTTTAGGTGCCTTTTTCGAATAATTCTCCCATGTTTCCGTGGTGGGGATTGGGACTTGGTCACCAAATCGGCCAAGACCGCGCCCTGGCCTCGTTGTGGCCCTGACTCGATTGGCTCATCGTGTTTGGTGTGTCCCGTGACGTCATATTCGTCCCTTCCTCGGTTCTTCCGTCGTCGTCTGCCCTCGTATGGCTATATGGGTATAACGGCTATATGCTGAATGTGAATGTTGCATACAGTACAGTTCCCATCAATGGCAATAAACATAAAATAAAACTACTCAATAAAATACATATCCAATATCCGTCACATAAGACATTCCCACTCCAAAGCCCCCTTTTTGTTTCAACCAACCCGCCCTGTCTCACTCCTCCCAACCCCCATAGGTTGCCCCGAACAACGAACCAGAACCAAAAGCAGGAATCTAGAACCCAAACAACCCTCTCTGGTACCAATAACACCATACCGGCCTAAAGAGTCCCGAGTGGGTCATGCTCAGCCCAGATCCCCACCGCCCAAAACCGGCACGCAAGGAACCCCAACTACCCGATTGGCGATCGGCGTCCCTTTACCCTTCCACACCCACAAAAAGCAAATCACGTCACGTGCGAAACCCGAAATAAACGCGCGTCCTGACTCGTTGGGAAATGTGGTCGCGCTCGTTTCCCCGTTTGAAGAGAAATTTCTCTCTCACGATAAGGGAAAGCGCGGCGCTTGTTTTTGCGATATGACGGAATTGGGAGAAAGTGGTGGAAAAATGATGGGATGGTGTGAGAGAAGGTTGCTTAGCCGTGCAACAAACGGGTTGGTTGCTGCGCCTACTGGAGTGGAGTTGTGGTTATGAATAAGTGGACGGGGGTTACGCAAGCCAAGGGGATGCCGCTGTGGTGGGGAGGGGAGGAGATCAACTTCAGTCCCACGTTATGTAGACGCCTCTCTCTTCATGAGTGATCAGCTATGGTAACCGCCGTCACTGCCGCATACATACCCTCAGGACCATACAGTAAACGCGGTGGAGTATACTGTAACACAGATCACCACTGCCTTTCTCACGGATAAAACGAGCGGTTAAAAGGGCGCCAAAAGAGTGCAGATAATAGTTCATTTTTATATAATTCCCCCCCGTAGATGCGTGTCAACAAAAATTTGTTCTCATTATGCCCAATCTCTCCCTCCCTCCCTCCATCCATCCATCTCGTTAAAAATCGTTAAAGCGTTCGTTCCGCGCCGTGAACTCCGTGGCCTGCGCGTTGTCCTCCATTCCCACCTCACCCATCAGCATCACCGTGCTGCCTATTGCCCAGCTCCTACTTCTCGCCCCAGCCCCACACCGTAGCGAGGAAGTGTCCCATATTCACCCTCTTACTCTTCATATCGATCATCCACGGGTGCTCCAGCATGCGCCACGGGCTCGCGCGGCGGTTTGGATCTTTCTCGAGGCTTTACGGGGTGTTCATTAGCATCTTCGCCATTTCTGTGACAATAAAGGGGTTACATACCAGCACTCAATGAAATACTTCATATTATCACTCCACTCAATCCCCCTCGACGGCTCATCCCTCAACTTCGGGATCGCCTGACTGACAATATACGTCAGGAGATCGATCGGCCCCGCACGCGGCTGCATCTCCGAGCCCTCCGGCGCGTCAGCCGGGAACGGGAACCTATGCTGCGCGACCTCCAGCAGCGTCACGCCCGTGCTCCACACATCGCTCGTAATAGTGTAGCTCTGCCCCGTGATGCGCTCAGGCGCCATGTAGTACGACGTCCCGATAAAAGTATCAGCAACGCCCTTGGTGCCGAACTCTCCGCTAACGCCGAAGTCACACAGCTTCACCATGCCGTTGCGGCATAGGAGGATGTTGCTAGGCTTGATGTCGCGATGGATGATCTTCTTGCCGTGGAGGTATGTGAGGCCGTTCAGGACGCCCTCGGCGATCTTGCCGAGGACTTTCTCGCCGGTGCGGCCGCCGAGGCGGCGCATTTCGCGGTAGATGGAGTCGAGGGACCCGCCTTCGCAGAACTCCATGGCGATGCAGATGGTGGCTGTGGAGGGCTCGACGAAGGCGCCGTAGTAGGCGCAGATGTGTTGGGAGGCGCATTCTTTGTTGAAGGAGAGCTCGCGGAGGATTTGCTTCTTGACGTCGGGGTCGGGGTTGGTAGTGATGATCTGTTCGTGTTAGCTGAATGTATGCAAAGATCCTATTAAAAAACACACCTTCAGTGCGAAGACCGTCTTGCCACCCTTCAGAATACATCGCGTTACAGCGCCACCAGCTCCCTCTCCCAAACTGCCCAACTCAATAACTCTCTTCTCCATATGGGCAATGCGCCATCCATCATCCTCTAAACTCTCCACATCCAGTGTCCTCGCCCTCTCCAAGGTTGCCTGGTCATACTCAGGCAGCCCACCCATGCTCCCATCCCTCTCCATCCCAACCCCGCCCTCACTAGCATTAGAATACGACGACCCTGCTGCTGACGCTGGGTCGGGCGTCCCCTTCGGCTGGTTGAGCATCCCATACTGGCTCGCAAAGCTCAGCGCGGAGTACTGGCTTCCAGCGCTTGTCGGTCCGCTCATCTTGCCATCGAGCGGCCCGAAGCTTCCAGATCTTGAATGTGCAGCACTGCTCTCTGACCCACCGCTCGCCGAAGCCCCTTGTATTGCGCTGGGACGTCCATTCTTTAATGAGACATCGTAGGACTGTGTCTGCAAGCTTCCTTTTGGGGTAGCGAGCTGCAATTTAGGGAGACCAGGGCGGCCAGTAGGTCGAGCAGTGGGCGGGTGCGGCGACGAGGTTTGGAGAGAAAGAGATGGGGTTTGGAGAGAAAGAGACGGGGTTTGGAGAGAAAGAGCCGGGGTTTTGAGAGAAAGAGCTGGGGTTTTGAGAGAGAGGGAGGAAAGGTCGGGCATGGAGTTCAAGGGGCGTGCATTTGGTGACGGAGGGATGGCGAGGCCCAGTCGAGGAGGTCGACCGGTTGTATTGCGGGAGCCAGGAATCGGAGGACGGAGGAGTGGAGCCGGATTAGACATGTATGGAGCGTCCTGATGTGACTGTTGGGGGCTGATAGCAGGATACTACGACTGTTAGCGTGTGCTGAATGGAAAAGGGGGAAAGGCAAACATTTGGTCGAGATATTGATAGTGAGGCCGGCAACTGAGGAGGAGCTGGCTGGTAATGAGCAGGCGATGGGGATGAGACTTGAGGAGCCGTCCCTGCCGTTGGCATTTGGTCCTGCATGAGGTATGTATTGAAATATTTGGAGGTCACACAAATAAAGTATTGTTTGAGCTTCTGTTGGTCTCGGATATCGTCTAAGAAATGTGCTCGGTGTTGGAGATGTCCCTCAAAGCCGTAGTAGTTGTTGTCTTGGCGAAGCTGCCAAATATTTCAAGCTCGCACAAGTTTGTACAGGCTAAAGTCGTGAATATAGTTCGCAGATATCGGTATTGGTAACGATCGTGGGTGGTCGTGAGAAGCTGTTGTCGTCTCTTGTGTCGAGGTGTGGATTGGGCAGCGAGAGTGTAGGGGTCGCCAATACTTGAGGATGGCGGCTTCTGTGTTGGTTGGAGAGGGTCTGTGACAGGGTATCGACGTGGTATTGGTCCGCAAAAGGGGTATCACAACCGGTATGAATCAGAGACTACCCCGAAGGACGCTTGTTGTCTTGAATAGCGTCGAGTCGAGCCGCGCGTAGAGCTGGAAGTAAGACTGAAGAGTGGCGTCCGTGAGCGGGCGGGCTGTCAGGGCCAATAAGGGCGTTTATCAATTGAGGGGTTACCGGTGCACGTGATTTTGGCTGATGTTGGATATTTGCTGAAACGGTCAACCAACAAAGTCCCAGATTATTATTTGAAATTGTAAAATTTAAGGGTCAGTTCTCACGTATGAGGTAGTATCACAATAAATCGAGATTCGATGGCTTTTGCATCCGAAACTCGTTGCAGGACGAAATGCTGTGCGTGTACGATACCCCTGGCACACCAACCCACCACTAAACTAAAGCTTGTCCTATCGGCGTTATCATAGGCGCCGGGCTAAGCGCCGCATTCCAAATTTTGGACCCAGCTTTTCCACCACGGAATAATCCAACGAATAAGACCATATATCTCTCAAACACCCCGAAACGCACAAATATGGGGGCTAAAGCTGTCACGGACGTGCATGAGAGTGATGCCAGTTCCGAGGAGGACGTATTAGAGAGCTTAAGTGAGCATTCCGAAGATTCGGATTCTTTGGATAGCACGAGCTCGAGGAAACGACGCCGTGTGGCTCCCGTAGATAGCGATGGAGAGGAAGAGGTCCCGTTATCTACAGTTGCAGTGCCATCCCGCATAAAATCCAGCAAACCGGCTTCAGTTGCTAGCAAAGCTGCTCCTGTCCCAATTCTCGCTCCCGTCGATCAAAATACTACGTTTGACTCTCTCGGACTCAAGCCATGGCTAGTCAACTCTTTAGGTTCAATGGCGATCCGCCGACCAACTGGAATTCAGAAAGGATGTATACCAGAAATTTTAAATGGCAGAGATTGCATCGGAGGGAGTAGAACCGGTTCAGGAAAAACTGTTGCATTTACTGCACCTATACTACAAAAATGGGCTGAAGATCCAATCGGGATTTACGCCTTAATTCTCACGCCAACGAGGTCGGTCTCCCCCTTCTCTTGCTCTTGGCCTCAACTGACAGGACAGGGAACTTGCTCTCCAGATTTACGAACAGGTCAAAGCCATATCGTCGCCCCAATCCCTAAAACCGATCCTCATAACCGGCGGCGTAGACATGCGCCCCCAAGCACTCGCGTTATCTGCCCGCCCGCACATCGTAATTGCTACTCCCGGCCGGCTCGCAGACCACATTCGAACTTCAGGAGAAGACACAATTATCGGACTACGCCGCGTCAAAGTGGTCGTTCTCGATGAAGCGGATCGACTTCTCGCCTCTGGAAACGCAGGCTCCATGCTCCCCGCCGTGTCCGAGTGCCTCTCCGCCCTCCCCCCCGCAAGCGACCGCCAAACCCTCCTTTTCACCGCAACTGTCACCCCCGAAGTACGCGCGCTCAAGGACCTGCCGCGTGCGCCCGGCAAGCTCCCCCTATTCATCTGCGAGATCGACGCCGCGAACCCGCTCGCGCTGCCTGCTGGCCTGCAGCAGATGCACCTAAGCGTCCCAGTTACGCACCGCGAACATTACCTACACATGCTCCTCCTGACCGAGGCGAATGTCAACAAGTCCGTCATCATCTTCTGCAACCGCACCGTCACGGCGGATTACCTCACGCATTTACTGCGTCTGCTCGCGCACCGCGTCACGGCGCTACATTCGAAGCTGCCGCAGCGACAGCGCACAGACAACCTGGCAAGATTCCGTGCTAGCGCGGCGAGGATCCTGGTCGCGACGGATGTGGCGGCTAGAGGTCTTGATATCCCGGAGGTTGGACTAGTGGTTAATTACGATGTGCCGCGTGATGCGGATGATTATATCCATCGAGTTGGACGTACGGCTCGTGCGGGAAGGAAAGGTCAGGCTGTTACGTTGGTGGGACAGAGGGATGTGGGGCTGATCAAGGCGATTGAGGAGAGGGTTGGGAGGGATATGGAGGCGTGGGAGGAGGAGGGGGTTAATCTCGAGACGAGGGTGTTGAAGGATGCATTGAAGGTTGTGGGTGAGAAGAGGAGAGAGGCTTGGGTGGAGATTGAGGAGGGTAGGGAGGTTGGAGGGAAGAGGAAAACGGGGATGCGTAGGCTAGCGTGATAGGCTGGTTGATTTGAATTCTAGAAACCCATACAACATCACGGATCATCAGGTGGCAATTACTGTGTGTGAATTCTGACATTACATGGCATGAAGCAAGGAAGATTTTGTGCATTTGTGTCTCCCATGAGGTATCAGCGCTAAAAACGGATTGCCCATTGAAGCAATGTTATAATATTTCGTTGGTACTCGTGCCACCCACATGGATAACTCGTCACGGCACCACAAGACGCGTAGACTGGAGAGATTGGTAATCGCCAAATGATTCTGTCTTTATTCATGGACTCGATTTATGTCATTGCCGGAATCGAAATGGTGGCAATAGTCCAAACTTTCCCCCCTTGAGAAGAAGTAAAGCCAGTATAGGTAGTTCCTCCAGACACGCCCAGAGTACTTCCAAAGGTCGGGTCAGCTTCCGCTAACGTGATGACAGTGTTTCTGTACGTCTGGGGGGCAATTGTCCCCGAGCAGCCATTATTGCATTCGGTTCCAGTTCCGTAGCTATTTAATTATTAGAAAGAGCTGTAGATTTGGGGAATAGAACGAACCCTCTCATAAATGGCCCAGAATCATAAGCGTAAGTGCTCAATAGTGCACCAGTAACGGCATTTGTTACAGTTCTGCATAAGTTAGCTAAATATTGCATGTTCAGAGGTAAGAAATACATACTGAGTCCAAGTTTTCTGGTTGGATTCGAGTTTATACTCAATCTTAACCTGATCCGACCCAGAAACTACTCCCGCAGTCCCATCTAGCTGACCGAACCACCCAAACACACTAGCACGTACGCACCACTGTCCTGTCTTTGCTCCACACCAGGAATTATCCGGCCATGATTCAAGAGTGGTTTGTACCAGATCGCCAGTGCCGTTGGACATTCCCGGCCAGAGGAATAGCACTCCATTCTGGACTGGGGGTGCGGCACCAGGAGTTAAAGTTGTAACGGCATGGATGATAGTTGACTTTGATGGGCCTAGAGACAGTGCGCCACCCCAGGTGTCACGTCTTATGAGAGAAGCGGCATTTGCTGTTGCAGCAAGCAATGCTACGAGAGAAGTTCCGATGTAAACCATGATGATGGTTTAGAAACTGAGCTGGGAACTGGGAGCGTGGTGTAGATCGGCATTTTGGCGGAAGATGCACGTATTTTATAACAAAAAAAATAACATTGTCAGATGAAACATGGAAATGATTTCCCGGGACGGAAATTCTCAAGCTTTAGGATGCCAGACTTCCATCAAGTAAGATTGGTCGAACCCATGTTGAAACGGAGCCAACCCCGCAAAACACAATTTGGATCCCCGGTCCGCTTAAATATGCTTAATCTACATGCCGCAAAACTAGGGGTAGGATTGGACGGCAATTGAGATATACAAGGTGTGTGAGGTCTCATTGGCGGCGAAATTATGGTACAGTGCTTGTTTAGTCCCGAAAGGCAGTCTGGGAATTTTTCGTTATTGAATTAATTATATCACAAATTTATGATAAAGCCGTTCGTTGACAATAAATCACTCAGAGTGAAATTCGTCAACCACGCAGAAAAAAGATCGAATTCCAAAGAGATAAAATAATTAATTGATATTATCCCACGTCGGTTTAGCTATCCAGAGCTGTAAAACAATAGTAACATAAGAAGCAGGCTTCCACGCCTTTCAATGAGGCGTGTCATCATGCACCTGGGACTACCCCGCATAATGCTTGATATCGATACCGATAAGCAGGTACCGAGTCCACACCAACCCCTCATTTGGTTTTATGGCCAACTCCATTTTCTATCAATTGTATATGCCTTTCACGATTCTCTCATAAACAATACTGACGATGGCAAACGAGCCCTCAATCTCAATCCGAAAGTCTATCCGTTGGGGAGTATGTTCTGAAAACAGCCCACACCCACACCCACACCCCCGTCCCTGACTCTAGCTAAGCATTTACGTAGGACGATGCGGCTTTCGAGGATACTAGGTATGAGCTTCGTCCTCAACATTTGAGGTTAAATCGTGTGGACGCCCCGCTCATCTCCAGATAGTACTCTCGTCTTGACGACCGGCCCCAGACGTTACGTCGACCTCAGGGTCTACCTTCCCGAGAAATCAGAGGACGGATTATCAAACGCCGACGACGTACCTGCGCTGGACAGACTGGAGTGGGGATTCGCAGGGCAATCCAAAGGCACACCTGCTAAGTGGGACGGACCACGATTGGTGACACCAGCGCATGGCACATGGACGCACTGGGTCGATAGCCAGAAGCCGGACGGGTATGAAGATGATGGGTTTATGTACGACCAGCATGACGGTTTGACGTGGGAGAAGGGGGTCATGGAGTACCCCAAGACTGGGAAACTGACGCCTTATGAGGAAGTTTGGGAGGATTTTGCGCCGGCGAAGGATGCTGCTGGTAATATGATAGCGGTGACGCTTGTTTATACCGAAACCGGAAATAACGCGAAGGGGATGGTTATAAGGGTGGGAGACTGGATTCAGGGTATTTTGAGAGATGCTGCAGGTAGCATAACTGTCGAGAGGTGGCGCTACGAGGTAAGTGTATCCGTGAGAATAATTATTTGATTTTCTGACTTGTTGTAGACGGCGTCGAAATCGACGGAAGGGTGGAAACGTGTGGTTCGCATCGGGAGTGGGGAGCTACCTTGTCAGAGACTCTTTGCCTTGGATAACTTGACGACCGTGGAGGGATCGGGTTGGACCATATTAAAAGATGATGATGCTTTATAATCTTGATAGAATTAATTGCTAAAGGCCCGTTTCATTGCTTGCAAGAGCCATTTTACAAACGAACACAGAATTCTTTTAAGGCAGCATAAGCTCAGAGTGGCTAATAATATTAAGCAAGCCTCTAACATACACATCCTAGGCAATATTGATACTTGCAACCCAAACAACCAAAAACCAGTAATCCAATGCCTCCGTTCCTACCTTACCCATAGATCATAAACCGTTCATTCAACCATTGAAGCCCATACTCCGCATAGCGATACATTTGCTCGTAACAACCCAAGACTCACGCCCCATAAATCCCCAACCCAACACCCTCCCCCGCCGCCATCCTCAACTTCTTAGCTCTCACCTCCTCATCGTCGGGCAACCTCTTCCTCTTTGGCACACTCGCACCCTTCGTCACGCTTCCAAAAATCTTCGCTTGTAATAGTGCTCCCTTCTCCGTCGCCTCATTCAACCCCGGGCTCGCAGCAACCTCAAAACTCTCCCTCGGGTCGCGGCGCAGCATAGCTGACGCAGCAGCGCTCGCCTGGCTCTCCTGGACATCGTCGCTCTCTTGTTCTTCCGTGTCATCGCTATGTCTAGTCTCTTGCGACGGATGCGTTTGTGGGTGGGCGTAAGATGCTAGCTCTTCCGCGTCCGAAGCTGAGATAGTCGAGTCGCGACTCTTTCGGCGCTTTTCAGTGCGCCCATGGGGGAGCGCTGTGCGCGGGGGTTGTGCAGGTGAGAAGAAATCCTGGTTTGTGCGGTAGCGTGGTTCAGACTGGGGGACGAATTGGACCGAAGGAAGGAGGTGCTGCGATTGACCCGAGTTTCGCACGGGTGTTGAAGGGAGAGATGACAGGGATTGCACGTTTCTGCTATGCTTCACGTGGTTATTGCCCCTGTGCGTAAAGCGTGTGCTAGTTGGTGTTGAAGGTGCCGAGTTTTGGTCATTGAGAACGCGGTCAGCAAGGAGGAGAGTTGCGAAAGAGTCTTGGCTGTCATGGTGATGGATCGAGTGCGGGGTGTGTTTTGGCGTGGGCCGAGTGTATTGTGGGGTAGTTGGGAAGTTTTGCGATTGAGTCCGAGGTGTAGTGGCAGGCGCATAGAGCCCCCCTGGTGACCTGAGAAGGCGCATGTGCTCGCGGTTCTCGCGGATGCGTCCAACGTAGCGGTGATTTTCGGACAAAAGGTCGCTGATGTCCTCTTCCTTCTCTGCGATGATTGCCTTGGCGCGGTTGAGTCGTCGGTTAATGAGCGCGTTCTCCTTTTCCATGGATTCGCAGTATGCCTTCATTTCGGCAATATAGCGAGCGCTGGCTGAAGGCTGCTCTGGGGGCTGCGATGATGCTTCTCGGCGAGCCAACTCAGTAGCCTGTAGAATCTCCACTTCGCGTCTAGTCATCTCGTGCTCCACCTCCATGCGCTTTGTTGCCTCCTCTGTCTCAATTACTAGAAGGCTATGCTGCAATTTGTAATGCGCAGCCGCCATACGGGCTTCGTGAACTTCTCCATCTAGCCTTGAGTTCTCATTGAGGGCCGCCTCAAGCGATTCGCGCAGTTCAGTAGCAGACGCAGTGGCTATAGGGCTCGCTGTGATAGGCAATGGCCTGCCGGCCCCTCGTTTAGCGTCATACGAGACAGTTGGCGGTGGTGAAGAGAATATGGCATGCGTTGGAGTCGCATCGCGGTCAAAGGCAGAGCTTGGCGATCGACGCTTCGGAGGTTGTGATGACGGAGGCGGCGTAATGGAGGATTGAGGCGGCGGAGAGCTGTACTTTGGTCGCTCAACGCTCTTGGGGGGAGGAGCTGGTACGCTGCATGTATTGAAAGAGGTCGGGGGTGAGCTTGGGTTAGCGACTAGCATTGAAGTCGTTGGTGACCCGATGGCAGCTTTGGCGATATCCGAGTCCGATGGCAGCGTCGCATGGTGGGGTTGAGGGGTAGTCGGAACCTCAATCTTCGCCGTATCTTCAAATTGAATTGATTCAGTCATGGTGACGAATGGCCAATGCGATGGTAGTATGGGTGGAATGCGTGCAAACGTCGCTGTCGTAGACCGAGTTGATTGATTGTGAAACGATGATAGGTGACAGGATAACAGTTCGGTGATCAAGCACGTAGCTGGGCTGGCAGATAGGTGTCTGTCGCCTCACTGCTGCGACAACAATGCGAGTGTCCTCAACTAGCAAGCGACTGTGGTGTATGTTATATAGAGTGGCGATTGCTTCACATCGATGGTTTTTGCCGTTTGCGACGGGAACAATCAGAATGGCTATGGTCGATAATCAAAGAGGTTGGACTATTACGCTAGTGCCCCACGCTAAAATGCGGACCGTTGCTCTTGACAACCCAGACTACCGAAGTCACCTGACTGTCTCTCCCGAAGATCCCCCAGACCCTGGATTTTTAAAAGTGACATGGGTAGGGGAGATTCACCTCCTATATGACCCCTATTGACCCTTCAGCCCTACTGGAAAAGCTGGAAAAGCTAACAATTTTTGTCGTTTGTTTCATGGATATTATCCTTCGTTTCAAGCAAGGCCCAACGCCGCAAACGATGCTTATGCTTTGAGCTTTAACGCAGACAAGAAGTATCATACGAAATGGGGGACGTAAACAATTCGCCAGTCGCGTCGACGCGCTCATCCATACCACGCCCGTCGAGGCTTCCGATCCCGTCACAATCGCTGCGTCAGTCGACATCGCGAAGCTCTCTAAGAGCATCTACAAATACTATACCAGTTGCCAGGCTACGCCCCAAGCAGTCAAGAGATGTGTTAGCTTCCACGCAGCCAACAAGCGCCAATGATCGAGATGTAGACACAGGCGTTCGTACCCCTCAGAAGGCGCCAGTTTTGCGGCCAAAACCTAGCAATAGTTCCTTCAAGGAACTGCAGTCGCGCTATGAACCAACCCTGGCCTCCGCCACTCAAAACGAAATTTCCGAAGATCCTGTACAAGCCGATCCAAGGAGTAGGAGACCACGGCCTTCCCTGTCCGAGAGAGTTCAAGAGACGCTCGCGCAAATACCGTCATCTCCAGTCGTCAACAGGCGGAAATCAAGTTTCTTTAACCCAGAAAGCCCAATGCGCCCACCTTCACGATCTACCAATGGATCCAGACCAGGCTCGAGCTATGAGAATGACGGGAAGATGAGGCCGCCATCTCGACAGACGGCATCGAGGCCCGGTTCAAGCGCGGGGTATAATAGCCAGAGCCAGGCAGTTCCAATCGACTTTCGAGCTTCAACGAATACATTCAAGCCTAATTTGCATACTCCAGTTAAACGGCAATCAATTCAATCTCTAAAAACCCCGAAGAGTGTTTCCTCTCTTCGACTTGCAGCATCATCGAAGACTCCTGGGACACCTAATCCAACCACTCCATACAAGGCACCTGCACCAGCCCTTGGGGTTAAATCTGGGAGCAAAACAGTTGGAAGGGCTGTACGCCCACGGGCATCAGTGACTAGTCTCTTCGATGAACAACCCTTCGAGCCTATCAAGGCGGTAGAGTCGAAAGCCCCAAGGAGTGTACGCCCTCGAGCATCGATTGGATCGTTTAGTAAGCCTGCCCTATCGGAACTTCCTAACGCGGGGTCTCCCAGGACAAGTTTTGGCATGAAGAAAGTATCGCCTACGTTTTCAAACGCTTCATCTACTAGTGCATCCACAATATCGCATGCGTCAAAAGAATCTATGACTACTGTTGGCAGCTCTCAAAACAAGGAGACGACCCCTAAGAAATCATCTATAGCTCTTAGAGAGCAGATTGCGAAAGCGAAGGCAGCGAAGAGGGCAGTGATGACCAAGACTGCGCCTGTCGCACAGTCTGAAGGGTTTGCAGAAGAGTCCCCTGTGATCCCATCCGGCACATTTGATTTTGGTCTTGAGGATCCTTTCAACCAGAATACTCAAGACCCAAGCAAAGGTCTCCTCCGCAAGCGCATCGATGGTGCTCGCACAGATGGCCGCCTTAATATCGCTGCTATGGGACTGAAAGAGATACCTGATGAGGTAATGAATATGTACAATCTTGAGAACATCAATAGCCAAGCCAGTTCATGGGCTGAAAGCGTTGACCTGACACGATTTGTTGCTGCTGACAACGAGCTCGAGACTATTGGGGATGATATATTTCCCGATATTGACCCAAGGGACTCGGCAGACGATGATGATGCTCGCGGTAATCAGTTTGGAGGCCTTGAGACATTAGATTTGCATGGCAATACTCTTATATCAATTCCCAGAGGCCTTCGAAGACTTGATATGCTAACTACACTAAACCTTGTAAGTGATCCATGTGATTTAGGTGACAAATCTAACGTTATTAGTCAAACAACAAGTTGCAAAACGACTGCTTTGAAATCATCTCACAAATTCCAAGCCTACGAGATTTGAAGATAGCCAACAATTTGCTATGTTCTGAGGCAAGCAGTGGGCTGCTTAGCCTCGTGAACCTTGAAGTTCTGGATCTACACAACAATCAACTGTCGTCTCTACCTGCGGGATTCGGCGACCTCATCCGCCTTCGTGTCCTCAATCTTTCTGAGAACACCTTTACATCCCTGCCATTTAACGCCTTTCAGCGTCTGCCCCTGACGGAACTTACTGCGGCAAACAACAAACTTTGCGGCACCTTGATACAATCGAATGCTGCTGAATTTCCTAAGCTTCGCACCCTCGACATATCTGGGAACTCCATCAAGTCCATCTCCTCTGGCTCGCTATCTCTCCCTTCGTTGCAAATCCTAACTGTATCTGCTAATCGCTTGACCCATCTCCCGAATATGTCGACCTGGGTATCGCTTCTCACGCTGTCTGCTTCAGGCAATTCGATTTCCGCTCTCCCCGAAGGATTTGTCAGTCTCCCAGTCTTGAAGACTGCTGATTTGCAGGGGAACGACTTGCGGATACTTGACGACAATATTGCACTCATGGATTCGTTGGATACGCTGTTGGTTAGTGGTAACCCTCTTCGGGAGAAGAAGTTCAGCGGCATGAATACCGCAGATCTGAAAAAGGTACTCAAGGGAAGGTTGGAACCGGAGGAACCCGAGCCAGTGCCGGAGACTATCATTGAAATCCAGAATAACGGATTCGGAGCCATAATTGTTAAAGATGATGACTCGGACACTGGAACCGAATACCTGGACGCACCAAGCACACCTACTCTTCCACGATCGCCCTCCGCAAGCGAATGGTCGATAAACACCACCCTGGGGATTCTAGACCGTTCGTACTCTCAATCATACTCGCTAAATCCGCTCGTCGCTGCGCAGATTGCGAGCGAGAACAAGATCAAGACGATGGAGCTTCACCACAACAGTTTTACCGAGATCCCAACAAGCATTGCATTCTTCGGTCTTACCCTGACTACACTTAATATGTCACACAATTCACTCACCAGTGACACCTTTATGAAAGATGAGATTGAGCTACCAGCGTTGAAGGAGTTGAATCTCAGCTCGAACACGTTCAGTTCGCTCTCTCCGATTCTGCGTTTGCTCTCTGCACCACGTCTTGAGAAGTTAGATGTTAGCTTCAACCGCCTCACAACGCTCCCCTTCCTTCGAGGGGCCTTTCCATTGCTGACAGCGGTGCTGGCGAGCAACAACACGATCCGTGAGGTGAGTGCACAGAATGTGACTGGATTACGGATATTGGACGTCGGGAGCAATGAATTAGAAAGGCTAGACGCACGGCTGGGCCTTGTTGAGTCTCTGCAGAGGTTGGAAGTATCGGGAAATAGGTTCAGGGTGCCGAAGCATACTATTCTGGAGAAGGGAACGGAGGCAGTGCTAGCGTGGCTGCGAGATCGGATTCCTGTCTCAGAGTTGGAAGAACTGAGTTGATGAGCGAGTAATGGGAGCTGTTTGAGTCCATGGCTGTGGTAATGTGGAGTAATTTAGGGTGGAATGGGATAGAGGCGTCGGTGATTAGGAGGTTACTGAAAGAGAATACCAGGGATGAAGGATGGGTCTAACTAGTATATAATAATGTATTAACTATTCAATAAGGATATTCGATAAAAGGTTGGTAGGGTGTCTTATACTTGGAAGTACGCTGCTTTTGAAACCATGATGAGTGATCTAACAACCAGACAACAAATGAATACCCAGGCCACTTTCGACGACCCGTCCGTTCGCACCCAGTCATCCAAAAGTCAAAAACATAAAGCCAAGCAAAAACTAAAACATACATCAGTATAAATTCGCTGGTGGTCACCCGCCAAACTACCAATCCATCGATCTCAAGTTTTTTCTTGCTTTTTACTTCGGTCGGTGACACCGGGGAAAAGGACGAGTATCTGTGTCTCAAGATTTTGAGGCAATTACGAGCCACCTCAATTATGTGGTGGGGACCATCTCGACAATGCAGATGCACGTCTCATATTGAGACACGATTGACTCGGTGTAGCACGACTTTGAATGGCCATGGGTGATCTAGGTGGTCCAGGTGACCTTGGTGAGATTGACTGTGTTATAAAGGCCTCATATTCCTTCGATATGTAAGTATTCCTTCAATATGCAAGCATTCCTTCCATATGCGGTGCGAGGATTCCTTCGACG
This sequence comes from Pseudogymnoascus sp. WSF 3629, assembly GCA_001662585.1. Lineage (NCBI taxonomy): Eukaryota > Fungi > Ascomycota > Leotiomycetes > Thelebolales > Thelebolaceae > Pseudogymnoascus > Pseudogymnoascus sp. WSF 3629. The sequence continues at coordinate 589,379 of KV454566.1, forward strand.
TAGGATCTGTCAATTCACTTGCTCAGCCTTAGTTTGGGTTCAATAGTAACGGCTTTTGGTGTAACAACGGATTACGTTATTGTATTAATTATAACCATTTCCTTCAAATTACCCTCCGTCAGCTGAAGTATTCACCACACAGGTATGCTTTCAAGTAAATCTCACTCTGTTAGACGACAGAGGATTATACAGAATGTGTGTGAATATACGCATGAGGCTGGGGCCTGAATTATCAAGGAGGATCACCTGTGTAACTCTTGACAGCCCCTCCTTAGCTCGTAGTACCTTCATGCTCGGCCTGCTAATGTGCTCCCCCTGATGCTTATCTCTAAGAAAATGGGTATATATAGGTCCTTAAGTCCAAAGAAAAAGTCCCCTTTATCCATCATCATTCACAATATTTTCAGATATAGTTTCTACAAAACAGAAGTTTGGGACCATAAAGATCACATCAACCATATCCTGAAATATCAGACACCCACCCCCAATAAGCACCATGCATACCAGCTTCATTCCCACTGCCATCGTCGCTATAGGCGCTGCCACGGGGGCCTCTGCCTCAGCAAGCGCTCCTCGCGCCGCCCTTCCTAAAGCCAATGAGTTAACAAGCGGAAACTGGTAAGTCTTATACGCCTAAACCCATATATCCCCTTTCATCTATAGCCTACTACTTATGCAAACAAAACGCCTACTAACTCCTTCGTCTTATCTCTTAATAGTGCCCCAGGAACCGGCAGTTATGAGCATCATTCAGCCTTTCTCGGCGACGTCACAATGAACGATGGTAGTCATTCCGTCTACTTTGCTGCTGGCCCGTGGGACTATTTCAGTGGCAAGACCAAAGAAGGTGGATACTGTACAGGCGATTGGTTAGGAAGATGGAAAGATGAGTCATCCATGTGTGAATTTGGACACAGCGGGTTCTAACGGTCGTCGTATTAAGTGCGTTAGACTTGTGAGGATTAGACTTTAGAGGAAATATCTTAACCGTTCTTCCTCACCAGCCATCTTCTGAGCTTCACGCTTCCTGTGTTTCTCCTCAGCTCGCAGCCGGGATTTTCAGCCTTCGCAGGAAATGATGTGACATAGGTACTGCGGGTATTACAGACAGTTTATGGAAGTCAGTGGAATGGTAGTAGATTTACTTGTTCTGTGTTGTTAGAGGGGATCCGCTTTTTTCACAGTCGTTACCTTTATTCATTCTATCCACTCGTTAGTAAACTATGCACGCAATAGGCGGATATAAATTGAGCATTGGGGGCCTCCTGATAACTTGTATAATCTGGACCTCGATGCTAAAAGGAAAATTTGATTATTCTCATTGATGGGTCTTCATTAAAGTCGTGGAAGGATTTTGGGTTTCCGGATGTCTCTGGTATTGGATTTTACAGGGCCACTTTCGACTGGAGCCCCTCATTACTTTATTCCACGGCAGGGGCGTATCTTATCCTTCCACCAGTCTTAGACGGCGTTGTGGGAACACTGAATGGCAAGCGCCTGCCTGCATTTGACATCACAAACCCAACCGCTGATGTCAAATCGTACCTTAAGAAGGGGGAGAACGTGGTAGAGTTCAAGGTATCATCCACGTTGAAAAACTCGCTGAAGCCAATATGGGATAACCTTCGAACAGCTGGTGGCGGTGTGGCGTCAAGTTAGGATTCTACGGGGAAACTGGGATTTGGACTCCAACATTACGGTCTGATCGGCGAGGTTCAAATTGTTCCGTATGGATTGGTGCCGATATTGTCCGTAAATCAGGGAGATAAATTATGAAACCAAGTTCTGGTCTATGTTGTGGTTGTGGAGAATTCTGAAGGCTGATATGGAGCAGCATTCTCCACCTCAGCACACGCAGCCTTGGGAGCCTAATGATTTCTAAGTAATCCCTGTTCTTCACCTAATGAAGCGATTCTGAACACAGTTGCTATTGGGACCGAAGTGATTGGTAATGCCTACTATCTCTGAATTTTAGACAGGCAGGTACGGCCCCGCTAAATTGAGTTTAGCCGCAGCTAATCCCGATAAGATGCTTATAGAGCAATACCCTAAAAACCCAATACCATCGGATTTCGGCGTAGTTTATTTTCCGAGCAGCGACCCGCGTCCAAACTTGTGTCTGACTGAGCAATACAGATCGTTGATTTCCTCGGCCTTGAGTAGACGTCCGAGGATCGGCGTATTTGTAATTCTCGGTATAATTTTACTGAGACGCCACAAAGCTCTCTAACTACCTACCACCGTTTAGGTATGGGATTGCACGGAATTGGAAAATATGCAACAGATTGTTATTATTTATCCGAAGTTGAACCAGTGAGTGACGATGACCTGTACTAGTTTACCATTACATCATTGTTGATCATTTCTCTACGATTACTTATGCACTTATCGTCTAAATAATAGTGCACCAATATAAACATATCATATATAAGAAAGTCCTCCTCGTAGCAGGTAATATATATTCATGGGCCTTCAATACACATCAACTCAACAAGACTGATAGAATTTGTGGAGTTTTCACTCTGTGCCCGGAGGGAAGCACGTGAGCCGTGCCTTCCAATCTTCACAACCACCACAAGAAGGACGAAGGACGAAGGATCACACTTTCCTAATTAGGAAGCAGACAGTTGTAGCTGCCTTCTGAGCTCAGCTTATTACACGTATATATAGTAGACACGGTAGCTAGATCAATAAAACATGCTTTCACGGATCACTGACTGAGGCCCTACCATTCTACGTTATAGATCGCTACTGACGCTGAAGTTCAACAGAATTTCCAACCAACATATAACTACGTCATCCATCTCAGTGCAACAATGGCAACTCGAAAGGTTCTCATTACTGGCGCAACAGGCAAGCAAGGCGGAGCTGTTATCGATGCCCTCCTGTCAAGCGGTTCATCTTTCCAAATCCTTGCCTTGACGCGCAATGCCTCGTCAAAGGGCGCTCAATCCCTGGCCTCAAAACCCAACGTCACTGTCGTCGAAGGAGACCCTTCTTCCCCAGCCTCAATCTTCAAAGCTCACTCACCTATCCACTCTGTTTTCTCAGTGACCATCCCAGGCAAAGATGGCGCTGAAGAACAACAAGCCAAGCCGCTAATCGACGAGTCGGTCAAGAACGGAGTCGACCATTTCGTGTTCACCTCCGTGGACCGCGGTGGAGCTGGGACGAGCGAGAAGAACCCTACCAACATCGAGCACTTCGCGTCAAAACATCGAATTGAGGAATATTTGAAGGAAAAGAGTGGAAATGGGTCGAAGATGGCATTCACAATCCTAAGACCTGTGTGTTTCATGGATAACTTGACCCCGGATTTTATTGGAAAATCTTTCGCCAGTATGTGGAGAGGAGTTGGCGACAAACCTCTGCAACTAATCTCCGTCCACGATATCGGAGTCTTTGCTGCGAAAGCCCTTTTGAATCCCGAATACAAGGGGAAAGCCATTTCCCTCGCAGGCGACGAATTGACTTTAGAGCAGGAGAGAAGAGTTTTTAAAGAGACGATGGGATATGCTATGCCAGAATCCTTTGGCTTCGTAGGCACTGGCCTCAAATTTGCGATGAAGGAGTTGGGAACCATGTTCAAGTGGTTCGAGACGGATGGATATGGTGCAGATATTCCAGCGTTGAGGAAGGAGGAACCGGCGTTGCAGAATTTTAGCACTTGGCTAAAGGAGAGCAGCAAGTTTTCAAAGCAGTAGGAGAAGAGTGAAAGGGAGAATATTTGTAACATTAGTTTTATATCAACTCAAGTAAATCGAAACGATACTACGGTCCGGTCTGTGGTCGGTCCACTGTGACGCGCATCCTAGTTTTGTGTTCTCACCCATGCCAGGAGGAGTAAGCACAACGCAAAGTAGAGTAAGGCGGCGGAAACCTTCGCCGCCCATCTCCATATGTAGACCAAGACCCGTTCGCACCGAATACGCAGATCGGTGAAAACGAAACTAATCCCAATTCAGTTATCAAAACGAGTACGCCGCCCTTTGACGTCGACCTGCCAAGACGAACTTTACTGAACCGGCAAACAATCGGCACTGTCTGCTCTAAATCCTGCAAAAATGCAGGACAAAAATGTAAGACTTTTCGAACCTCTCTTTCAGGGTCGCCGTTATGGCACCACTGCCCGTGGCGCAGCCGATCTCATGGCTTCCCACAGCGACCGATAGGAGCTTATATAACGGTGAGTCGCTGTTCCTAAAGCGCTTGTCACGCAGTCATCTCTGTATCTGTTTCATGCACTCCTTCAGTATGTTTTCAACGAAGCTTTTGGGCATTGTTGCCTCAATTATTTATTTTGCCGGGCCCTCCATTGCAGACCACAGCTGCCCCCCTGATGGACCTCTACTCCCCCGCCCAACGACCCTCGCCAGCCATGCGGCATTCAAGGCCGCTGGGACACAATTATCTCACATTATAGATTCTGCTGTTAAGGGAAAAATTGAGGCTGGGTTTCCGGTTGAGAACACCTCCTTTTCGATTTCAATCACCTCCCTTGATGATAAAAATGGGAAACCAGCGTGGCAGTACCACCACAGAGGAGCAAACAATGTGAAGGGAACAAAGAAGGTTGATGGGGACACCCAGTATCTTATTGGCTCCATCTCCAAGGTCTTCACGGATCTTCTTCTGCTGAAATCTGGTCTCAATCTCGACGATCCTATCACGAAATATCTGCCGGAACTGATCAGCAACGATTCCTTAATCAACTGGAAGGACATTAGCCTCCGGGCTTTAGGCGCACATCTTGGTGGCATCCAAGGGTTCTGTACGTGTCGCGTTGTTCACCTCATTCTGTCAAAACTAATACGCCAAGCCAAGATGGATACCCGGAGATGTCTTATACAGTGCCGATTTTCGAGCAGCTGGGATTTCCGAAACTCTCAGATGGCGACTTCCCACAATGTGGAGTCCTGGGCATGAGCAAAGGATGCAACAAGAAGCGTCAGTTTCCAATACAATTTTAATGGCCGTGCTCTAACCGTTGCTGTAGAACTTCTCGCCGGGCTTAGGAATACAGCTCCTGTCACAACACCCGGGCTTCGCCCTGCGTACTCCTCAATATCCTTTGTTCTTTTATCATATGCCATGGAAGCTGCCACTGGAAAGAATTTCACACAATACTTCGACGAGCAGGTCATCAAACCATTGCATCTATCTAACACGGGTGCATCACCTGGGGATGACAAGAAAGCTGCGATACCCCCAATTGAAGGAAACTCATGGGGAAGCGATTACGGAGACAACGTTCCGTGAGTATGCCCCTCGGATATGTAATCCGTGGCTAATTATTTAAAAAGTGGCGGCGGTCTCTACTCCACAACCAACGACATGTCTCAATTTATCAGGTCTATTCTGACACATAAGATCCTGTCCCGGACAGAAATTAACACATGGCTGAAGCCGCTGTCAACAACCCCGCAACTCAACACTTTGGTGGGCATGCCCTGGGAGATTTACCGAAGTGATATCCTTACTCCAGACCACCCCCACACAGTCGACGTATATTCCAAGCGCGGCAGTGCAATGGGCTACGAGGCTTATATGGGTATCGTCGACCAATACGGACTTGGCTTCACTGTTCTCACGGCCGGTGGTTTCTCTGAGGCTGCAACAAACTTAGCGGACACTCTACTTGCCATCCTTCTTCCAGCCGTTGAAAACGCAACACGTTCTGAGGCGCAGGAATATGTAGGCAACTTCACTTCCAGCAAAGACCACAATTCGACCATAATAACTGCCATGGACAATGGACCAGGTCTGATCCTCTCAAACCTCACAAGGAACGGCTCCGATATTGTCGGGGCAATCAAGGGTCTCTGGGCCTCACAACCAGTCCTTCTCGGCGGGCTCTCAGAGACTCTGCGCCTCTATCCCGCAGATGTGTCTCGTAGCGTCCGTGTGACTGAATGTGTTAATGGCAAGGGACAGACACAGACACAGATCGAAGAGGAGTGGCGCCTGCAGTACGACATTGTATCCGGGAATGAGGCTCCTGGAAAACTGCCTTCGACATATCTCGTTGCTGGTGCCTGTGGTACGTTCCAGACACCTGGGTTGCTGATGTATGGTGGTGAGGCGCTTGATCGGATTGTCTTTGTCAAAGAACACGGGAAGGTGGTTGGTGTGAAAATTCCGTCACTTCGGGTCGAATACGACGTCCGCGAGTAGTGTTGTATGTCAAAGCTGCTGTTATTTTGGGGGTTGACAGACGTAACAGGGGTTTGATAGAGAGAGAGGGGGGAAAGAGAGAGAAAGGGAAAAGAGAGGGAGGGGGAAAAGAGAGGGAGAGGAAGGGGGTTGGTTAGTTCGTTGTTTGTTGTTGTTGGACAAAGCTAAAGTACGAAGAGATTAGAGGTTTTTGGTGCTGAATATTTTATTTGTTGTTGGACGGAGGTGGTTGTAAAGGGGTTGTAATATCATTTGTGGCATCTTAGAACATGCCCCATATCTCAGAGAAAGTGCAATTTAATTTAGATATATACAGAATTGGCACTCTACGGACGATGGCATGCGAGTGCGAACTTTGTAGTTATCCAGTTTTTCAAACCTCTGATGTAGTTATCCAGTCTCTCAAACCAGTGAGGTGGTTATTCAGTCTCTTAAACCTCCGAGCCAACCCATGGTATCTACATCATGCAAAATAGCTACTACGACCTGCAAGTGATAGTATCTGTAAATAGCACACATTTTACCTATAGTTTTCTCTTTGTTACTATACCTATCATTTGCTACCTACAAACAAACAAATGTGAACCTGTACAGGAAGCACAGCACAATTGCAACCCACTTGAGAAAGCAGTTCCAGTGAATTGGGCATAAACTTGTAGCTTGACAGAGGAGTGATTCGCTTATCAATGCAGGAAATTTGGCCGCCTTGTAGCTGTGAGCAATTGTAGGTGAGATCGTTGACCTCACCTCGTTTTCGGCCAAGTCGCGCTCTTCGACCTCAACCTTCACTCCACATCAGACTTTAATCTCAGCAACCTTCATTGCACCAGCCTTCACTCCACCAACCTTTATTCCACCAACCTTCACTCTACCAACCTTCACTCTACCAAACTTCACTCCATCAACCTCACACTCCATCAGCCTTGAATTCATCAACCTTGAATCTATCAACCTTCAATCCACAGCATCCTCCATTTCACAGCTGCATCACCTGCTGCACAACTCTCTTGAGGGCACGACACAATGGGCAGTAAGTATGAATCGAGAACGATTGATGTGAATTTTTGCAATTAACTTACGAATAGGATTCAACCGTCAGAAGAAGAACCTTCGCCACGTCCACTACGAGCAATCCCAACCCTCGTATGATGCTGTCCGAAAGTCGAGATTTGAAGTCAGAATGCGAAGGAAATACGGAGACAGCGTCTTTGACGGTTGGAAGGCTGAGGTAAGTGTATAATTTTACATTAATACGACATATCTGACTAGGATATGCAGGCTACAAAGGAGAGAAGGGCAGCAGAAGCAGCAGAGGGACCATCGCCGGCCCAAAGAATGCGGTTCGTGGAGCTTTTGGCCGAAAAAGCCAACTGCTTGAAGCGAGTCACCACCGCCAAGGCAAAGGTCGCGGCGGCAAAGAAAGCCCTTGACGAGGCAACTGCGCGGTATGAAAAGGCTAAGGAGGAGAAGCGAGTGATGGAGGCGGAATACCGCGATATTTTGGCCGAGCTTCGTCGTATCCCAGCTGAACTCCCTAGCTCCAGAAGAGGGATGTTGAGGAGCGGGGGTGATATCGTGACGAAGGAGGAGGGGGAGAATGTTGCGAAGCAGGAAGGGGAAAATGCTGTGAAGCAGGAAGGGGGGAATGTTATGAAGCAGGATGAAGGACGAGTTGTCAAAATGGAGTAGGAGGGGGGATATGTTTTGATGGATGCCGGGAGCAAAATAACCGGCCACAATAATGTGCTATCTTGCCTATATTTTGCTGTATATAACAATCGAGGTACACAGCTTTAGCTAGTCCACAATAATAATCGAGCTACACGCAGCGATATTTCACTCAGCGACATTCCCAATGGAGTATTTGTGACGTCTAACAATTTGGAGAGGGACTGTGCACACCATCCAGTGTTTATAGGAACTCACTCAGCGACATTCCCAATGGAGTATTTGTGACGTCCAACAATTTGGAGAGGGACTGTGTACACCATCCAGTGTTTATAGGAACTCACCCCCAACCGCCGGCCCCTATGACCCACTTAACCCCAAATATCACGTGTATCTAATTCTCGCGTCTCCACCTACGAAAATCTCCAAACGTTGAAGCTCTCTCCCACTCCACAAACCTCACACCAGCAGATTCCCGGTCTGATGTCCAACTTGGAGATGCCCGACCCATCCCACACGTAAGAAATAGACTTCAAAATGAAGCATATGTCTCTCTTTTTCCCCTGTCCTCCCGTCACTTCCCCAACACTGTCTCCTGCCTCGCTCAGCTCCGCCTTCCTCTGGCAGAGTTTCGAGCTGGATGCGCGCCGGTCCGCAAGGACCGCCGTGTACGAGACCAGAACGAACCCAGCGACCTTTGAGTGCGTACCCTCTCGATCCATGTGGAGGATTGCGCAATTTGTTGTCTGGGACAGACAAGACGATATCGAACTGTTGGGAGACCAAGCAGAATTTCATTTCATGGTTGTAGGCAATAATTGGAAGATGAAGTTCATAGAAAACCAAATGGATATATACCCCCCCAGACTCCTATCTATATCATCGCCCATGCGGCCCCAATGCAATGCTATGCTAATAATACGCCGCTAATCCCACAATACGTTCCAACTCTTTACTCCGCAAACCCAATGCTCTCCCTCGCATCATCCACCACCCTCCCATATTCAAGCAGCAGCCGAAAGAACCACACCTCGAGATCCGCATTCCTCAGCGCCTTCCCCGCCCACTCCGTACTCCTCACCGCAAGCGCCTTCCCCTCCTCCGTCGCAGCTCCCCCTCCCAAACTCCCATCCGTAAACCACCTCATCGCCTCAACCCAGTCCCTCCCATGCAAGCTCAGCGGCACATAGTGCACCCACTCGCGCAGCCACTCCGCGTGCCACTCGCGCGATATGCCCATCTTCAGCACCGCACTACCGCTCTGCAAGAAGCTGTAGAAGCGCCCGCTGAACGCGTTGCCGTCCATGTCGAGCAGGTAGCGGGAGCGCCATGCATCGTTCGGGTCTACCTTGGGGAGCACATGGAAGGCCTCGCGCTGCGCGGTGCAGTCGCCTGTATCACACTGCCCAACTTCGGTGAACTTGATGTCGAAGAGGTCTTTGTGGTCCTGCACAGCAGTACTTTTCTCTGTCCACTCTGTTGCAGTGTCTTCCTTGGCGAGGACCGGGGTTTGGTCGTTGGAGTTTGCTTTCAAGACAAAGCGCTGGCGGTGATGGCGGCGCCATGCCCCAAAGCGCGAGTAGCCGCCCGTAGTCCCGCCGCGCCAGTACAGAGTCTCCTGTTTCTCGGCCCATGGTATGTCCCTGGTGGCATTATAAGGCACCATGTCGTACCAATACCAGGGTGGGGGATATATGATATCCTGGAAGCTGGATATCTTGCTCTGCGAGAATATAGGGATAAGATCTTGGGCAACGTTGAAGCTATTTGCGCTCGCGAAGAAGCCGTAGTTTTTGCTAAACGATGGGGAATTGCAGATATCGCTATAAGCCGTTTGGTTTGATATGAAACCTAGCGGCGAAGTAATCGACTCGCTGTTGACGTCTGGCACTTCTCCCACTTCCAGGAGAGAGCGCGATGGCGAGTCAGGTGGACACGAAAGTTTCGAGTGCGCCCAGGTAGACTGGTGAGAAAAGTGGTTAAACCGTGACGTCGGCACCTCCTTGATCCCTTTGACCAAATCCGCATGCGAACTCCATTCATTCCGTGGCTTCTCATTCAACATCGCCTTCTCTATGCTCTCTTCCCCCTTCGCCACAAGTCTTTGCAGGTCATCATGTGGCACCGCCACGCGCGGCTCATCGTGCACATTGAATGCCAGATCCATATCCGGGAGGTATTGCGTGAATTCTCTTGTCATCCCCTTCAGTGCATCTTTCACCCATTTCTGCCCCCCCTCCGTATGCGTGACATTCCCCTGCCGGATCTGCAGAGCAATGAGCATGTTATCGTGGCCAAGAGCTTCGGTGACGCGTGCGCGCAGGACAGCAGGTGGGAGTCCCCGGAATGGGAGGAGGAGGTCGTGGATGGTGTCAAACTCGTCGACGAGAACGACCTTCCGTGCTTTGGCAAAGGCGTACCACTTGTCGAAGTTTGGGGGCGGGGAGAGGCCATAGCGGCGCTTGTATTCGGCGATGGCCTGGGAGAGACTGGTTGATTGCCGGGCCTTGAGGGCTTCGAAGTCGGCGTTGGCGTTGGCTATTAGAGTTCGTATGGGGTGGTCGCCGGGGCCGGTTGTAGGTGTTGGTGGTGTTGGAGTGACCAGCTTGTTTTCCGTGTCTCGTGAGGAGCTGGGAGGAGAAAAGATCTTTGGGATAGAGGCTGGGGATTTGCCATCTCGTAAGAAAACCAATGTCGTGGTAAGGAGAACAGAGGCAAGTATAAGACACACAATCCTTGTCGGGGTTCTTCGTCGCATCTTGCGAGACATCCACTCAAAACTATCCCTTAATTATGACCCAAAATAATTGTTGTGAAGGCAGGCAGGTCTCTGGTAATAGTTGAATGTGTTTAAGAACTGCTGTTTTAGCCAGACATTTCACCAGACGTTCCGTGAAGTGGACGACAATAATTTTATCTCAGCATTTCCAAAAGTAAACAAAGGCATTCATGTCCTTCGTTATCTCTTATCGGAATACTGTATGTCATTGGCCGTTATGTGTGGCTGACACGAGGTCACGTGCAAGGTCACAAAATCCTCACACATCAATTATTATGAACCACATCGCAAAACATTAAATGGGGATCATGAGCTTTTAATTGTCTTTATATGCACGGCTATCTAGCTTTCGCCGCTTATCCCTCTACACAGAGTCATACATTGGACCCAACGCCCAAAGTCTTTCCATTCCCGGGATATATGCTTTTGATGTCCGATGCATTGCTCATGATACTCCAAAAACGCCGTTTGCCAATCCGATAATCTAGTAGAAGAAACCGATGATCTTGCCGGCAACGTGCTTGCGGCGGGCCTCCTCGTGGTCCATGATGCCAGCGGAGGTGGTCAGGACGATGTAACCGAACTGACGGGCGGGCAGCAGCTTGACAACCCACTTCTCGAGGTCACCGAGACCGACGTTGTAGCGGGGGGAGATGACACCGGTCTTGTTGAGACGGCCGTTCAACTGGATGACGATCTTGCCGGAGCGGTGGTCATCGACCTCCTCGAACTCTCCGATGTATCCTGAGAGATATGTTAGTATATCGCGAAAATTTAAAAGTCGCATAGTTAATGGAAATAACATGAAACGTGTAAGATCCTCGCATGATAATATATCGGCAACTTAAAGGACTATGGTCGTAGGAATCGGAACCGTCATCTAGTTATCATGCCGAATGGCAAGGAAAGAAAGCAAGAAGAAAAAAAGAGAAGTAAACGTACCGTGCTTCTGCATGACAGAAAGGAACTTGACGATGACCTTGGAGGAAGGTCTGATGAGGACCTGGCGCTTTCCGGCCTTCTCGGCGTTGTTGATGGCGTTAAGCGCATCGTTGAGGACGGAAGTCTTGACCATTTTGGCGGTGGAAGAAGGTTCTCAGATCGTAGATTTGAAAAGAGGTACCTGTCAGGAAAATAAAGTTAGCCTTCATGGGCCTGAAGCATAGAAGAGTGCCCTCATGCTGAGCAGAGGGTTCTTCAGCTTTTGTCGCAAGGAGAGAAGCGTATCGGTGTCTTCAGACAGCGAGGCAGTACGTCAAGCGCATGCAGGCCAGAATGAGTGGACAATCGATTGCTCCCTCCGCCCTTATGAAGGACTTTCGAAATATAGCAACAGCATCGTGGTTTACATACCTTGTGTTTTGGATTGATCCAGTTGTCGTTGAAGAGGAATGAAGAGAAAAGTTTCGCGATACTTTGACATTAGCTCTGGTCTGGTGGTGTTGTGTGGGAGCTAGCCTAACTGGGACTAGTGTTGGCGGTTAAGCGATGAGGGCACGCACTTTAAGGCCCGCTGTTGAACATCGCAAGGTTCTTTTTCACATTCAAACAACCACTTCGAGGATCTTTCGACATTAACCTGAAAGCCATACAAGATGGTATGTACTTCCAATTCTTCAATCCAGAATCACCCAATCGATAGTTTCTGGAGAAATCCAGACAACGCACGCACACAAACCATTCATGTACTAACAGCGCCTAGTCGGACGTAGAAGAGGATACCCCCGCTGTCGAGGTGCAAGATGAGGTCGAAGTCTCCGGCGAGGCTCCCAAGGGACAAATGTCGGTTCTCGATGCGCTGAAGGGCGTTCTCAAGCTCGCGCTCATGCACGACGGTCTTGCGCGCGGTCTCCGTGAGGCCTCCAAGGCTCTCGATCGTCGCCAGGCACACATGTGCGTCCTCAACGAGGCTTGCGAGGAGGAGGCCTACAAGAAGCTTGTTGTGGCCCTGTGCTCTGAGCACAAGATCCCTCTCATCAAGGTCCCAGACGGAAAGCAGCTCGGAGAATGGGCTGGTCTTTGTGCGTATACCCAGCTTTTTTATTTTTGGCTTTGCTCAAGAATTATACTAATTGGTTCACAGGCGTTTTGGATCGTGAGGGAAATGCCCGCAAGGTTGTCAACTGCTCGTGCGTTGTCGTCAAGGATTGGGGTGAGGAGTCGCAGGAGCGCTCCATCCTCCTCAACTACTTCCAGACTGAGCAGTAGAGGACTTTTGTTGGATCAGAGGTGCATGGCATGATGGACGGAGTTACACGGGAGGGGAACATTGGCTATGTCACGACATGACGGTGGGATATCTTCTGATGTACTCTAGCTTCGGGCTTGCATAGCTGGACAGCAATGGCAGTGCAATTGTGCAATTTGGCTGTGTAATATTTTTTGTGTGTTGTGAGCCACGTGATGTGTCATGTGACCAGCTCTTCACTTGTGATGTGTAATAATGTGATCATTGATGGCCGCTGTCACAAGCTTCTGAGCGTCTCAATTCCATTGCTCCGCGCCTATGGGATGGGCACGGGGAATAACTTGAGCACTCCCGACGCGGAATATGAAATCCATCAACCGGCTTAAGAAGCAGCTCCAATTCCGCACATCACGTTACACTCTCCTCAATATCTTCGCCATCTCCAACATCTGTACACAATTATGCCAAGACGCTCCATCGCCGAATGAGGAAGGCCGTTAAGAAGGAGGAAGGAGGAGCACGTGCAGCGAGATTGTGTTTGACTGTCGGCATTGCAAAGACTAGCATGATTGGGTAGGTGCTTGCGGTAACTTGGCGCTTGTTGCTTGGCGCTGCCGAGGTGGACAGGGAAAGTCGAACGCGGCGCCTAGGGGGTTGGAACTAAGACACCGACGTCCTGCCTATATCTGTTTTCAGCGCATCAGAACGGTACAAAGTAGAGCATGACTACTGGGACTACAATACGAGCGAGGGGCGGTTTATACGAATACATTGATTCTCCATGAGGTAGCCCACCCACAAGTCCACCACTTATGTACAAGTACTGAGAGTACAGGACATACGTGGAATGAGTGCCGAACCAAGGGTGAGCACGTCCCCTATATACAGTTTCTAGTACAGCACTTCTTCACTGTGCCGATATATAGCCAGGCGGTTGCCGACGCACCTGCTCCATACGAGCGGAGCACAGAACACGGCACAAAGCTTCGCGCATCGTATACATCGGCCATATGTCGGCCGTTAGCAGCGGGTGTTTTCTTAAGCTATTGCGGGAGCCACACCCATTGACTAGTGGCGCAAGATGGGAGAGAAAAGGACAGGTCGGTTTCAGCGGTGTCTTGCTGTGCTGTACCAATAAACTGTTCTGTACCGTCCTGTATGTGGCCGCCAAGGTGGCATGTACTACTCGTACACCGTGGAACACTCAGGTCCGTGACGGCGTCCAGGCGCGAGTCTGTCTTGCCACCAACAAGTGATAGGATGTCGTATCGGGCAGGCGGCCAAGGGTGCTGCCGCTGTCCTTCTTCTCACCTGCCACATCTGGCCTGAGACCGTCCTTCAACCGATAGTACAACACTATAGCCATCCTATGGTGCCATGGTCTGGCGCTGGTCTCAGTCCCACAAGATATCCACAAGCAGCTCTATCTTCCATCCAACATCCCTCCTGCGATCTGCAGCCCGCCATTCATCCCTTCTATCTCCGTATCTGGCAAGGATGGTCCTCCTGTCACTCCAATCTCCCCTGTCCTGCTAGCTATCTCGACTGAAATTCTGGGAATACGGTCTAGTCTGCCACTGTATCGCTCGTGGCCATGGGTGATGACAGACCGGGGTCGAGGTTAGGGTCGCACGACCGCCCTTAGCCGTGGCCAGGAGCTGTCTCAAATGCGCATATATTCTTGCCAGTCCCCCGCTCCCTTGATGCATAGAAGCTACAAGTTTCCAGACACGGTTGTTCCACCCCAACCTATCGTGACCGAGAGACGACGATCATTATGGAGAAGGATAAGTCCATCGCCGGCGAGACTCCGGTCTACGTCGACGTGTCGGGGTCCAGCGAGGTCATCGATGAGAAGGCTGAACATGTTAGCCATCACGATGCGTTGGACTCGAAGGCTGCCAACATCAGCGCCTACCAGGTCGAGCCCGTACAGGGCGAGGCTCACTCGTTGAAGGATGAGCTTTTGGCAGATGAGGAGATTGATTTATTCAAGCCCTTCCCCATCGATCCTGCTCACCCTGTCGAGGAACATATCCTCACCATCCGCGCCTTGGTGACCGGCATCGCCCTCGGCGCCCTCGTCAATGCCTCCAACTTATATCTCGGTAGGCGCAAAACCCCTCTTCTCGGGGGATTCACTAACAATCGCAGGCCTTAAAACTGGTTTCACCTTCAGCGCAAGCATGTTCGGTGCCATTTTTGGGTACGGTTTTATCAAGTTCCTCTCGCGGACCACGGGTAACATGCCTATCCTCGGCGGTTCCTTTGGTCCACAGGAGAACACCATCATCCAAGCTGCTGCTACCGGAGCCGGTGGTATCGCTGGTCTCTTCGTCGCGGCCCTGCCAGCCATGTACCAGCTTGATCTGATGAGCAATCTGCCAGTCGAGGATATTGGAAGGATTTTCACCATCACCCTGATCTGCTCTTTCTTCGGCCTCTTCTTCGTGACCCCGCTTCGTCGATTTTTTATCATCCAGGTGGCTAAGGAGCTCAGACTGATCTTCCCTACCGGTAAGTTACACCAGCACACCATATTGGTGCATGACTAATTTTCTCAGCGACGGCGACGGCTCTCACCATTAGGTCCATGCACGCCGCAGGCTCTGGTGGACTCGATGCTGTTAGGAAGCTAAAGGCTCTGGGTTATACATTCATTGCCGCTGTGATCCACCGTGTCGCATCATACTATGCCATTGGTATCCTCTACGACTGGCACGTGTTTACCTGGTAAGCCTCCTATCCAGATAACCAAGTATTTTTTGTCTAACATCCCAGGTTCTATATCTGGTCCGGGCATACAAACTGGGCAATCAACATTGAAAACTGGGGCTGGTACATCGAAATCACTCCTGCCTTCATCGGTTCGGGTATGCTCATCGGTCTCAACTCGGCCCTTTCTATGTTCGGCGGTGCAGTCCTCGCTTGGGGCGTAATAGGGCCTCTCCTCGTCCACTACGGAGAGTGTATCGGCAAGGCCTACGATCCGGAAGACCCAATCTGGCACGATTACACGTCCTTCACCTCTCTGAAGAACCTAGGCAAGCAGACTCCTTCGCCACGTTACTGGCTCTTATGGCCGGGTGTCATGATCATGGTGTGCGCGTCGCTCGCTGAGCTCTTCATCCAGTACAAGGTCATCTGGATCGCCTTCAAGTCCGTATTCCGCCAGGTCAACACTGCCATCGATGAGGCGGCGAGGAAGCGCGGCAAAGTTATCCCTTTCTGCGCTCGCCATGCTGGTACTATTGACTCATCCGATCTCGTCGAGGACCCATTCCCACCGGAGCAGCAGGTTAAGGATTGGATGTGGATGCTTGGCCTTACCGTAACCCTCGTTATCTCTTTCATCATCTGCCACTTCCAGTGGCAGATGAACGTCGGCCTCACTATCCTGGCATGCGTCCTCGGTTTCATATTTGCCTTCCTCTGTATCCAGATCGGCGCCGTCACTGATACCACGCCTCTTACTGCCGCCTCCAAAGCCTCTCAGCTTGTCTTTGGTGGCGCCACTTCCGGTCACGGTTACTCCATCAAGGACGCACAACGCCTCAATCTCATTGCGGGAGGTATCGCCTCCGGCGCTGCCGACGTGGCTACCAACCTTACTGCGGATTTCCGTACTGGTTTCCTCCTCCGCACCCCGCCTCTGAAGCAATGGATCGCCCAGGCCATCGGCACCTTGGTCTCCGTTTTCCTCGCCCCTGGCATGTTCGTCCTCTTCACCTCCGCCTACCCCTGTATCATCCACCCCGCCGACTATGATCACTGTCCCTTCCAGGCTCCGTCCGTGGCTGCTTGGGCCGCTGTCGCTCAGGCCGTCACTGACCCCAGCATCGGCATCCCCATCAAGGCCGGCATCTTTGCCTGCGTCATGGGCGCCGTGTCGGTCATCCAGGTCATCTTCCGCCACTACTACCTCGTCGGTGAGCGTGAGAAGTACCGCGCCTATCTTCCCAACTGGGGTGCCATCGCGCTCTCCTTCGTGTTGCCCGTTCCCGTCTTCACCAATGCGGCGCTCCTTGGTGCCATTATCGCTGCTGTCTGGCGCAAGTACCGCTATGCCAGCTGGGATGTCTACGGATACGCTGTTGCGGCAGGTATGATTGCTGGGGAGGGCATGGGTGGTGTCGTTGGTGCCGCGCTGCAGCTCGGAGGTGTCTCTGGGGATATTTACGGAACGAACCTCGGATGCCCTATGCTCCAGTGTTAGTTGGAGGGTGAGGATGTATCTTGGAGGGATGGGGCTATATACTAAGTTCAGTGAATTATGTAGAACATTACTTGACTAGCTGGTGCTGTTGAACGGCCGTTAATGACACTCGTTGATAAAATTACAAGTCAGATCATGATTCTTGTGAAATTGCTGCTACGATATCTCTTCCCGAGCGTGATACCATTCATCTCCCACTTCCTCAGCTCCTAGTATACTAGTCCCGTATCCCTCACCAACTTCATAAAGTCGCTGTACTTCTCATAAATGGCTGTAGATGAGGTCGCGTCAACCTTTTAAGGTTCTGAGAGGCGCTGAGTGACCCACCGCGGGACTCGGTGGGTGGCGGTCCGTAATTCACCAGCGAGCGAACAGTAATCATTGGAGCCAACCTTTCGTTGGGGGCAAGCGAACAGTGTTCGCGGGCCCCCACCAGTGTTCGGCGGATCGTATCCGGATCTGATCCGCAGCCCTCACGGGTAAGATCATGATCCGTCAGACGTCTGACGGATAGATACGGGTTATATCCGGATCTTCAGGATAATGAGGCTTAAAATATAAAAATAGAATAGATAAAATAACTATATAACTACTCTTCCCCCTCGTCATCAGCGTCTTCGGCTTCGCTTTCTTCAACCTCTAGTATATGACCCCAATCTCGTAAACAAAGTAAATATCGAAGCGTTTCAGGAGAGAGCCTGTTCCTTTTCTTCGTAAGAATATCAGCTCCATTGCTAAAGACCCGTTCCGATGGAGCTGATGTTGTAGGAATTGCCAAATGGTCTCGAGCAATTGCAGCTATAATTAGATATTGATATTGCTTTGCCGCCTAATATTTGAGGATATCTGTTGTTAGACCTAGCCGGGGCTCAACAAGCCAGCGCTTCCATTCTAGTTCTTGGTAAATACTATGAGAGATATATAAATCATCATCAGAGTCAGGTTCTGTAGGCAATTACGGTAAATCGGCCTCGGCTTCCCTTTTCTCCTCATCAAGATAGTATTAGCGGTCTCTATATTGAATAAAGACGTCGTGAAACTGCTGCTTGACTCTATTCTGCTGCTTGACTCTATTCCGTTTGACTTCTTCAGTACTGCTTGGCCAAAGGCTGTTAAATACGTTAAGATTCATACGTGGATCGCAAATTGTAGCTACCCCTGAATGACTCCATCGTTAATTCATAGCAAGCGTATAGTACTCATTAAGCTTCTTATGAGTAGCGATACAAGCTAGGCTAATCGTTAATGATATACCAACTTCGTTCTATAAAGCCTTAAGCTTCTTTATCATCTTTAGATACTAAGGAATTGCGAAATTAAGCGTTAGATATAAGCTTGCTTGTAGCTTTTGTAACGGCTTAACAAATATATAGAAGAAATTCTAAAGAGCGTAGAGTGTTATCTAATCCTCTAGTATAAGAGTAATATCTCTCATACTTAGATCCATTTACTAAGTAGCACAGATCGCTATAATTAGTGTCTATAGCTTAATGACTGTTAAAACCATTTCGTACGTTAAGTTCTACTAAACTAGCATATTAAGTAATAGTTATAGCTTCTTAAGACTAGCTATAACAGTCTGCTTTTAAAGAGCGTCTTTCTATTACCTTTGATTTTAGAATATATAGATATGTCTTTATAGCTTACTAAGAGTATTCTTAACTTTAATATTACTATTAGAGCTTACTAGAATCTACGTAGCTCCTTGCTTATACTAATAACTTTTAGCTTACTTAGTAAGGGCTGCTTTTAAAGACTTAAGAGCGTCTTAAACAGTAATATTAATAATATAGGCTATACATTATACGTCTCCTTCCTTAACTCTAAACGTCTATGGCTATTATGTTATAACTTCCTAGTCTCTAGCTATTTTCTTATATTCTACAAGCATAATAGTGTTAGCTAAGGCGTTATCTCTTATATAGGTAAAGATAGCTCTTATAATACCTATATCATCTGTTATGATTACTAATTATTAAGCTAGATATTTGCTACTATGGATAGCCTCTTTAAGATGTATGATGTTAAGTACTTTAGATTTCTATTACCATTTATCATTAATCTAGTGTATAGTAATAGTAGCATAGTCTATATAATTCTATATAGACTATACATCTATCGTTATTAATATCTAGCCTCCTCTCTTAATATAAGAATGAAGCTTAAGTTATAGCTAGCCTTAGTAATATGAGAACTAACGTTATAGTTCTTAGTGTAGCATACGAGCTAATATTACTATAGTCGTTAGGCTTAAGAATTAAACTAATTCATAGAATGAATAGCTTTTAACAAGGCGTATTAATAGATTATTTAACATAATGAACTATAGTAATAACTCCTTATACTTTAAAGGATTACTAGGTTGCTTTAGTAGAGCTAATAGGCGTGAGTTAAAGAACAACGATGTACTACTTAATGTACTAGACGACTGTCTATTCTCATTTTTAAGGGCGTATGATACTATTAGATGCTTTAAGGAATAATGCCTCTATAGATTACCTATTAACGATTGCTTTATTCCTTATGGTAGTAGTGAATATCCATAGCCTAGTTATAGGCATATCATCTTTACAGTTAGAGGCTAAGTATTAAGTAATTCCTGACGATATAAGCCCTTTGTGAAAAGCTTTGACGACGTTACTAGTAGTACTACCCTTAGATGTTAAGGTAGATTAATCGATACGTCAACTGCTTCAATTAAAGGCTAAATAGGGGTAGGTTAAGGTGGAAGATGTGGTAACGATAGCTCTTCTATTTGAGAATAGCTCTCATGATCTGACGGCAAATCTGATAACTCCGAGTCGCTCATTTTTACAGCAATCGTCACATTACGATGGTATTTGAACCGGTATTACACAATCAATTCTACGTTTATTATGTGGCCTTGGCTACTCTTGGCACTCTTAGCACTATCCGTAAGATCCGGATATATCCTCAGATCGTACGGATAGATCATAATTATGACGGATAGGATATATCCGGATCAGTATCCGGATCAGCTCGGGTCATGCACGATCCGTGCCGAACACTGGCCCCCACGGAATTCACGGCCACCAAAATTAGTAGGAACATTTACCAGTAAATTATATGCGAAGTGACATGGAATTCCGTGAGATTTGAAAATAAGGAGAACGACGAAATCCATTAGCTTTTGTCGCCAGAGGCAGCATGCTACGGAGAAGGGCCTATTCTTAACAATTACAATTACAATTACAAAGAGCACAAATCAAGTAGAAGCTATACTCTTAATAAAAGTAGAAGAGTATATTTATTTATTATAAATTCTCTAAACTAATAATCATGTGGGCTTGTCATTGCATTACATTGCATTATATTGGTTTAGATGTTACTTTTCACATTTTATCATTACTTTGTTATAAAGATTATAGCTTTTACATATTCCAGTCTTATCTACAACATCATCCATGTTATTTCAAAATATATGGAATGAGACAAAAAGTCTTTACTATCGAAGATTGAATTTCGATAGCTATAGCGTAGGGGCTAGGTTACTCATTGTAGCACATCTCTATTGAGAGAGGCCGCCGTATTTTTTGATAGTCGAGTCAAGAACATTGCCGAGAGAATTGGCCTCGCTCTGAAAGTCATCTGCTCGAGACACAATTTTCTGGATAAGTGTGGTTGATATCGACTGTCCAAGGTTAGCGAATATGCAAATCTAAATGGTAAATTTAAGGAAACTCACGTTGACAACGTCTTCCACGCTGTGGAGAACGGCAGCGACGGGAGGGCCGATGAAGGGAACATTTGTCAAAACGTCGGCCTTGCTAATTAGGATGTTTAGGGTAGACTTTTCGGCGCGTGCGAACTAATGACCGTCAGATAATGCAGCTACGATGCTGGGGTCAATGTCATCACCTCTTCATATGCATCGAAAACAAGGTTTTCGTCAGCCTGGGTAAGCCCAGTAAAGTCATCTTTTAATAGTTCGATCAATGCGTCGCCAATTTTGATTTGGTCGGAGAAGCCAGAAATGATTATCTGTGCTTCGTTAGGTGCTCGGGCACTGTGTAAAACTGTATCAACGATTGCACTTACCGGGAATGGGCCCTGGCCGATTGTGATTAGGGGTGTATTGATGATGTTGATAGATTCAGCTACAGGTACCAGAGCTTGTGCCTTCTGAGTGAGAAGGCGAAAGCCCTCGACAACTTGTTGCGGGGTTGTGGCCGCGGTAACAACTGTTGTGGCAGCAAGGGCTACGGGAAGAGCTTGGCTATGCAGAACATTTTGAATGTTTGAATTTCAGGGTTGCTCGGATAGAAACTGGTATACGAATGCTGCGTTTTGGAGACTTGAAAGATGCTTTGGAATTGACTGAGAGAAAGTATGGATGAATGGGACTTAAATAACATTTCATGAAATCCGCTCAGACTCAGCTCAAGGAACGATATGGAGTCATTTAAGACTTTTAAGACATTTAGGACGCACCATTCTCCTACGAGTACATTAGGCAGGGACAAATGTCTTGCTAAGTTAAAATCAACCTATCCTCTCATTCTCTTCTGCTTGATTTTGAGGTGTATGGAAAAGAAGCAAGAATCCAATGGTCCCAATTCGGTGAGTTCGCCGTTGTGGCGAAGGCTGAAGTGTTTGATGAGCATATGCAGCATCATGGCTGGCCTATGGCGCTGGTGTACTGCCTTGCTGTCCCATAGAAACCCAATTAAGATCGAGCCTGTATAATCCACAATATAAACTATTGACTTTCAATAAAAGAAGTTCGGGAAGGACCCGAGGAAGCTCCAGTGTAACCCCACTAAGTTGCAGCATTGCCGTTCTCTCTTCCCTCTGCCCGGGAGGAGCTGACCTAAGACCTGGGATCCGTTGTGACGAGCCAAACCATAAATAATCGGCAGTGGCTTAGGCTAAACTAGGCTAGCTTTGTATTTGTATTTGGTCTGTTGGTCCCTCCCGAATTTCTTTTTGCCCTGCAGAGTCGATTACAGGTTGATGCGGAAACGGCATAGGCCTAACATGCCTAGTGGAAGTCTTACAATGACTCCTAATGAAGCCACTTCCCGAGATGCATCGGAGGCGGTTGTGGCAGATCAATCTCGGCAACTATTCCGGGGACAAACCCTCCAGGCGACAGGGGCTGGATCCGGATGCGAAAGCTTCTGTATGGCAGAGCGGACGGATGCCGAATTATGCGTAATAGGAATGGTTACAGCAACTGTAATTGAAATGTACAATCTCAATCGCTCAAAGGTAAACTTTTTACTTTAGTTACTCCGAATAGATCTAGAGAATTCTGTGCATCACGTGGTCACATCCTTGCTAAAGGTATCATCGAGGTAGGCAATCACACCATACCCCCGCCCTGCCTCCATTCAAAAAGTGTCTCTGTTCCCGTAGAAAAATGTAGAAAACACATCCGAAACATGGACCAGACTGCCCCAATCGACGATGGAGCTCAGCGCCCCCTCCTCAGCGAATATGACGAGACGACCTATAGTGCCATAGCTGTTGAGCAAAGCGGCACTTTCAGGCGCAACCTTGGCGCCCTTGAGGCATTTGCTATTGTGATCAGCATTGTTATTGGCAGTGGCGTGTTCACATCCACGGGGTCGATTGATGCGAATGTGTCGTCCCCTGGTGCAGCACTAGCGGTCTGGCTGGTTGGTGGGGTGTTGGCTTGGACAGGTGCAAGCACGCTTGCGGAGCTGGGGACTGCGATTCCGGGAGAAGGTGCGTTATGTCGTCTCTGAGACCTGTGAGGACCGATGACTGAGTCTATGTGAAAGGTGGCGTGCAACCATATCTGCAGCGTGTGTTCGGCGATGTGGTAGGCTTCCTGGCCGCATGGACGTGGGTTGTTGCCGTGATGCCGGCGACGCTGGCGATCCTAAGTATAGTATTTGTGGAGAGCATCTTTACGGCAGCGGGAGTGACAGACCAGGCAGGGCGGTGGGAGCATAAGCTCCTGTCTGTGCTGGTGCTTGTGGCGATCAACGGAGCGAACTCGATTAGCACGAGGGCAAGCACTCGGCTGAACTACTTTTTTGTAGTGACAAAGTTTGCGAGTATAGCTGGGATCGTGCTGGCCGGCGGAGTGGTCGTTGTTCTAGGGGCTGTGGATCCGGAGAAGGACGTGGGGGGCGGTGATTGGGCTACGAAACCGTGGTTTAGGTTTCGTGATAGCATCGCTCCGGATGGGAGTACGATTCACTGGGGCAAGCTAAGCACCTGGGAGACGCTGGGTCACTATTCTACCGCACTTTATGGAGCGTTGTGGGCATATTCAGGGTGGGATAAGGCAAGTTGTAACTCCTCCGGGCCGCAAGAAAATAACACTCATATCCATAGGCAAATTATATCACGGCTGAACTCTCCTCACCAGCCCGGCAGCTCCCTCTGGCAATCAATACCGCCATCCCAGTCATAATTGCCTGCTTCATTGCTACAAACACAGCCTACTATATCCTCCTCCCATGGGACATCATTGCGACAACTGATAGTGTGGCCGTGGTATGTCTCACAATCACTGAATTATTAGATTGGTAGTGACTGACACCGAACCCAAGACCGCCATCACCAGACTCCTCGGACCCTGGTTCGGCATCGTAGCCGCAACCCTAATATGTCTAGTTGTGGCTGGCTCCTTGCTTGGAAACTCCTTCGTAGCTAGCCGCATGGCTGTCGCGGCTGCGAACAAGAACTGGCTACCCCCGCCTCTCGCTCTCGTTGGCCGCATAGGCGCTACAAACCCGATGGTCACTCGGCCAGACTCCCCGAAGCCGTCTGCATCCGACGCCCCGATCAATGCCTTGCTACTATCTACAGTACTCTCTACGCTGTATATCCTTCTAGGCGACTTCCGCTCGCTCATCACACTTAACGGAATTGGCGAGTTCTCATTCTTCTTCCTTACCGTCGTAGCCGCGATAATTTTGAGATTTCGTGAGCCGGACCTACATAGGCCGTACAAGCCTTTCCTAATAGTGCCGGTGACGTTTGCGGTGGTGAGCGGGCTAGTTGTTATCAGGGGGGCGGCGTTTGCTCCAGTTCAAGCAGCTGTCTTGATTGTGGTTTGGGTCGTAGGCGTGATATTTTATTTGGCGAGGAGGGCATGGGCAAGGGCTGTAGAGGAATAAGAAGGATTAATAAGTGTGAGCGATGACAAGTAATAGAAGAGGAGCATGAGATTTGTATTTAAAGCCGAGAACGATAAGTGGCAAAACCATCCGCTTCGTATTCTTGAATGGGTACTGGTGGTGCCCAAAAGTCCGAAAAGGGGCTGTACATAACAACAGCGATTATAGAATCTATAATTTAACTAAAGGCATTCAGTCACTGACGGTTGCAACCAGTAAGGCAGTTACTGACAAATGAAACCGAGATGATAGTCTCTGTGAGTTTGAATTGCTGCTATTAATCCCGAACTATATCTGGCCCCTTTTCATAAATTTAGGCGACACGGGTCATCACATCATGCTCTACACATCCTCCCATCTGCAGCTATATTCCAGTGATCGCCCCCTACACTCTTAATGGCATAGAACAAATAATCTCCATCCCACTTGTCCTTAATTTCTAACAACCTCGGGTAGTTGCTCCCAAAGAATGCTTCTTTGTAATCGGGTTGTCTGAAGTCCGCCTCGTTCATGTATGCCCCACTTCCAGGCGTCACAGCCTCTATTTGTGGCTGGATGGAGTCTGTCATCTTATCTTGTAATGCAATCATGTCTGCCAATGGCGCAGTGAAGTTCCACGGCGTGGTTAGGGTAGCATGGACGTGGGTATTCCTCCAGGCCGGGAGAACAGAGTTTGAGACTATCTCTGCCGGAGCGGATACATCAGTACCAACTCCAATGAAGAGGACACCGTCTTGCGTGATATTACGGGCCATTTTCATAAATGCGGCATTGTTGTTTTCGATGGTTGCGCGTGGGATTAGTCGGCCTCCATATTGAGCGATGCCGACCTTAATGTTTCCATAGGGCAACGGGCCAAAGTAGGTATTATAGTGCTCCGTGTAAGTCGCTGATTGCGAATAGGAAACATTGTATGGGATCTGGAGTTCGTCCAGGGATGTTACGAAGTCGCCCAGGATCGATTTAACGTCCGTGGAAGTTTTGTTGTATGCTGTCAGTGGCCCAATTTGGAAGAAAGTGTCATCGAAGAAGTAGACCATCATAGAACCAGCGTCTACCATGGCTGGGAGTAGAGAGTGGAACTTTTCAACTCCGGCATAAAAGTTATCCGCAGTGGTTGATGAGGATTGAAAAATGAGTGTCGCGCCGCCAACGATGGCATCGGGATATGCCTTCGCAGTCATAGACACCACGATCCCATAGGTTCCTCCACCGCCTCCACTCAACGCCCAATAAAGGTCGCTATTCTCTGTGCGGGAGGCCGTGACAAGACGCCCTTTAGCGGTGACCACCTCGAAAGATAGAGTTTGATCAGCACCAAGCCCGAATGAGGTGCTCAACGCAGAATGGCCACCACCTTGTGTATAGCCACCTGCGACTCCAACTGTCGGGCATTCGCCCCCTATGGAAACGAGACCTTCAGTCTTTGCAGCTGCCATAGCTTCAAAGCCCTGGACGCCAGCGCCCATCTTGATTGCCTTGCCATCATAGTACGAATCCTTCCAATCTAGAACTTGGGTGGACTTTAGATGATGCGTCCACACCGCTAACGCTCCGGCACCGATTGACTTTCCGCTGTAACTAATTTGCGGAGTTAGTAATTAATTCCACACTTGGGGGGCGAGAAAAGTTGAACATACTCGTGTCCCGTGTTTCGAATAACTAGGCGGATGTTGTGCTCTTGTGCAAAGTTCACAGCTTCTATGATATCGGCGGCGGATGTGGCATTGACGCTGTAGCTCACATAATTTCCAAGGGTACATGGCCGCGACGTTGATGTCCATGGATCACAACTCTGGTTAACAAAGAAAGGTGCCATAACAGAAGATGAGGATTCCATACTTGAAATCGAGTTTAGCATTATCTCGGCCCTTCATGCAATGTACTGTGACCTACTGTAGCTGTGCATCTGTCCACGCGGTTTGCAAGGAGGCGCATTTTGCGGCGTCATAGGCAGGATCGTGGCATACGGAGCCCAGGGGATAAGTCTTGACCAAACGGCCACCGACTGTCGAATTGAGATTTTTCCATTGGGAAACAGTCGGCCAACTATCGTCACCTGGCAGGGAGCGACACCAAGCCTTAAGAACAGTTGGGAAAGCAGAGAAATCGGCAACGGCGGGGAGCGGCGCCAATGTCAATGCGAAGGCACCAGCGCCCACAAGATTGACAACCCTTATCGCCACTCTAAAAAGTTTCTAGTCGCAATCAGAGGAGGGTTGCGATGATATAGTATATACTTATATAGCCATGCTGACTGTGTTGTGTACTCCACTCTCATGCGCCCGCTGGCCGATCTTGTACGGTAATCCTCTCGGTAGAGAAGAGTGATACTCCACATCTTAACACCCGACGTCGGTGGGATACTATAATTATTGTTCAGCATCCGTTATTAACTCTGCTGTCTCCACATGCTAGAATTATGCCAAAGAGGGAAACAGACGAGAGAGAAAGGCGAAAGAGGCAAAATTAACACGAGGCGTTGCGTCGCCTCACCGACTCACCCCCCACTTTTCTTGCTCATCCCCTGCTGTTTTATCTCAAGATCATCTTCAAATCGATAAGGGCCAAGATCCTACGCTAAACCTAGTGGCACAATTGAGAAAAAAAAAACAGGTTAATATTACGCTGTGTATGGCAGAGCGGACGGGATATCCATGCTATCGAGTCTATGATGTATTATTATTCTCATATATACACCATTGCACCCGCCACATTTTACAGCCATGAGAGATCTAGGCGATCAGTGACCTGAATGAGTGACGATGGATGCTGCGTTGCCTCAAACGTCATTAAACATCAGCATTGGCGGTATAGGCATATCGCAAACTGCCCAGGTCCATGCTGCACTGGGAAGGTATTGCAAGGCAGCCATTACCTCCATACCGTAGGCGGCTGCTCCGAAGACCTTTGGATCAAGCTCCTTTGCCCTTTCAATGGCATCGGGTGTACAGAGAGCGAGGAAATGTTCTCTCTTAGAACCGATTGGGAATGCGCTATTCACATAGTTATTTATTGAAACAAGAAGAACGGTGGCAATTCTGCGACTTACAATGCATTTCCAAGGATGCCGTGGCAGAGATTCGGTTCCTTTTTTAGGAGACCTCGACTCCACGTCGTATCCCGTCCCCGCGCGACCGCCTGGTCGATGCGGTCGTGAAGTTCTGGGTAAAAGGGGCGTAGCGTCTGTAAAGCACAAACAAAGCCGGGGGCTCCATGGCAGTATTGCACGCGCTCCCAGCCTCTCTTGACTTCCGTCGTATCCCTACTGGATGGCCAATTCCCATCTGGTCCCTGGAGACTCAACAGCTCTTCGACCTTCGCAGACAACTTGGGTGCGAGGGATGGAAGCGTGAGTACCAGCTGGGTGATTATGCCGATATCGCCGTGAGGTGGGCCGTAGCGCCTGTCGCCGTTCCACTCCCAGTTGCCTTTGCCGTCACTATCTGTGACCAAGATCTTCTCTGCTAGTTGAGCTATTGGCTCCTCAAGGCTAGATGCGCTGCCGGGAACCCAGCGACGGAGCATCCGTAGTAGATACAAAACGCCTGTCCTACCATATAGAAGCTCGGTCTCGTAGGGATCGCCATGCTCCGTGGAGTAAGGGCCAAGCACCGCCGGCATGTCAGAAAGGAAGGCGAGGACATCGCTGTGCTCCTTGGACAGACAGGCCCGCAGAGCCTGAAAGCAGAGTCTTTCGTTCAACAGGCCGCAGCCCTGCTCCTTGTCGACGATAAAACATTCGATCCCGCTTCTTTTGCCCTCCATATACCGCTTCGCCCAATATATCAGATCATGGCCGAGGATCTCTAGGCCTGGGTGAAGAGCCGAGATCTGAAAGAGGAGAAAGGCAAGACCCGTATAACCCATGAAGAAGCCACTGGCCTGCTCATTGCTATAGCTCTCCTTCGGAGGAAGGGTCTGTAAAATCTGTTCTAAGGACGACTGCAGAAGCTCTAATGGTGATGACCGCAGGGTCTGCGCTGGTATGTCGTTTGAGACGCACAATGTCTCTTCCATGGCGAATAGCTATCGCAGAGTTTGACCTATAAATGTTTCATCAACAAAATTACGATGCGTAGATAATTAGCCCCTAATTCCCAAACTTGAGGTTAGAAAACCCCAACCAAGAGTGACTATGAAATCGACGCTAAATGTTGCTGCCTTATCACCCCGTTACCCCACCCCAGTCAGGAAGGTGATTACCCCTCAGGCAGCGGGGTCCCCAATTCTACGCTATACCTATTGGAACAATCGAGAGTAACACCAAGTAATTACTCCCATGCTTCTCGCTGGTAGAGCGGGTAGGATTCCCAATCACCATAGCCTATGGTCGCATGTGACAGTTGCTCTCATATTGGGGCAAGCCGTTGACCAAGAAGATAAAAGCATGAATTGTTGGAAACTGTGAATCCTACGGAAGGACTTGTCGTAGCCTTGCTAACAAAAGAAGTGAATTGTATTCGGTTCAGCAGAATTTGTCACTGTTGGCAATGATCATACATCCAAAAAATAGTCCAGCTAAATAACTCAGTAGTTTTGACATAATATTATATTGTCGCTTTACCTACAACGCCTAGCTTGATATATGTTCCGGCCCAACCACCAAGTTGGCTGGTTGGCCAACTGGCCGGCCAGTTAGCCAACGGGCCGGCCCAACCACCAATTTTTCACTTGGCGGTTCGGCCGGCCCAACCACCAAGTAGTATAATAGAATAATAAATATTGAATTGCTCTATACTACGTTTCCAGCAGTGTCTGCTCTTGCCTGCTTCCGCCTTGGCCTTTCAACTAGAGCTATTTCTGTACGAGTAGCTAGGCCTGATAAATTGCCACAGTTGTGGTCATCATTATGACAGTGTACACTACACTTCTTAGTTTCCTTATAACAACGGCACCTCTTTGTACTATACTGCCCTTTGCATTGACATGATATTCCTACCCGTGCACTTGTAGAAGCCTCTCTAGCTGCAAGCCCTAGCGTTACTTGCTTTCTAGAAGTAGGAATTAAGATATCAGACCAGAGAGCTTGCTCTACAACTCCAAGTGATTTTGTAGGTATAAGGCGTTGTATAATACCCGAGAGTGTTAGAACCTGGTATTGGTGTGGGTAAGGCTCTTCTAAAATGCGTGCAAAGAGCCTCTTATTATCTGTTAAGGTTCTATCCTCACGAGGGACCTTTATAGAGACTATAGCTCCAATATCAAAGTGTTAGATATCATGCTTCTTAGTATACTTGCGTATCATAGAAACCCTTGCTCTTTGAGTAGCTGCTATAGCTTTCTTAATTATAGCGTTAGGTATAGCTGCCACCTTAGTCCTAGGCTGAGCTGGCACCCGAGCCTAGCTCCCGCGCCAGAGCTCAATTCCAAGCTCTAGCTCTGACTCTAGCCTAATTCCGAGCTCTGGTGTTCGGTGGAGCTAGGCTCGAGCTCTAAGCTGAGAACTGAGCCTTGTGTGCTCAAGCTCAATTCCAAGCTCAGGCACTGCTTAGAGTTGGGCCTGAGCTCGAGCCTAAGCTCGAGTAGGAGCTGGTCGCCAGAGCTCAGAATTAAGCTCTAGCTCAAGCTCAATTCCGAGCTCTGGCTCAGAGTGGGAGCTCTTAATTCTAAGCTCAATTCCAAGCTCTAGCTCAGAGTGGGAGCTCTTAATTCTGAGCTTAATTAAGAGCTCTAGCGCTTGGCGGAGCTGTGGGTCAATTAGAGCCTTGGGCTTAAGCTCACTCTTAAAGATCGGTGCTATAGTTGGGTCTTCCTGCTCAACTCCAATTGAGAGATCCTTCTAAGCTTGGCTATTAAGCCAATCAATATGAGAGCTCCTGTCTCAGAACAGTAGCTTAGCTAGTGCACACCCAATAGTAGAGTGGATTTAGGTGTTCATAGCAAGTGTAACTTCAAGTAGCCCATCCTTCCACTCTATAGACCCATGATCCATTTTCCATGCCTAGAGCTTATTCTCAACAACCCCATTTGCCTACTCAACTAGGCCTTGCGTTTGCAGTGATCGTGGTGCTCCATTTACCACCTGAATTCCATACTTCTATAGAAGAATAAGGAGAGCTCCCTTAAATTCCTTCCCATTATCAGCCTACATAATCTTAGGAAGTAAGAAAGCTATAATGAATTAAGCAAAGCAGTCTACAATTAGCTCTACATGCTTGCTCTTTAATGGGTATAGCTGTGTATACTTTAAGAAGTGATCCTTTATATGTAGAATCCATTTATACTACCCTAAAGGCTTATAGTACATATTAATTAGATTAATTTAAACCTACTCTCATGCTTACCTACTAATAATAGGAACTAACAGAGCTTTTGTTATATTTAGTTAATTTAGTGTATAATTCTTACACCATTTAAGTATAAACTTAACATCCTTATGCTTTATTCTATAGTATTATTACTTAATAGTAGGTCATACCTTATTGTAACTAGCATGTAGAAGCTTAAGATGCTCTTATATAATAATATCAAACACCTCTGATTTTAGAACTACATATCTAGCGTTTAGATGCTATATATCCTTCTGCTTATATAGCTTATTATTAATAAGCTTAAAGTTAAATTAAGCATGGTGTTTAAGGTTTATAGACTCTTTATCTATTAGTTTAAAAGCTGCTAGGTTATATAGTATAGTGTGCATTTAGTCCCATTTTTCATATAGGAGTTGCTCTTAATTATAGTAAGTAGTACTACTTATATAGGCTTTGAAAGTAGTGTATACATCGTTTAGAAACAGGTTAATTAAAGTAATAGTAGCCATTATAGCTATAGTTGTAAAGCATAGGTTTATTATATAAAGCTTCTATAATATAATACTATCTACACCACCACTTAGTAGTTAGGCTAGCTGAACTGCTAAGTGAAAAATTAGTGGTTAGGCTAGCCTGTTGGCTAACTAGCTGGCTAAACCACTAACTTTTAGGTTGGTAGTTAGGCTAGCCTAACCACCAACTTTTGGGTTAGTAGTTAGGCCAGCCTAACCACCAACCTACTAGCCTAACTATAGGGTAGATAGAATTAAAGAAGCTTTATATTATAGATCTACACTCTACAACTATAGCTATAATGGCTACTATTGCCTTAATTAATCCATTTCCAAATGATGTACACACTGCTTTTAAAGCATATATAAGCAATATAACTTACTATAATCATAAGCAACTCTTACATACTAAATCAGATCAAATATATATAATACTATGTAACCTAATAGCCTTTAAACCTATAGACAGAGAGTCTAAGAACCTTAAGCATCATGTGCTATTTAATTTTGAGCTTATTAATAATAAGCTATATAGACAGAGTGATATACGCCATCTAAACTCCTAATATGTTATGCCTAAAGTAGAGGTATTTAACGTTATTATACAAGAGCATCTAAAGCTCTTACATGTAGGTCATAATAAGGTATAGCCTACTATTAAGTAGCAATACTATGGAATAAAGTATAAGGATGTTAAATTTATACTCAAACGGTATAAGAATTACACACTAAATTAACTAAATGTAACAAAAGCTCCCTTAGTTCCTATTATAAGTAGAAGAGCATGGGAAAGGGTTTAAATTAACCTAATTAATATGTAACATGAGCTGTTAGAATAATATAAGTAGATTCTATATATAAAGGATCACTTCTTAAAATATATATAGCTATATCCATTAAAGAGCAAGCATGTAGAACTAATTACAGACTGCTTTACTCTCTTTATTACAGCTTTCTTACCTCCTAAGATTATGTAAGCTGATAATGGGAAGGAATTTAAGGGGGGTCTACTTATTCTACTATAGAAGTATGGAATTCAAGTAGTAAATGGAGCACCATAGTCACCTCAAACACAAGGCCTTGTTAAGCAAGCAAATGGGGTTGTTAAGAATAAGCTACAGGCATGGAAAATGGATCATGGGTCTACAGAGTGGAAAGATGGGCTACTTGAAGTCATGCTCGCAATGAACACCCAAATCCACTCAACAATTAGGTGTGCGCTAGCTGAGCTTCTATTCTAAGAGCAGAGCTTACATATTAACTAGCTTAATAGCCAGGCTCAGAAGGATCTCTTAATTGGGGTTGAGCAGGAAGACCCAACTATGGCACCAATTTTTGAGAGTGAGCTTGAGCCTAAAGCTCTAATTAACCCACAGCTCTGCCAAGCGCCAGAGCTCTTAATTAAGCTTAGAATTAAGAGCTCCTACTCTGAGCCAGAACTCAGAATTAAGCTCGGAATTAAGAGCTCCCACTCTGAGCCAGAACTCGGAATTGAGCTCGCAATTAAGAGCTCCCACTCCAAGCCAGAACTCGGAATTGAGCTCGCAATTAAGAGCTGCCACTCCAAGCCAGAACTCAGAATTGAGCTCGGAATTGAGCTCTGGCGTGGGACCCGGCTTCGAGTGCTAGCTTAGCATAGGACTGAGCTTTAGGCTACACCTGACCCTGTAATTAAGAGAGCTATAGCAGCTACTCAAAGAGCAAGGGTTTCTATGATACGCAAGTATACAAAGAAGCATGACATCTAACACTTTAATATTAGAGCTATAGTCTCTATAAAGGTGCCTTGAGAGGATAGAACCTCAACTGATAATAAAAGGCTCTTTGCACGCATTCTAGAAGAGCCTTACCCTCATAGATATCAGATTCTTACTTGCTCAGGTATTATACAATGCCTAATACTTACAAAATCACTTGGAGTTGTAGAGCAAGCTCTATGGTCTGATATCCTAATTCCTACTTCTACAAAGGAAGTAACACTAGGGCTTGTAGCTAGAGAGGCTTCTAAAAGTGCACGGGTTGGAATATCATGTCAATGTAAGGGACAGTGTAGTACAAAGCGGTGCCGGTGCTATAAGGAAGCAAAGGAGTGTAGTGTACACTGTCATAATGATGATCATGATTGCGGTAACTTATCAGGCCTAGCTATTCGTACAGAAATAGCTCTAGTTGAGAGGCCAAAGCGGAAGCGGGCACGAGCAGACACAGTAGGAAATAGTATATAGATTAATTGATTACTTTACTACTATTTACTACTATGTAGGTTGGTGGTTGGGCCGGAACATATATAACATGCCCAAATTTAACGCCGCATAACCCCCCATCAATCCAAAGACGATGATGGACCCGCCTTTTGCATCGTACAGCCAGCTAGGCTCAGAATGGCGACTTGGGGTTTCAATTCATTTCGTATCGGGCGTTCCCTCCCCTGTTTCATTCAAAGAGTAATCACAATCCAGCCATCGATGACTTAGATGTAGAGGCTCTTGATGTTCTTAACGATAAAGTCGTAGGTCTTGCTGCGGAAGTCATCCTTGATGAGCTGACTGTAGGTTGCGTAAGTGTTCAGGAGCTGGTTGCCGTCCTTCCATTGCGGCCACTTGCGGTACTTGGGGTCGGTGCCATTATTCGGGTCCATGGTAGCCACGAAGGAGAGGTAGTAGGCGCGGAAGGATGCGGCGGCGTAGTTGGGGTAGATGCCGAAGAAGACTTGGATCAGATCGCTACCATGGAAGGTACCCATGACCGGGGTGCCGTAGTCGTAGCTGGACAGATAGGACCACGATGGCACATCAGGCGCGATGGTGCTAGTGCCAAGGAGCATGACACGGCGGGAGAGCGTGAATGTAAGGTCACCGAGGATGGCGGCCAGGCGCTTAAATTCGGGGTACCAGTTGTTGAAGATGCCAGTGCGGAAGGGGGAACCGTCTAGCAAGCCGATGGGGTATGTTTGGATGAGCTCGGACATCTGAGCATCGGTGGAGTGGTGGAAGAAGACTGTCGTAAGGTACTTAACCATGTCCGCTGGGGTCTTAATGTAGCTCTGGAACAGGGCGAATAGAGTTCCTTCGTCTTCTTGATCGCCAACGATGAAGGGGACCTTCGCGTATTTGCCGTTCAGAACAAGGACATCCGGGGACTGGGTCAGGAAGACGCCGTCGGGGCGAGGCAGGTATGATAGCGCGACGGAAGTGTGTGACAGCAAGCCTGGCACAGAGTTCGCTGCATTGAGGTATGTTTGGTACGGGACACTGCGGAGGCAGGCGAGGGTATCCGCATTGCCCTTGCAGCCAGCAGCTTCAACAACAGTGTCGTAGACGACCTGACCCTTGGGGCAGTCGACAGGATCGGCGGGGATGACTGAACCAGAGTTCATAATGCCAGCGCGGAAAAGGGGCTTTCCCTTGTAGGTGTGGTCACCATCGTTGATGACCATCTGGTCGAAAACCGAGATGGCGCCGGCAGACTCACCCCAGATGGTTACTTTGTCGGGGTCACCCCCAAAGGAGGCAATGTTGTCGGCAACCCATTGGAGTCCTAGGCGTTGGTCCTTGAGACCGAGATTGGAGGATCCGTCTTTAAGAATCTCAGTACCTGGCAGGAATCCGAATCCTCCGATACGGTAGTTGACAGTGACGAAAATTATGGGCTTGCCCTGCTCAATAGAGGACTTGACCCATGGGGATCCATCGTACATGGTGTTCCAGCCAAGCTCGAAGCCGCCGCCAAACATCCAAAAGAGCACTGGGAGCTTTGCATTGGCGGCGACGCCAGCTGGACGGTGTACGTTCAGATAGAGGCAGTCTTCGCTCTGTTGTGTAATCTTCTGGACAAAGGGCGAGTTGAGAATTTGACCGAGGACCGAGGTGGGGATGGAATCATCGAGGGCGTCCGAGAAGAAAAACTGCGGGCAGGCGGCCTGGTTCTTGGTTGCCTGGTAAGTTCCCAGGGGCTCGGTGAGAGGTTGCGGGGACTTCAAGCGCAAGTCGCCGACAGGAGGTTTGGCGAACGGAATTCCAGGGAATTGCTCAACGTCTGCACCTCCGAGGCCAACAATTGTTGCCTGCGGAAATGGGATGACGACTGTTGGGGTTGCATATCTTGCCTGGAGCTCAGGAGCAGGTTCAACACGAGCACCCAGCACCGGTGGAGCAGGACCCTGAGGAATATCCTCGACGGGTAAGGCCAATGCCAAAGGCAATGCGAGGAGGGAGAGGAACTTCATCTTGACAGCGACGACGAATTTGGTTGCAGTGAATTCTCGTTGTCCATGATCCACCCGGATTGATGGGACTATATATGCTTCCCCATAATCAGACCCTCGGGATTCCCCCCGCTTCCCCGAAGATATTATCAGCTACCCCCACCCAGGTTCTCCATATTGTGGTGATCCGCAAACTTGAGAGCTTCGTCTTTCCAATGTTCATGCTGTGACATTAGCTTACGAGTGGGTACGAAAAACGCGGGGCGGTCTGCCGAACACGCACACACCATTAGCCGCGTGATCTCAAAGAATGGCACTTCATCGGTGGATACGGATTAGTCTCTCAGCCTACGTAGACGTAGTCAGGGCCGGTGTCGACGGAAAATTCGATCAGCATTGTTAAAATTCGGCTTAAGATGAAAATAAAATGCAGTTGTCTGACATGTGAAGGTTGGCAACATTGGCAATAAAGTTTTAGGCGGTACCGGCGCTCCATTAAGCCGCTCCCACGCAATACCAAGCATATGCAGGCATTTAGAGGCACTTGGAGGTATTTCGCAGGGTGGATGGGACATGTGCACGGCAATCGTTGATCGTGGTCATTGTGCAGCATAGTACTATGGTGTTGTTAGGGCATTATTGGTATTTGTTGAGGTATTACTGGAGTATTGCTGGTGTAGCTGGCACGTGTGGAGTATGAAGCCCACGTATTCAGCGTGGGGAGTTGAATGATTAACCTATTGCGGAAGTACGTGCGAGTCTAAAATCATACCCCACGAAATATTCTCCGCAAATCGTGGAGTAACCCCTGTCATATAGCAAGGGGCCCCCTGTCCCCCATGGGGAAAGAAGCGAATCAGCGAACCATAATCCCGGAATTCGCGGCCATTGCTACTGTACACGGTATGGATCGGTTTGTTTATTCCAACCAATCCCAATATAACCTACTAAACACTACTAGAGACCCTGGTCATCGCTATACTCCCCGCTATATATATCGTTTTGTACGCTATGCACGCTATGCACGCTACACGCTATATACGCTATCTAGATCTTATGGGGTAATGACACCACAAGGAAAAAAACCTTAAGATTGCTCAAGACGTGATGCGAGCAGCACATGCCAATCAGCCAAACCTCGGTTGTCCAGATCAGGAACGGGGCGGGAGATCAGACACCACGGAATCTTCCACGTTCGACAAATAGACCTTGCCTTATGAATGTGGGGAGGCTGAGGAAGGCTGACTGACGGCACTGGATAATGCCTGCCACAAGTTGATCCACTCAAGGTTTCCCCACGATCCAACGCGTGGAGGTGGAGAAAACCCTCAGACATCCCACGGAGAAGTACATATGTTCATCTGACAAGGAGAACGTCAATGCTCCGAAGTATCATCGAACAATAATGTGATACTACCTGGGTGCAGCCCAAAGTCTGAAGAGGGACTGTGTAATAGCAGCGATTACAGCAACTATAATTAAAATACAGGCATTCAATCACTCGGAGCTGCTATAAATTAACACGCTGCTCATAAATAGCAGTAAAAATATAAGTTCAATGGGCTTAAAGAGCTGGTATCATCCTCAGTCAAGTCAGCTCCCCTTCAAACCTTTTGGGGAGCACGAGTAATCCCTTCAAGTTACTAGGGTTTGGAGGTTGAGGTACAGTAGTATTCTCGTCATTCATGTGATATTGGGACGGAACATCTAAGACCGCCTCAACATTACCTACAGAACTAGTCTAATGGCGCACCAGCATCAGCACAGAGAGGCGTTCTTGACATTATAACCGACCCATTGTGCAACCGATGTCGCAACTAGCTTTACTTCCAACACGAATCTGCGTCCTGATGAGGCGGCACAGGAGGGATATCATTCCTTGCGTGCCGCTTCTTCGTCGAGTCAATTCCGAAGCGCTCGTCTCGATCCTTGACTTTATCCCATGGTACCTTGCACGACCATTAGCACATGTAATAATCATACCTCTTAATATGACGCCGCAAGGGGAATATGCCGCAGATTCGCATGTGCTTAATTAATATTGACAAGTTGCGACTCACCTGGTCGTCCTTCGTAAAGCTCATCATTAGCTCTGGCTTTCCAAGGGGCAGCTCGTCCCCTCGATCTACCTGCCAGAAATGGAAAGTCTTGCCGTATAAGCCAACCACCTCGCGCATCTCAGCTGTTTCCGCGATCTCCCAGACCCCCTCGGGAACTAATGGATTGGGCATTATGACAATCCCTGAACGAACCTAGATCTGTAAGCCAACATTCTATCCCCTTCCTTTTGCTCGGTCTCGAACCTCATAGTCATGGCTGTGCCATAGCTTCTTCTCTTCTTTAGTCAACGCATCGTACAATTGCCTTGTGATCAGATATTCAACTCCAATCAACTTTGCGGGGTTCTTCGGCGAGTCATAGATTAGACACTGTCTGACATTGGCACTGAGGTGAGAGCAATAGTGATTTGCTTCGACAGTACGGGAAGTATCGGAGGCGTAGACGTGAAAGGCGTTCAGGTGTGCGCAGATTGAGTTGACGGGGGCGAAGTTTTGGATTGTGGCAGCACCAGCATTGAGGACCTGGTCTTTCGTGGTGGGAACTCCACCCAGGGTAGTATCGTACGTGGAAGAAGATTCGCCTTTGCTCATTGTAAATTATGAAGACTGTGACATGTGGTTTGTTTGTTTAAGCTAGGCATGGAAGGAGTTCTCTTTTCAATATCTTTCATCTTGGAGCACTCTTGACGTCATGGACATTATCACCTCACCATCGACATGAGTATAAGCATCATGTTCCTGACTATATTTTATCAATCTGATCTGCTAAATCGGCATGATAATTATCATGGTGGGTTTCGCCCATGTTAATAGTTTTTTTTTTTTTGGTGTATGGTTTCCAGGTGATCCTCGGTGCCAATCGCCCCCCGGATAATTTAGCCAGCATCCCCGCATCCCCGCATCCCCACCTCATATGTAACCCTTCTATACCCTCTTACCCCCACGTCCGCAGAGGCCAAGTATCCATGATTTTGAGGATAGCTATACTTTAGTAGGTTTTTTGTAGAACCCCTCCAGATTCTACAACTACATCGTTGGTATCGTAATCTTCAACTGCCTTTCCCCTTCATCGTTGTGTTGCGCGTCGAGTTCATTTCCTCACTATGGCTTCTGCAAGCTTCGGTATACGTAGCTGGAAGCCATTTTATTGCTATGCAGGATTCTTTTCGTCCAATATTGGTCCTAACAAAATTTCCCAGCTTCATCATGTCGCATAACAAACGCGGCAAGGGAGATTTGACATCGGCGGTAGATCTGCCATTGGCATCGACGGCGCTCCCGCTGAGTGTGGCTTCTCGGCTTGACCAGGTATGGAATATACACACGTTTTGTGATACTGGCTAACTTATAAGCAGGTTACGGAGGAGATGAAGTTGATATTGGAAGAGAATCTAGACCACAGAGTCAGAAAGTATGCCATGGACACGTTGAGCGATACCGCAATGACCTATCTGCGGGATATTTACACCCACCGCAATTACCCACTTCCACCCTAGATGACTGGAAGTCAAGAACAAGCTCTATAACATGGGGTCAACGATGAGGAGGGCATATCCAAAGACGGATCTTCACCACCCAAGTCTTCCAGTTCAGGGTTATTATATTTGCGGAAGGTCCCATTAAACAGGGATCGAAACATGACCATCATAGCCGCCTCCAACAGGAATACATATCCACGGGGTATACTCTTATCACTAAACGCTGTGAGAGCTCTGAAATTGCTTATTACTCCCACCTTGCAAATGCGGTTGTAGTGGAGGCTACTTGAATGCTCTTCTGGGAGCGTATCTGGGGTGTATCTAGATGCCACCCTCAAATGTTCCATTATCCGCATGGAGAATGCGCGTGTAGTTGACCCAGCGTAACACCCGTACTCCTGGCCAATCCTCGAAAGATTTATATACACGCCGCCGCAATTATGGTGTTTCCAGTCCCTATCTACGGAGAGGATTGCTTCTGGAGTAAGCGTGGTTTGTCCAAGCACTACTTGGACCTTCTTGGGAATGGCAGCTATATATGCTGCCATGAAATCATCTGTCGACACTTGGCGAAGAAGAAACCAGAAGCTGTAACTCAACGGGTATGTCTATTTTACGTGTGCTCCATTATATTTTGTCTCGTGGGACATGTCCTTGAGCCCCTGGATGATTATGCGCAAACGGTCTCGGAACCTCTGTACAACAGATTCGGCGTCTAATACATTGGCTGGGAGATCCAAAGTCACTTTATCTTCCCCAGCGACAATATCGCCAAAGTCTGTGTCATTCTCTTCATTACTGAAATCCTCGTCATGAGGTACTTAGAGTATGAGACTGCGAGTGAGAGACTGTGAGCGAGAGACTGAGACTGTGAGCGAGAGGCTGAGAGTGAGAGAGTGAGACTGAGAGACTGAGCGTGGGAGATTGATAGTAGGAGACTGAGCGTGGGAGACTGAGAGTAGGAGACTGAGAGTGAGAGACTGAGCGTGGGAGATTGATAGTAGGAGACTGAGGGTGAGAGAATAAGAGTGAGAGACTAGGGTTCAGAGCCTGATAGTGGGAGACTAAGGGTGAGAGAATAAGAGTGAGAACTAGGGTTCAGAGCCTGAGAGTTAGAGACTAAGAGTTAGAGACTGAGAATGGGAGGCTGAGAGCGATAGACGGAGATGTAGAGAACTAGGTGTATCGTAGAGGCTTCGCGTCGATAGATACTCACGTTTAGGCGCTATCGTGGATATTAAACTTCCCATCAATAGAATATAAGTGAGCTTTATGCCTCGAGGGTCTTATTTTCAAAGGGATTCAGAAACGTCCTAACGGCTTCGGAGATAGCGAATCGAAGGTTGATTACCTTGACGTTTAAGATTAGTGCACAATATACGTTCAATGAGGACCTAGCAAAGGAAGTTCTAAGAATTCTAAGATTCTACTATTCTAACAACATGGTAGATTCGTCAATGATTTCATGACGCCCTCGGA
This sequence comes from Pseudogymnoascus sp. WSF 3629, assembly GCA_001662585.1. Taxonomy (NCBI): domain Eukaryota; kingdom Fungi; phylum Ascomycota; class Leotiomycetes; order Thelebolales; family Thelebolaceae; genus Pseudogymnoascus; species Pseudogymnoascus sp. WSF 3629. The sequence continues at coordinate 629,509 of KV454566.1, forward strand.
AATTTTTCGGAGTCAAGCGTCTGTCGACAAATTTTGTCTCCTGGCAGGCATGAACTACGGGGAAATTGAGTTGATTGGTTCGGACATCACCGTCATGCCAAACCTCACCGACGTTCAGATACACTCTGATGGGACGACATCTTTCCCAGAGTTCAGGATTGACGCCTGGCATTATATTGACAACTCGATGCCATCGTCAACCACTGATAAATGCGGTCGCTACTTCGTCGGCCCAATGTGGAACAACAACAGCTGCGCTGCTGACGTCGTCTTCTTCGCCGCCCTGCAATTGAATGTGGGGATTTCGCACGTGGAACAGATGGGAGAAAAGGGCTTGAACAAGCTCTGGATCCCTGGGTTGACCATCCGCGCAATTGTCGCACGGGCCTAGGGGAAGCTCAGCGAGGAAGGACGGATGGTCCTCGTGGCTAGGTTTCGGGAGGACCTCGAATACTGCGATTCAGGTAACTTCCGAGTTGGCGCAATGTGCGACGTACGCGACATGCTGTTCGTCACGTTCCAAGGGTCTCGGACGTTCTGGTGGCACAAGAGACGGATGTCCACCTGCTGCGACGGCATCGCCCATCATGGAACGCATAGGCAGATATACTCAATTCAGCCTAGCTGCACTAATGGGAAGCAGCCCGCAACAGTACAAGCACAAGTACAGAAGATGTTTAGGGGGAAAATGGTTCATGGGGGCGGCAGATGCACTTCTGGAGAGGGTTGCACCTAGCAAAAGAACCAACAGAGGGTGGTAGTGGACAGATTACCACCCGTGCTGAGGTTCGAGTTTTACGAGGACATCACTTCGCGTGGGTTAATCCAAGACTTCCGGCCCTTTGACGATATGACCATTACATATACTACGAGAGATGGCCAAGAAAAGGAGATTAGGTATATGTGTGAAGGAACAATTTTTTTGGTGAATGGGAATCATTTCATCGCCTGGTGGAAGGTTTCCAGGAATGAGTTTATGGAATACGATGGGATGAAGAATGGAGGAAAAGCACAGAATTCAGGGGTATCATTCAGTGGTGGCTCAGCCAGGAAAGGCGCAGTTCTTGTGGCAACGTTCTTCGCTATTACACGTTGATATTCGCAGCTATCGTCTATAGGTTATTAGACGGCTGCTTGCGTTCTATCATGGCCTTTGCAGACTTCTCCTTTGCCATTAAAATATCCTTGTTTTGTGACGTATATGGTGTTGTAACTGTTGTATTTTGACCCAACCCATCAAAACCCGTACTGAATCTTCCTTGCTTCTCCGCTATAGCAGTGTTTCCTGCTAGGGCCATGCCGTAGACGCCTATATTCGTTAATTATCGATATACAATTTATAACAAGTAGAATTCTTACTAGATTAGTATGCAATATCCCCAAGTTTGCTACTGGGATCAGAATGGATGTGGTATCGTATCATATTAGACTTCAGCTTGTAGGTTTTAGATACGTGTACTATAATGGTAGGCGACACTTACTCTTTGATATACCTCCTCCATTTGTAACACCTTAGAATGGTGTAATGAGGGAACTAGAATAGGACTATGATGTAGTGTTTTAGTAGTAGTAGTGTTGGTGTTGTCTTGAGGTAGGTTTTGTATCTGTTTGCTAGTCATAATCGAACAGAACAAGACTCAGCTTATAGACTACTTGATTAATGTTTGTTTCTTATGCGAACCTCAAATTTCATACTCTATCTCAACATCCACCCCGTGCAACCAAGTTGCTTCATCATACTATACAATTACTTTACAATTAAGTGCAATATTCCAATCCTTGTTTCGACTCTAAACCCACATACATAATCAATCTCAGGTTGGTTTCTTCGACAGTTGTTGTTGTCGTCATGTTGGCTAATCTTTGTCCGATCTCAGTCCCAGAAGCATGTCCAATCAACGGGACAAGAATGGCGAGATGGAACTCCCTCTCGCATCGACACCAGCGCCCCTAGGTCTTCCACAAGCTGTGAAAACCAGACTGGATTAGGTATGGACTATACTTACATTCATTGTATTGTACGAGCTAACATACCGACAGATGATGGAGGAGATGAAATCCATCTTAGAACAGTATCCGGATAGGGATGTTCGAAAGTACACAGTCGATACACTGAATGACGCTGCCATGGTGTGCGTGAGGGATGTATATAGACACCACGATTATCCACTCCCACCTTAGATGTTCAGACCACAAGAACAGACTCCTGGAAACCCTAGGTATGATGACGATGACGGTAAGGACGGTGACTACGTCAAGGGCAGCGATGATGACAGGGACAATGGCTACGAAGAAGGTGATATGGGAACATCTGCAAAAAAGAGACGAGCTTCGTTCCTACAAGCTAAAGGCACCAATGCCAAAGGAATGTCCTCTGCCAAGCTGTTAACGAGGAAATTAAGAATGGCAAACCGCCAAAAAAAGAACCACGACGACGGCCTTACTAAGCTAGAGGATGCGGTCGTGAAGCTACTTGTCCTAATCACAACACTACGAACTCTTAAACAAGATTAAGAGCGACATACTAGACTATACTTTACTTTACGTTGTCTAATTTCACTAAGGTCATGAAGAAAAATAATTCATACTAAAACTACACACTTTCATCTAATCATGCCATTTAGATAATTGACTTTTTCTTTAGCGTAGTATTTACTGCCCTAGGTGTAAAGATGTGAGTGAGTTGAGGTTTTTCTATTTTTAGCGGCGTTTTTGCAATCCCTAAGGGGTCAAACTATATATACACTATCTTACTATATCACCTCTGGTACCCTCTACAAGAACCCTTCGGGGAACTCTCCCCCATTCGCCGCTATATCCGCAAACATCTTGAAGATATCTGCAATCGCTTGTCCTCCATGCTCGCCCAGCATCATCTCTCCATTCCTTGACGACTTTTCTGCCACATCCTTCGTCCTCTCTACCATCGCCTCCTCAAATCCCTTCATAGGCGCCTCCAGCCTCTCCTGCCACTCCACCACCCCCTCTACTTGTCCCACACCTCCAAGCACATCCGACAGCTCTAGCGAATCAAGCAGCGCTTGATTGACCCCCTCTCCTCCCCAAGGCGTCATCAAATGCGCCGCATCTCCTACCAGTGTCGCTCCTACCTGCGTCTCCCACCGCGAACCTACAGGCAACATGTACAACGGCAGCACATCCACCGCTGTGCCTGGGTGATCCCTCGTCTCTTCATCACACGCCATCGAGAGAAGCTCTCGGAGCTCCGGTGCCCACTTCTCAAACTCCCCTCCTTCACCTAGTAAAACTTCCTTAGCCTCTGTTGTAGTCTTCCCCGCGATCCCAATCTCCTTGGCCCAGTTCTCGAGTGGCGTCTTCACGGCGATATATAGTCGGATCGAGTCCTGCGGGCCTCGGTGCGTCATAATCCCTCTCCCTCCCCCGAGGGCCATCGTAGTGCCGCTTCCCACCAGATCAACCAGCTGCGGGAACTTCGCCGTAGCATCCCGCAGCGTGGCATTGACGTACTGTGCTCCGGTGTAGACGGGCACGACGTCCGTCAGCATCGTCCGTACGCGCGACCACGCGCCGTCTGCACCGACTACGAAGTCGTACGTCGCCTTCCCATCCGCGCCGAGATCGAGGGTTACCTCCGTCGCGCCAGTGTCTGTCCTCGCGCTGTGCAAGGATGAGACTTTATGACCCCACTTCACCGACCCCGGCGCCACAGCACCAAGAAGTAACTTCGTCAGCGCATTCCGCGCAATCTCAGGCCGCGACGACAACTGCCCCTGGTCAGTATGAAGGGTTTCCGCGGCGGGGGAAAGGACGCGGCACTCCTCTGAGCAACCCCCAAGCTCGGCTTGGAAGGCGTCCCAGAGACCAGCGGCGCGAATGACTTTCAGCCCGGAATCCTCGTGGAGATCGAGCATACCGCAGGGGGCGGCAAAGAAGGCGGGCGTGGGCTCGGCGCGGAGGTCATAAATAGTGGGGTGGATTGATTGCGCCTGGAGGAGGGCGGCGACGGCGAGGCCGGATGGGCCAGCGCCGACGATTGCTATACGAGGTGTGTAGGGCATGGTGATTTGTGTGTGTGGATATTTAGGCGTGGTTGGGAGGTAGATGTGATATTATAGTCCGCCCCATAGGCCTTTATATATTCCACGAGCGAAGCTCTACGGACCCTTATGCTCGGGGTCTCGGGATCGGAGCTTCGGGCCCTACCACTGCTGCTGCCTGGCGCTGTAGGCGACCCAACACCCCAACACGCGGCATCGCGGTCCTAGTGACCGTCGATGACTCCTGATAATGTGTATCTGACTGTACTGTACGCAAATGGAGGATTTAGAAAAATGCGGTGCCCTCTACCAACCTCACCCACCCCAGCAGTACCACCGTACGTACCCGCGCCTCTAACCACCTTTCAATCCAACATGCGCCAGAACCTCCAGGAGTCGAGTAAACGGGAAAGAGAAAGGTGTTAAGATTGCGAAGGTGAGTATCTCATTTATTGCAGACAGATGATATGGCGACGGATGTGCAGAATGCGATGGCCCTCGACGACGCAAATCGTTACATCTCAGTCTCTCACCCTCGGTCTCTCATCCTCGGCCCTCCCATCCTTAACCTCTCGGACTTACTCCCTCAATCCAATCCACCACTACTCTCGCACTCTCATCACTATTCATTTCCAACAACAGCATATGCCCATTCCCCTTAACCCCTACATTTGCCAACGACACATGATCCGTCTCTACTCCTGCCTGTCTCAGAAACTTGACAGAGCACCAATCATACATAACGTGCCAGCTTGCCTCTGCTGTAACAACCAGTGTCCTTACCCCTTTTAAATTAACTAGCTGTCTCGGAGCCGGGCTCTCAGCCTGCACCCAGCAATCTTCCTCGTCCGTCGAATTCGCCCTTGTTACTGACAGTACCAGATCTACCGTCGGATTCGCGACAGCCGGCTCATACGCCATCAGGATATCAGTGATCCCCCACGCCCGCGCTGGCACCTTGCCGTTCAACGCCGGCTCTACGAATGGCGGGCCTGCAGGTTCGAGCGCAACGATGGCGTGTACAAGGCCTGGCCGTACGTCTGCAATCACCCATGGCATCGTGCCGCCCTGTGAGTGCAGGGATGAGTATCACAGGGGTGCCGATGCGGTCAAGGAGCGCGGCCCCGGCAGCGCGAACAGCGGTCTGCTGCGGGATGTTGGCGACGGCAGAGGGGGCTGTGGCAGCAAAGTAGGTGTCGAATGCGGGGTGGCCTTGCACACCCGACCCAGGACCACCCGGCCACTGCGTGTGCAGCTCGGCCCGGGGGTAGGATGAGTAAAGTTCAGGGGCTGTGAAGCGGGAGGCGATGACTTCGGCAGAGAGGGGGGTGACGTGTATGTGGAGTGTCAGATGGTTCAGATGCGGCTTTAGCAATTTCTGGTAGAATACATAGTGCGGACAAGACTGATAATATTTTCTTGGTGAACATTTTCAACCGCAATTCAAGGGTGAGAAAAACATAAAAGAATGGAAGTCGTTTAGTTCATTCCCGTTTATTATATGTCCGCTTCCCCGCCATTAGACTCATTTATCTATCCCGACTTATATATGCATGGTTTTATTAACATCCAGAATTAGGCTGATGCTGCATCGCTCCATATCTAAAGATGACTGCAGTACTGTAAGTGCCTATATATCTACACATTAGCTCGATAGAGGTAAGATCTACAAGGATTGCGTAGCTTTGTTCTCTTCGCTCACCTACTATTCTATATATATAGAGCTGTTTAATTAATCTACGAAATATTACGTTTTTACCTATTGTAAAAAATACTTCCTTTAATATGTGAAATTATATGTAACTACAAGTACCCTTCATTTTTGCACCAAATATTCAGTCGTATCATAGATCTTGCGCAAAATCCCATTCCTAACTATTCCACCGTGCTCCTCCAATTCTACTGTACTGTATAGTACTAATCCCAAGGAGCGTTGGAGACCCCTCAAAATTGAGCTTGGGCGGCAGGTCTGGTGGCCTATTCACTGTGCTAACGTACCCCCCTGTTTGCTCGTATTTCTCATCCATACACTGTACCTTAAACTTATCCCGCTTCGGTACACCGGGGCGGGCTGACTCGAAAATAAGCGGCGAGCCCAAAAGAGAATCCAGTTCAAATCGCTCAACCAAAAAAATATATAAACCCCCATCTCTCATAATCTCCCATCTTCATCGATATCCTAATCACAGTTCAGAAATAATGGCAACTTCCGACCCAACAATTAAGCTCGTTCCTGTTGTCCCGGGCGACTTCCCCGCCCTGGCCCGCCTGGAAGCAGCCGTCTTTGGTGACACCGACGTCGGTGCTGTTGGCTTCGGCCCAGACCGTAACAGCGATGCAGCTATGGATCAGCGCGCCATAATCCTAGGAGCTGCTCCCAAACTAGGTGAAACGGTGCGAAATATGAAGCTGGTCCGAGTTGGGCCAGAGGGGGATCAGGAGATTGTGGGTTATGCGGGGTGGGTGATATGTGTTGGTAGGGCTGGCAGCGAGGAAGAGAAGGGGAAATTGGGGACGAAAGAGGCATGGGCGGTTCAAGAGGCCCCAGGACCTGAGCCATTTGGGCCGGGCGCTGATGTTAAGTTTTGCGTGGATGTGTTTGTGCGCGCGGATGAGCATATGGCAAGGGCGACAGAGGGGAAGGACTATGCAAGTGAGTTGCTACTATGATGATTGAATTGCTCGCGCATTTAAATTGGAACTAGCTAACACTCCGAGTAGAATTGAGGATGCTTGCCGTCTTGCCTAAGTACCAGCGTATGGGTTTGGGGGCTAGGATGCTTGAAGAGGGACTGCAGGAAGCGGATAGGCTAGGCTTGCAATCAATACTTGGGGCGTCGCCATACGGGATTGGGTTGTACCGGAGGCACGGTTATGTCGACTTTGAAGCAATGGAGTTCAAATTATGGGAGTATGAGAGGGGAAATGGGATGGGCATTGCGAAGCACGTCGTGATGCACCGCCCAGCAGTGGCCACGCAGGGTAGCTCTTAATATGGCGAGTACATGGCCGGCCGTGAAAGTAGGTGCGAGCGATATATAAAGATGATATATGATCTCTTACCAACGAGGTTACTTAGCCGTCGTGTTTTTCTTCAACTGGTGCCACAAAGGTGCTCGCGAACGGCGGTGTAATAAACTCAAACTTCATGACAGGGGCTACGCCCATCTTGATTTGTTTATTCACGTAGTAGTCGATATATCAGCGAATTCTAGGAAATCCTCACTCACGATGCGCAAGATATCAGGAATTAACCCCTTCGGGACAACCTCTGTCCACCTGCCATAAATGTACCGTTAATTGCAACTGAATTCGTCTTTAGATATAGGAGCGAACTTACAGCCTCATTGCATTGTCTTGTAGCAATAGCAGTATCTCTGGACCGAATGATGATACCAGATGGAAGAGAAATAGCCCATTAAGGACCTTCTTTGGGAGGACCTTGATATCAAGATCCAATTGTTTGGCCATCATAGCCTTGAACCTACTCTTCATTGTTACGCCGCGTGCTGGGCCAAAAGCTTCTTCCTTCATGTACTCTACGAGGTCGGCGTCTGGACTCTCTCCCTTCAGCAGATCAGAGCCTCTCTCGTACGCGTGGTAAAACTCAATGCTGGATTCCATGGCCCGGAGTCCGCGACGGCGAGTCTTTTTATTCTTCTCCAGTATGTATTCTTCTGCCTTATAGGCCAGCTGTATGTCTCGAATTGCCTGATGTGTGGTGGCCAGGCCCGAATATCTCCGCGTACTTTCATATCCCTGCCACTCGTTGTCCTTCGAATACTCCTTGACCATCAACTCGACAATCGTCGCTCCCGAAGAATTGAAAACTACTCTAAAAAAAGAAGTTGACTATCTCAATGGCGTGGTCCGACGAAATCTTACATCTCTGATCTCGATTGTAATTCTTGATGAACTTGCTGAGATTATCTAGAACGAAATATAGATTTATCATTCGCTCTTGGTCCTCTGCGATGGAATATGTGGTCGTGATCAGAACGTGCAATGACACAATCGCGTGCTCAAAAAATAATACGTGGAAGAGATTGGAGTCGTCCAAAGCATATTCAGGCAACTCCGCTACTCACAAATCTGTCCAGAGAATACACGTTATTCACCAAGCCGAATTCATGACCGAAATCACACAAAAGTCCCGCCTCCCCGCCCCCAGGAAGATGTTCGGCCGGGTCTCCATTAAGTGTTCACTTCATGCGGGCTGTAGCCAATCGAGTCTGTCTCGTGACTGGTTGTGTACGGGACTTTCGAGTTATGACGGCCTTGCCTGCGGTATGGGTCGTCATCAGTGCCAGTTTGTTTTCCAGGCGGGAGAGAATCGCGCTTCTTTTTCATCCGAGGTGTCCAGATCGAGGCTGATATCCCCAGGCCCAAATGGGCAGCCAAGTTGAATATGATGTGGCCGGTTGTGATGGGATTTCGCATGGATCGGGTCCCATGTGAGAATAGTGGATGCCTAGTGAGGGTCAACTATAAATCCTCGTTCTGTCACATATGCACTACATATAGAGACCAACATGACAGTCTCCCGACCAGAGATCAGATAACACGTCTGATGTCGAGTGGACAAAAACTAGCCAGTTACCAATTTGCTGCTCGGGTTATAGCTGGCCCAAACCCTCGATGTGGTGACTGTGCTCGAGAGGAATCTAAATTACGAGGGAGACTCTGTATTCATAGACTATACCCTACTGTTCTACTCTATTATGAAGAAATAAGTAAAAAGCAATTATAAAGCAAAAACCCAAACAATTCCATCTAAATCAGCTCATAAGAACAACACTCGTTACCAAAGAGTTGTCTACGAAATTAATACGGGAAATACTTGCCAATTCCTGGCTGCGGGAATCCAAGCCCTCTAAGAAGCAGCAGAGACACAACAGGTGTCGTTCTTTGGTAGTAATTCCCAAGCAAATATTCGGAAGCGGTGGATGTGTTCGCATCCCGCGCAAATCGCACCAGGATTCAAATCAAAGATACAGAGCTCGCGAAGACTTTTCTAACCTCTACCGCCTTTGAAATGGCGGACCACAATTAAGAAATGAATGTTTCTCGTACAGGTATTTCAAAGGAGTAATCATATTCTGTACTATGCCAAACGTGATAAGCGCTTAGTAGTAATGCAATAGAACTTAAACTTTTTTACAGATGCTTGTTGTATTTGCCAAACACGACAGTAGAGTAGCGCTTAGTAGTAATGATGTAGTGTTAAATTGCCGTATAGATGCTTGTTGTATTTGATATACATGAGAGTAACGCCTAGGAGTAATGCTACGGCGTTTAAATTGCCCCACAGATGCCATCCTCCACCTCATGGAGCCCAATAATATCGGAAGACTTTACCGTGGAGTGAGAACCCTGCTATGTTTCAGAGACACGATGTAGAATGCAGCTGCTTTGGGCCATAACACAACATAAGCCAGGCCACTCTGATATAACAATAGAGGGTCTAGATTCGCGCCAAAACACAGCGATGCATGCATTTACCCAGAGGGTAATTAATACCTTTTTCTATTGGATGGTCAGCTTACTGTCTTATCCATGGCAAACGCCAAGCTCAATGACGATCATCGCCGATCACTCGTACCTGGGATATCACAAAAGCTCGTATAAGCCAAGGCCATTTTATTTTCCTGTTCAGGAGAGAGCATAGAGTAACTGCAGTCTCCTTCTCTAGCAAACAGACTATCTAATCAACTATCGCGAAATTTCTTGACTCCTTCCCTCTTAAGATCGCCACAATCTACAGTCCTCGGCAACGCACCCCCAGCCCGCGTCAAAAGAAGCGCCAAGCCCCCGCCACGCCGAGCCGCCGTCCCTGCGCACGGGCAACGTACCCATTGGCCGCCAGCCCCGCTGTCGCCATCCTTGGAAAAGTCTTGGAAAGGCTTGGACCTTCTCAAAGCAGTGCGCTCGCCGAGCGGGACGTGCTATCGGCGCCAAGGTATGGGCGCAATAGGCAGGACAGTGTTAGACAGCGCGCGCGCGTGCTCTTGTGATCGGCGGGGTGCGAGCTTCATCAGGGCTTCCGGATGCGGGGTTGGCAGGGTAATTGTCGGGTCTGACAGGTTGGGAGAGGGCGGGTTTCTGCAGCTCGTTATCTGTGGTGATTGCTTGCGTGACAGCGCACTGCAGGTTGGGGAGCTATATAAAGCTCGTTGGAGCTGCAGGAGGTAGATTTTTTCCGTAGGATACTTTAACTGTGTTTCCCTATCTCCGTTCAGTTCTCATCATGAAGGTCACTGCATCCCTTATCGCGCTTTTCGCCGCCCTTAACACCGTAGCCGCTGTACCACCGAGCGGCGGCAACAATGGGAATGGGAATGGGAATGGCCATGGGCACGGCAAGGGGCCAATGGTAAACTCGGTATGTGCTGTCTAGGCCAATTGCACTACACATTATCTAACTCATGCCCAGAAAGCTCTCCGCGGCTTAATCAAGGAGAAGGCCCTCATGGCGAAGGCCCAGACGCTCCAAGACTTCGCCGCCCTGAGCGGTACCCCAATCACTCGTGTTATTGGATCGCCCGGTCACAATGCTACGGTCAACTGGTACTACGACACCATTAAGAAGCTGGACGATTACTATAGCGTCTACATCCAGCCGTTCCCCGTCGTCACTGCTAACGGCAACCTTACCGTCAATAATGCCCTGATCGAGTCGGCTACTATGTCGTTCACCGGCGCCGGCCACCCAGTCGCAGAGCTCGTGCCTGTTGCAAACGTTGCGTGTGAAGCTGTAGGTACCCGCCTGCTATCAACGACCCCCTTAAACCCAGCTAACGAAAAACAATAGTCCGACTTCCCAGCTGCAGTCTCCGGAAAAATTGCGCTTCTCTCCCGCGGTACTTGCACCTTCGGATCCAAGGCTCTCCTAGCCAAAGCTGCCGGTGCCGTCGGCGTGGTCGTCTATAATAACGTGGATGGTGTTGTGCAAGGCACCCTCGGCCAGGAGGGGGACTACCCCCCTACCGTCGGAATTTCCAAAGCCCAGGGAGAAGCGTTCCTTGCTGCCATTAAAGCAGGGACTGTTCAGACTGGTGATCTCGTTGTTGAGCAGCAAACCGTCATTACCTACAACGTTATCGCCGAGACTCTAACCGGCGACCATGATAACGTGATCCACCTCGGCGGCCACTCCGACTCCGTCGCTGCTGGTCCGGGAATTAACGATAACGGCTCTGGAGGAATTGGCATCCTTGAGGTAGCCCTGCACTTGACTAAGTTCAAGATTAACAACGCTGTTCGCTTCTCGTGGTGGGCGGCAGAGGAGGAGGGCCTCCTCGGCGCCCATGCCTACGTCAACGCACAACCTCAATCCGAGCTCGACAAGATAAAACTGTATATGAACTTTGATATGATAGCGTCACCCAATTATGCTATTGCAATCTACGATGGCGATGGATCTACTTTCAATGTTACCGGCCCACCAGGGTCAGCGCAGGCCGAACATCTCTTCATCGACTATTTCCGCGATGTGGAGAAGGTTGACTCCGTCCCGTCCGATTTCGACGGCCGTTCAGACTACGGACCGTTCCTAGATGCAGGAATCGCGTGTGCCGGTCTTTTCACTGGAGCTGAGGGGCTGAAGACGGCCGAGGAGGCCTTGATGTTCGGTGGGGAGGCGGGGAAGCCGTACGATCCTAATTATCACGCTGCAGGCGATACCGTGGCTAACTGTAATGGCACGGCATTCTTGATTAACACAAGGGCAATTGCGCATTCGGTTGCCGTGTTAGCAAAGAGCACGGCTATCTTAGAGGAGCCGCTGGTGAGGAGAGGGGGGTACCGGGACTTTACCCGCGCGGCTGGGGTGCCGAAGAAGCTTGCCGGTGGATGTGGGACTAAGGCCTTGTAAGAAGGTATCGATATACGGCTGCATGATAAAAGGATGGGGCGTGGTCATGTCTGTATGGGGGGTATAGATTATAACGGCGAAATATGAGAAATGAAAATTATATCACGTGACTTGCCCGATCAGTGATCGCGGAATCTTCAAACTCGGAATGTGAAAAGCTTGGGGACATAATAGTTTACAGCAACGCTAACAGGGCGCTATCTTGCGAATACGTGCACCTTTCTTAACAATGAATTAATTGCTCGAGTTGCTATGCTCGAGTTGCTATGCTCGAGTTGCTATGCTCGAGTTGCTATGCTCGAGTTGCTATGCTCGAGTTGCTATGCTCGAGTTGCTATGCTCGAGTTACTATGCTCGAGTTACTATGCTCGACTTACTATGCTCGACTTACTGCGTCCAAGCTACACCATCTCACTCACTACGAACAAGCTGCACCATAAGAATCACCACGTCAAAGTTACTACATCAGGGTTACTAAATCTGAGTCATTATACCCTACTAGATCTACTCTCGTATTAAATATCTCCCTTCTAAAACCACACCTACAACATCGCCGCCACCACAAACCCAGCCAGAACAGGCATCATCGTCGCGGCATTCACAGCCGCACCACCAGTCGACGTAGCTTTCGGTGCTCCCGCCGTGCTAGTGCTCTTCACCGTTCCATTAACTGACCCCCCCACCGACCCCCCCTGGGGCACCGTCTTGCCATTAACGTTGTTTCCGCTAACAGTATCATAGTTGTACACAGCCGTGTAGTTGTACGTGGACTTGCTAGCACCCCACGTCGTCTTGACAGAGGCCAAAACACCAAGACCGTTCGCGCACTTGGCATCGGTGTTTGGGACGGGCCAGATCGGGCTGAAGAGGGCATCGGACATTGGGCCGGGGTAGGAGGAGTTGAAGTAGAGACCCGTAGTGTCAACGACGACGTTCTGGTAACCGGTGACGTTGGCGACGGTCTGGAGGACGTTGGCGCCGCAGTCCCAGCGGCCGAGGGAGGGGAGGTCCCAGTTTGCGGACACGGAGGAGATGGTGGAGAAGTGGTTGTAGAAAGTGTTATCCATGGTGCCGTGGAGGGACTTGGGGACGGCACCGCCAAGGAGGAGGGTGAAGACTTTGTTGGGGGTGGCGTAGGTCTCTACCTCGTCGAAGGAGAGGATGATGAGGGTGTTGTTCATGAAGTACTCGTTTGCGAGTAGGGGGGTGAGGAAGGTCTTAGACCATGTGGAGGCGTAGGTGATTGTGGTGTCATGGCCGTCGTTGGTCATGTTAGGGGTGATGAATGACCACTGCGGGAGCTGCTTGTTCTTGAGTTCAGTCTCGAAATCGACGAAGCTCTTGATTGTGTTCAGGCGGGTGGCGTTGGAGGTGATGGAGGAGTAGAGCGCGAGGGGGTTGTGCTTGCGGACGTAGTCGTTGGCGAAGTTGGCTTGGTTGGAGTAGTTGAATCCGAGGAAGCCGGTGTAGGGGAGGTGCTCTTGGTAGGTGCCGAAGGAGATGCCCTTGGTGTCGAGCAGGTCGATGACGGTAGACACGTTCTTTGGAAACGTAAGGAAGTCGTCGTTGTCAATGCCGAAGTGGTCGCCACCGATGACGGCGGCGTAGTTGGGCTCGGAGGGGTGGGTCACGGCGTGGTAGTTGGTCAGGGTGATGGCCTGCTTGGCGAGCTCCTTCAGGCTTGGGTCGTTGGCGGCGAGGGCATAGTCCTGGTGATGTTAGTGGGGTGTTATCAAACGAGGAGGAGGGCAACTAACAGTGTTCTCGAGCCAGATCTGCACGATACGGTCGAATCCCTTACCCTTCACGTCAGAGGTGAGGACAACGGGCGTTGCGGCCGCGGCGAGAGCAGAGATAGCAGTAGCCTTTGGCTCAATGGTGGACTCAGCAGGGCGACTGGCCGAAGATGCAGCCAGAGCCACATTGGCGCCGGCGAGGACGAGGGCAGCAGAGAAGAACATGATCAATGGAAGTGAGGGGTCTTCGATTGAGGTTCAGGGAAGGGCTATGAGGAGTGAAGGACGAGGGCAGGCGACACAGAGGATGCTGGGCACGCCGATCTTTATATGAAAGAGTTGGAGTAAGGCTGAGTAGCGTGTTGGAGCTCGTGGCACCGAAATCAGAAGGCAGGGGACCGGGGAGACCTTTGGAAATGCAGCTGCAGTAGACGACAGTAGTGGACTATGAACCGTGGGTAGATGAGACCTAATCCTTGCATATGAAGCTAATGATAGTCTACTATTGGAAAAGCATGGGGTTACGTATGGAAGAAGTAGAGAAGCCTTAGGGCAGACGGGACGAGGGAGGAAAAACGCATGGTGACGATCCCATTGGGGAATTTGGAGAAGAGAGAGACCGAGAGACAGGTAACAATCACCAAGGCTGACTTTGTCCGACACTTCCCCGATGCCCCCCCACTTCGGCCCCTGTCACGCTAAAGTGTCTAATGTCTAGGGTTAGCGCGGCCCGTTGATAGGAACGGGGGAGTTATTCAGGCACATGTCCAATCCCCGATCGAAGATTGGTTATTGTCAGACACTGTGAGCTGTCGGTTATTGCGTGTGTTACTGTTCTCTCGGTGAGTACGAAGAGTGTTTACTCGCACGCCATTCTCTGTAAATTTGTACGAGAGTATTGTGTAGATAATGCGACCGTGGAGTGCGTGATATACATTGGTATTCTCTATATGTACTATAAAGTGTGCGGTAACTTGTATGGTGATGAGCACTCAACTTTCCAAAATAAGCCTCGCCGAGCTCTGGGCGTCTTGGTTTCCCGTCTTGTCTCGGTGCTTGTCTCTCCTTGGCATCGCCGTGGCTTGTCCCATTTACGGCTGACTAATCACAACATCCCCCATCAACCTTGTCAACCTCGTCGACCCCCTGTGATATTCTTACAAGGGGAAGGCGCGATGAACAAAACCAACCCTCATCGCTCCTGCCATGGTCCACCTCTTCCATCCCCTCCAACCACCCTCATACGCTCCTTCCCGTTCGATCCGTTCCACGTGCGGCTGCCACTCCCTCTCTTTCGTTTTCTATCCCCTGCCATTCTCTCTCGACCTTCCCTTCTTCCAACGTTACATGCGCCCAGGATATTCGCGTCCAGGATATTCGCTTTACTTGCATGCTTCCGCGCATTGACTATCCCCTGGTATCAATAATACGAGTAGTGCTTCTTTGCATCTTTTCTTTTTTTCTTCTAGCCTCGACTCTAGCTTCTGTTGCGGCGTCTTCTCTTCTTATTCCCTCGTGCTCGTGCTCTGGCGCCGAGCCTTGGCCTTCCTCTTGAATGGTCTAGCTGCGCCCCTTCTATTCCATAGACGAACTCGTGGACATGATAGACAGAGCAGCCAGATCAACTGTCGATCGTAGCCAACAATCCGTTATGTCTCCAGCTCCGGCAACTATGGCGCCTCCCGAAACCACGGGTCCCACTGCCAAGGATATCTTCTACAATGACCAGCTGCCGCCTCCGCCTCCCGCGAAACGCCGTCATGTCTTGTTTTGGGCTGTTTTGAGCGTTGTATTGTTTATTGTTCTTGGTCTTGGACTCGGCTTGGGCCTTGGGTTGGGTTTGCACAAGCCGGCCCGGGGTTTCTCATCTCCGGTCACTGGCCCCGATTGTTCGTGTTCGGCTTGTCCCTGTGTGGTTGAAGATCCCCGCCCGAACATACCGACGGATTTGCCGCCATGGCGTCTTCCGGATGAGGAGTATCAGCTGAGTATGGATTGGGATATTTATGCTCCTCCTACCACTCGCGTGTATAACTTCACTGTGGAAGAGATCCAGGCTGCTCCCGATGGTATGTCAATCTCCTCTCTTCTCATCACCTGAGTTACTAACATCCGTAGGTGTTCTCCGCAATATGATTACCATCAATGGGAAGTTTCCTGGTCCAATGATCCGTGCAAACAAAGGAGACCGGATCAAGGTCCACGTCACGAACGAGCTCAGCGAGCCCACGTCTATCCACTGGCACGGCATGTTCCAGTATGGCTCCAACTGGATGGATGGCACGTCAGGCATCTCGCAGTGCCCAATCCCACCAGGACGTAGCTTCACGTATGATTTCTTGATTGACGGCCAATACGGCTCGTACTGGTATCATTCCCATTACTCAACTCAATATACCGACGGCATGGTTGGACCTCTCATAATTCACGCTCCTGAGGAGGCGGAAGTACGCCACCTTTACGACCATGATGAGGTAATAATGCTCCAAGATTGGTATCATGACGTGAGCAAAGATCTTCTGCCAGCGTACCTCGCTTCAGGAAATGAGAACAAAGAGCCAACTCCACATAATGGATTGATACAGGGAACGAATATGTGAGTTTACCGTTTGGTCCTTGACAGTGACGAAGACTAACACCAGCAGATTTGATTGCTCCAAGTATGACAAATCCAGCAACCGCACGTGTGAGGGCAACTCGACCAGAGCAGTCTTCGGGGTCACCAAGGGCTCGCGTTACCGCTACCGACTCATCAACGTCGGGGCATTTGCTGGGTTCTATTTCTCGGTGGATAACCACACCATAACCGTCATTGAGGCAGACGCCACATTGGTTGAGCCCGTTGAGACCCACCGCATATCAATCAACATCGCGCAGCGCTACTCGGTTATCGTACACGCCGACCAGCCTGAAGCGAACTACTTCATCCGCGCAGACATGATAACAACCTGCTTCGCCCAGCCCAACCCCGTCCTCGACTCCCTCGTCCTCGCCGTACTCTCCTACACCGAGACGACTGATACCCCCACAAGCGTCGACTGGGACCCGAGTGAGGCTAGTATCTGTCAGGACTTCAACAGCACCCTCCTCAGACCGACCGAGGTAGTTTCCGCGCCTGCTGCTGACGTCCTCTATTACTTCAGGGCCTCCTTCCAGATTGGCGCGTACGCTCTCGACCGCGCCTTCTTCAACGACACCACCTGGACGTCCGCTAACATCCCAACAATCAACCAAGCTGTCGACGGAATCAACAACGCTTCCACTGCCCACCTGTTTTCGGTAGATGGAGTCAGCTCTGGCTTCTCAGAGAACCAACTCGTTGTCTCCGTCCCGAAAGGTCGGGTCGTCGATTTCCTCGTCCAGAGCTTAGATGATGGGGCTCACCCCTTCCATCTCCATGGGCATGAGTTCTGGGTCATGGCACAGAGCCCGGTGCCCGCCACTACGGGCTATTTCCCCTGGGAGACCTATGGCAGTCTCAACACAACGAATCCGCTCCGTAGGGATACGCTGACAATTGGCCCATATGGGTGGGCGCTGCTCAGGTTCGAGGCCGATCATCAGGGCATCTGGCCGTTTCATTGCCATATTGCTTGGCATATGGAGGCAGGGCTGCTGATGCAGTTTATGACCGGAGCGCATGAGTTGGCGAAGATCGGTATTCCAGACGATGTGAGGGCCTTGTGCGATGTTTAATTCGTGATGCATGCGTCGCACGTTTCGGCATGTGCCTAAATTGGGGAGATTAATGGAAGTTTGTCGATGGGAATAATGATAATGATGGGTTAAAACGGGGGAGTTTGTATTCATTATCCGTGGAGTTTCGTTTTTTGGGTTTTGTTTTTTTGGTTAGAATTGCCTGCGCTGGCGTACGATACCGGGGATCAGTATTGGGAGTTTTGTGTTTACAGCATTGCGATTCATGGTAGCGATTAGGAGTATACGGTAGATCGGGAAGCAGGACTATTGTTATTCTAGTCCCTTTCGTTAATCAGACCCTATTTCAGTTTCCTGCACAATTGCTCCCTCTCTATTCCACGAAAGAACTCGACTGACTTTGTGTACTACAAACACTGTGAATACCAGTCATTCGAGTATTTGCAAGTAAACGGGCTTTGGCACGCCGTCGCGCCCGTATAACCTTTCCCCCCACACTGTCCATATTGCGCGACTGTTCCCCCAGGCGACGAGGGGGTTGTCGTAGTAGTGCCACCACCACTAGACGTAGTCGTAGAAATAGGGTTCGTGTTCGTCGGAGGAGGGTTAGAAGTCGTATACCCCGGTGCGTCCATCGCAAACGAACTCACACTAACATACCCACCCAACGCCTTCGTAGCATGATTAAAGATAGCATATCGATACCCCATAAAGAACTGCCACGCATTATTCATCGTCAAGCTCCCCAAGCGCGTGAATGTCGTGCCATCGGTACTGTAGTAGAACGACCCCTGCTGTGAGGCGCCGGGGTGGATGTCGGCGTAGATGCGTAGCCAGATCTTACCCCCTGACACCGCGGCACCGGCGACTTCGGATCCGGTGCTGGAGGTTGCCCAGGTGGATGTCATGGTGAGCCCGGTGTACATTGAGACGCGGAAGGTGCCACCGTTGTTCACAACACCGATCCAGGCGCTTGTGTCCCGTAACAGGGCGAGGCCAGCGCGGTCGCCGTCCTTTGTGTTGCTGTAGTCTAGAAGAATCGTTCCGGAGGATGTGGGGCCGAGGATGCGGTGGGTGAGTGTGTTGCGGGCAGCGTAGAGGTCGGGTGTTAGGGATGCGGTGTAAAGGGTTAGACCGTTGTTGAGGGAGAACTTGGTGGTGTCGGGGTTGTGGTTCCATTCCCATTCTGGGCCGAGAGTAGTTCCGGAGAAGGTGTCTGTTCCCGCGGGGGATTTGAGGGGGTGGGAGGGGAGAGGGAGAGAGTAGGATGAGCCCCAGGCGCCGTTGACGGTTGTTATTGAGGGAAAGCCGTCAGTGCCCCAGGTTATGGGGGCGAGGACGGGGGTGCGTCCTCCGGGGAAGTTGTCTATGAAGGCCATGTAATGCCAGGCGCCGCTCGGGGTCTCGATTAAACCACCCTGGTGGGGAACTCCTGATCCTGAAACGGGAGTGCCTATGTCCAAGAGCAGTTTCTTCACTGTATATGGACCAAAGGGGCCGCTGGTAGA
This sequence comes from Pseudogymnoascus sp. WSF 3629, assembly GCA_001662585.1. Classification (NCBI taxonomy): domain Eukaryota; kingdom Fungi; phylum Ascomycota; class Leotiomycetes; order Thelebolales; family Thelebolaceae; genus Pseudogymnoascus; species Pseudogymnoascus sp. WSF 3629. The sequence continues at coordinate 648,302 of KV454566.1, forward strand.
TCGCAAGACGTATTGTCCGTTTGCAGGCCTAGTGACGAAGATGTAATACGCGCCCTTGATTTTGTACATGCGTGAGCCTTCTAGAGTGCCGATGTCTGAGGGGGTGTTGTAGACGATTTGGGTTTTGGTTTGGCTTAGTCCGTTGGCGGAGAGCTGGGCGACGCTGAGTTGGGTGTTGCCGTAGGCTACGTACATGGTGCCGTCGTCGTCGATGAGGAGGCCTGCGTCGTAGTAGCATGTCGAGATGGATGCTGCTTTTGTCCAGGGGCCAGTGATTGAAGGGGATGTGTAGACGTAGGTAGCTGCGTACTCGATGCAGCCGATCCAGTAAAAGAGTTTTCTTGTCGGGTGGTATCTCAAAGTCGATGCGTAGATGCCCTTCACGTACGCGCTCTGGCCGTTTACTAAATCGTATTTGGATCCCCAATCGAGGGTGGAAACGGAGTGGCCGATGAATTCCCAGTTCACGAGGTCGTAGGAGCGCAGGATTGGGGCACCGGGGGAGTAATGCATCGTAGATGCAGAGTAGTAGTAGACATTGTCGACGCGGAAGATGTCGAGGTCGGCGAGATCCTCCCAGAGGACGGGATTGCTATACTGCTGGCCGAAAATTGGTATGGCATAAAGCAAGGCAACGAAGATTGAAATAATAATTTTCATTGTGGCAATAGTAAAATTGTGACAGTAGGAATATGAAGTCGAAACCAACTAAATGTTAGACACGTTCGTTTTAAATGTTGAACGCGATTCATTGCATTTTATACTAGTTCATTAGAAAAGTGTAACAGTACAACTTTGGATAAATGGCCTAAAGTTGGGGAAGTCAACAAGTGCCGAGGCTTGCGCTGATTTTTAGGTTAAAGTTAAAATCGACGAAGCAAATGCTTCGGCATATCGTCCGGTGGGTTGAGGTACTGTCTCGTTTCTCTGCATTTAATAAGGGATTGGCAGGGGTTATTTGTTAAACATATAGTACCCGGTGGGGGGAGCGGGGAAGTTATAAAAAGGATAAGCCCTTGCAGTTAAGGCTTTAGCCTATTTTCGATGGTAGATTTCCCGAACTTTACATTGCCCTGATTAAGAGATTTGATGTCATCTACCACGATCTGGGGGAGCTAAAAGACGCTGTGGACTAAATAAGGGTGCGGGGACGTTAGATAAAAAAGTCTTGGCTATTCTTAGATCCCGACCACACATTTAACCCCATCCAATAGTAACAGTAATCAGGTGCTTCCAGCAAGCTTCTATCGGGAAATTTCGGCTGTTTGGGGTTTCCCCAGTTGCCACTAACTGTTGAAAATACCCCACAGTCTCCATAAGGGGAAGCTTATATTTACCACCCCAGTTATATCCCCTAAACTTCAGGAAATTTTTATAAGCTACACTTGAATAGAGACAGCCATTCTTCTATAAAGACTTCTTCTCTATGTAAATGTACTTATAGAAGGAGGGCTATGTCTTAGTAAACCTGAAAATATTCAACATGACTTCCCAAACTAGTTCTTAACATCAAGTTAGCGGTCTTGTCATTATTAATCTCCAAGCCCTCTTCGCTCGAGACCTTAGCGAGACGATTAAACTTTTCGAAGTAGCGAAGGAATACGGCTTCTTCTACATCGATTTCAGCACGATTGCTAATAGTGGGGCTTTTATATGTCTCATAGATTGAATATAGGCTTTTCAAGAAATCACTGTTTAGTCTTCCACAGGAGGGGCATATAATGTAGGATGTTGCTGAAATCGGATATATGAAACTCAATAAGTACGGCCTGTCTACCATACAGAGTTCTTTGAAAAATTTGCTAACATAAACAAGGTATGAGCCAAAGAGAAGAAATATTTGAGGTATATCGATTTAATAGAAAACTAGAAATAATGCACCACTGACAGCTTCTCAAGGCGTGAAATCTGGCAAGGACGGGTTTGAAAGCTATGCGGTTCGTAGCAACGTAGTCTTCCCTTCCGTCATACTTAAGACCCTAACAATTTCTAGATCCCGAAAGACGGCATCCTCGGTCTCGTGGAAAACCCATTTCCTCAACCCCCTCTCTTTGGCGACAACATGCCAATATTAGTCGCCACCATGCGCGTTATCCAGCAAGTCACTACCCGTACACGCTGCTCTCTCACAGGTATTGTGTCTTCCCCCAGGCTCGTGGATCGAGGATTTCTACTCGCCAAAACCGCGCCTCGCCGTGTCTCGATAAGAAGTTTGGCATGTTGAGAGCGAAGACGCATGATAGTGAACATCAGTGGATTTTGACTGGTCGCTAGAGGATTGCTGTGACGTTGAGATTACGATGATATTAGAGTTTTTCGAGTCTTGGAAGAATTGTCAGATCTATTTATCTAGCTATTGCTGAACTATGAAAGAAGGAATTGAACTGTCAAAGTAGGTTACTGCGACACTAAACAATATCAAGCTGCCTCTGCAAACCTTGGGGCAGTCTATAAGTCAGCGAGTCACGTTTTCTGAAAGTTTACGAAGCTCGTGTCGACAGATTCATTACTAATGCTAAGATAATCTACCTCAGAAGTTATGTCAGATGTCAAATCCATGAATAAGCACCCATAGACTTGATACAAATTAGAGTACGCTGAACAACAGCTGATTTAGATTTACAATCAGGTACTGTTATTATTAGGCTAATATCCTTAAATAGCATGTGTCTGGGGGATTACGCCGATTTAGCGAGATTGCGCCATGGTGTTGGTTTTGGTTGGAGCGAATTTGTAAGAACAGTAATATGCACCACATGAGATTTATCAGAGTTTGTTACTATTTTGTCACCATTACACTACCAAGATGTTGGCTCAGCGGCCATTGGTCGAGATGGGACGGGGGACTAGGGAGGACATGGGGCGGGACAGGGAATGGGATGGGGCGGGACAGAGAATGGGACAGGGGATGAGAGGGGACAGTAGCCTTATGGCCTTCACCTGTGTGGGCCGCGGATATCATATCGCCAGTCGGCCATTAATGATCTCTTAAGCGCCTTGTTGGTGACTAAACTCGATCAGGGATTTAAGAGATCCGTTGGAGATCTGTCAGCTCCTTTCGTTCTAATTGGAGATTGAGTTACAGCAATGTTGCTAGCCAAATGTCAGAAAGAAGTGGCTTACAATAATATTGCGATAAGGATGCTAAAGTAGGTGCAGGAACGACTAAACGACTAAATGACTGAACTGAACATCGGAACCCAATAGTTTCGTTACCATTTAAACAATAGCATTCCCGTCTCGACTGTCTATCTCTTCATCGCACTACTATCCTCACATTTATTCTCCGTCTACTACTTCTATACACTCTTGATCTCCCAACCAACATTCTTCTTCCTCCTCCTTCTTTGAGTCTGATTTTATGAACAATTGAGTGACTACTTGTCATATAGAAAGAATCCTAAAACTCTAACAGCAAATATGGCGGATACGATCAAAAATGTTGTCATTATTGGTGTAAGTCCCCTCGGAGATATCCTCGCCTCCTACCTCCTCCACCTCATCTCTTCCTTGCGACACCGAACTAACAGCCAAACAAGGCCAGCGGCAACCTCGGCGCCTCAATCTTTAAAGCCCTCGTCGCGTCTAACAGATTCACGGTCTCTGTTCTCACACGTCCCGAATCCACGCACATCTATGCGGCGGATATCAAAATCCTTCAGTCCGACTACAGCGAACTAAGCCTCGTCGAGGCGTTCCAGGGCCAAGACGCTGTCGTCTCTGGTCTTGGCGCAGCTGGACTAGCAGACGAGATCAAAATCATCGACGCGTGTGTCAAGGCTGGGGTAAAGCGCTTTATCCCTAGCGAGTACGGCAGCAATTCGAAGAACGCCAAGGCCACCGCTTTGATTCCCTTCTTCGGGCTCAAGGCGCAGATCAATGCGCATTTAGAGGCACAGGAGGCCAATGGATTGACCTGGACTGGAATCGCGGCCGGCCCAATGTTTGACTGGGTGAGTTCTCCATTTCCCTCGTGGCGAGGATATCCCTTGCGGCTTTCGCCACATGATTGACCATATGCTGAGTTATTTTGTGACAGGGTATCAACACGGGGCTCATTGGCTTCAACGTTCACACCAAGGAAGCCCTAATCTTCGACGGCGGCGACCGGCGCTTCTCCACATCTAACCTCAGCCAACTCGGCAATGCCGTCGTGGCCGTCCTCTCTAAGCCCACGACGACAGCCAACCAATACCTTTACATCGATTCCTTCACCGTGTCGCAAAATGAGATCCTTGCTGCACTAGAGTCGGCGACGGGCGAGAAATGGACTGTCACCAAGTCCACCACTGAGGCAGCAGTAACTGAGGGCCAGGCGCTGTTCGCTAAGGGAGACTTCTCGGGATTGTTGCTGCTCTTGAAGGCGAATTTCCTTGGCGAGGGGTACGGCTCGGACTTTACGAAGGATGCGAAGTTAAGCAATGAGATCTTGGGCCTGCCGAGCCAGGATTTGGCCTCGACAGTCAAGGCCTTAGCTAATGGCGAGGCGATTTAGATTTAAAGTTAGTTACGTAGACACTAAAGTAGCTGCCGCAATGATACGTCTACACTCAGAATTGCTGCAGATCTTCTTCGATCCGAAGCTCACGCTCGTATGAGTCCAAAACATGAGCTATCAGTGTCTTCCACCATGTTTGGTATCTACTACCAAACCGTGATTTAGTATGCTCCCAATATGCAGGCCACCAACCAGCCATCTCCCAGTCAATGATCCCAGTGATCCTTCCTGTTGTTGGCTCGACAAATATATGATCCCCGCACAGATCCGCGTGAGTAAAAACAACCCCCCGGTTATCTGCAGGTTGTTGGCGATAGTGTTTAATAAGCTCTTGCCGAGGACATCTAGCCACGGGGACCACAAGAAAGTCGTGAAAATCTGATACTGAAGCGAAGGGTCCACAAGGATGGCCATTGTTGAGGCGATGGTCGTATGCTGAGCCACCACTACAAGACCCGATGTAGGTTGGCGTCGGAGAAGGCACAGTCCATAGCTCGTCGAGGTAGCTGCGAAGATCCGCCTGGGTCGCTCTGCGTGCTTCCTCGTTCATGCTGGGTCAAGCATCCGTGAGAGGACTTCCAGGAATCACGCTCATAGAGAACCAGCTGCTTCGACTCTCATCGTTCTCGTCGACATATATTTCGAAAACGGAGGGGATGGGAATAGATGTATGCTGGCGAACAAATTCCATGATCTCAACCTCTCTATAAACTTGGTGACCTGTTCCGCGCTTGACATAGGAGCCTTCAGCCTTATGGGCACGCTTTGTTGGTGACTGTAGAGGATTGATAGCAACTGAAATGTTTGCGTTCGACATTTTTCTCGTAAGATAACCTACGGAACGTCAGGATTGGCTACATCTGTTGCCCATTGTATTATCAATTCCTATCTTTGTAGACACACTCCGAGCTCCGAGACTTTTCAGCCACACGAATGTCTGTGCCACAAAACTATATCGAAGCCACAAAGCCGTCCATTAGTGTCCATGTTACATCACATTTACTCCATCCCGTAAGCCACCATAACCGACCAATCATGCCCCCTGTCACCCAACCATCACTGCCCATACACACCCCAAGCGCGATTACGCCACCTGCCATGCACTCTGCTGACACTGACTAAGCTGCCGATTTTACCGCGCGCCATAGGTCCAACCAGAGCATGTACGTTGCTGACATCAGTGTAATCGGCGGTATTTGGAATAAACCCGCTTGCGATACCGCGACGATAGCGAATCAGCAAAAAGGCTTTTCAATATAGTGTAATGGGCGGTGGGAATGAAAGCCTGTTCGTCGAGGGAGAGGAGGCTGCTTACTCTGTGCTACTTAATATAGTTAAGAAGGTGACGTGATATAGCTACCATGCTTCATCTGTCGACAGAAGACGGGATGAACTCGTCAGCGTGGGCGGGGTATTTAATGCCCCTCCTCAGCTCCCATAGCCCAAACTGACTGTCTCACCCCAATCCCCTCCTCGCCACTCGATTGCCCTCTATCATCTATCGCCAACATCCTACACGTGAATCAACCAGACGACTACAGTTGGAACAGAGCTGTCGCAATGCCTCTCCCATCCGACGAGCAAATCCTCGCGACCTCGCGCGGTCTGATCGACCAGCTCCAAGCGCTATTTGGAAAACACCCTGGGTTCCGCCCTGGTGCGCCTCTCCTTCCCCCTTCCATCTTTCAATCATTTCCACTACACCCCCCCGTCCCTCCGAAATAAACCCTAGTCTAACACTTCTCAGCTCACGCAAAAGGCCACCTCCTAACCGGCACCTTCACCCCCACCGAAAACGCAGCCAGACTCAGTTCTGCCCCCCATTTCAAACTCCCATCCACACCCCTCCTCGCCCGCTTCTCCACCTCCACCGGCCTCCCCGCCATCCCCGATACTGCCCCCCCAGCCGTCCCCCACGGTCTTGCCCTCCGCTTCCAGCTCCCCCCTCGCGACGGGCGCCGCGTCCACACAGATGTAATCGCTCATTCCACACCCACCTTCCCCACTCGCACCGGCGCCGAGTTTCTCGAGCTACTCACGGCAATCGGCGCCTCCTCAACCTCCACCGAATCCCCAAACCCGGTCGAAAAGTTCCTTGGCTCCCACCCTGCAGCACACTATCATGTCACTAATCCACCCCCCGAGACGGGGAGTTACGCGACAGATACGTTCTACGGCGTTAATGCCTTCCACCTCGTCGCTGAGGATGGGAAATCGACAGCAATTCGCTACCGCATCATCCCTTCGTCTCCCCCCACCACGTTATCGGCCGAGGAATTAAAGGCGAAGCCAGATAATTTCCTACGTACCGAGCTCGAGTCGCGCATCGGCGCCGGTCCAGTCGTATTTTCTCTCGTTGCGCAGATTGCCGCCTCGGGCGACCCGACTGATGATGCGACGGCCCTGTGGCCCGAAGACAGGGATATTGTGGAGCTGGGCAAGATCGAGCTGGATACGCTGCTTGATGAGGAAGAAGGAGGGAAGGAGCAGAAGCGTGTCATTTTCGATCCGATCCCGAGAATTGAGGGGGTGGAGGCGAGTGATGACCCGTTATTGGAGATGCGGGCGGCCGTTTACTTGATTAGCGGGCGGGAGAGGAGAGAGGCGTGAGGAGGGCCTGAAGGTGGAGGAAATAGCAAGATTTTTCAGTCTGCTGGTCAATGTGTGCCTGTTAGCCTATGGCCTGGGCTGGTCACTAATACAAATATTGATATTGCAAGTTGGACTAGACCACAACCCGTCAACATAGGTGGTATGTGGTAATTGATCGAGAGTCTATTTCTTACTATCTACTCATACCCGCTTCCTGTTTAGCCTCTCAACTAAAGCTATCTCTACATGTAGCCATTCTTAATAAGTGCAAATAATGGTGATCTATATAATCATGTACGCTACACTAATTATCCCCATTATAACAGTAGCGCCTCCCGACACAACTTTATCGTTTCCATTAACATGATACACCCCATGGGTAAGTTTATAAAAGCATATATATCCCCCGGCACTTGTGTGGCACTTGTAAGCAACATTGCCAACAAGGGAAATGAGACGCAACCAGTATAGCGTGCGAGAGAGACACCGACATTATTCCGTTGCTGCAGCCAACAAGGTTCTATGAACTACAACATGCGACACACATGACAGGAATCATGGTGTCAATCCTCTAGCCTATGCGTGTTCTCCGCGTGGTTGTAGTGCCATGGAGCCTATGTTCCTAATACATTTGTGGTATACTGTATAACAGGCGCATCTGCGGGATTATCATCGACAATCCCAAGGGGTAATTGACGGATATCATCGTACCATGGTCTCTCTCCATTGTCTGATTACAATCTGCGCTCTGTAGGATTTGTTGGGTCGCTATTCGTCTGTGTGTTTACATGGATCGGCAATCTAACGTTACAAGGCAAGGACTCAGACCACCAATGCAGGGATGTCGTTTTTTGGTGGCTTTCATTCGCTCCGGCAGTCCGCGGGTGTGGCTGCCTCGGGACTTCGGGTGGGGGGTGAGGTATCTGTGCCACATGAACTTCTTAATACAACTGGAAAACCCACTCGCCGAGAAAGCTTGTAATACACTGCTCTCCATATCAGTATAGCAGTACTCTGAGCCAACTGCTCGTACGATCACATACAGGTTCTAGTTAGCAGCGAACAACTAAAACATGGCTCCGAAGCCGTTAACTTGTTTTTCCTTGCACGAGCGAGCACACAAGTAAGCAATGACGATGTTGTACCAGGGGTTGACGGCACAAAGGATTCCGCTAGTGGTCGTACCCCAGACCACAACAGCAGCAACAGCAACTTCGTGCGGGGATCTCTCCACAATATGCCAACACGCGCTCGTGTCAGTGCCAATCTTTTCCATTCTTCAACGTAGAAGACGGTGAGATTGGGGAAGGGACTAGGGGTTCTGAAATGAGGGGTAACAGCTAAGAAATGGGGGTGGAGTCACCGTTTATATGGATGGGCCTTGCTGCCCCCCAAGATGTGAATGTTCTTTGATTTCAGCTTTCACATTTCTCGAACAGCGCAATCATGGCTGAACCCAAAGCAGTTGCACCTCCCGTCGAGGCTATCGACAAGTATGATCTTCACGGTTCTTGACAATATTATACGAAAGCTAACCATCTCCTAGCAATGAAGCTGGCTACAATCAAGACCGCGTTAACCTAAACTCGAACATTTCGGGGAGGTAAGCTTCGCGAAGCATCCGCTAAAAGGCTTGTGTTGACAAAGACTAGAATAGAGAATCCACTCGCTGGCATTCCTCGCGATACCCTCCTCTTAGAAGTCGAGAAGTTTGCAGAGGAAAAGGCCCTCACCGAGCATGTCGATATCCTCAAAAAGGGTGCACTCGTCGCTCAAGATCCTCTCAACTATGAGGATATTACGGGCGAACACAGCTTAACCGATGCAGAGATTGAGGATCTTCGTAATGAGATCCTACACAAGTGGCGCCACCCAATGACTCTTTATCTAACCATCCTCCTGTGTTCGGTCGGCGCAGCTGTGCAAGGCTGGGATCAAACTGGTTCCAATGGAGCCAACTTGTCCTTCCCGAAATTTTTTAACATCGGGACTGAGAGCACTCGCGACCAGCTGCTTGTCGGTCTGGTAAACTCAGCGACATATCTCGGCTCGTCTCTCTTCGGATGCTGGATTTCGGATCCTTTGAACTTTTATTTTGGTCGCCGTGGCACAATCTTCTTTTCTGCCGTCTTCTGCTTCCTCCCAGTTATTGGCTCTGCATTTACACAGACTTGGCAACAGCTCTTCGCCTGCCGTATCCTGCTCGGATTTGGTATGGGCGCAAAAGGCTCAACAATCCCAATCTTTGCTGCTGAAAACGCGCCTGCCAGTATCCGAGGTGCCTTGGTCATGAGCTGGCAGTTATGGACAGCCTTTGGAATCTTCCTGGGGTACTCCGCTAATCTTGCCGTTGCTCATGTGGGAAAGAATGCATGGAGACTTCAACTTGGGTCGGCTATGCTCCCCGCCATTCCTCTACTCATCGGTGTCTACTTCTGCCCTGAGTCACCACGTTGGTGCATGAGTGCGTACCTCCAACAGTTCCCAAATTTATAATTAGTGCTAACATGGGAACATCAGAGAAGAACAGATACCCACAGGCAATGGCGTCTCTGTTGAGACTCCGCAACAGCCCGCTCCAAGCAGCTCGCGATCTTTACTACATCCACAAACAGCTCGAGGTTGAGGCGTCCATCATTGGCAAGAGCAACTACATAACTCGCTTCATCGAGCTCTTCACCATTCCTCGTGTTCGCCGCGCGACCCTTGCCTCTTTCACTGTCATGATTGCGCAGCAAATGTGCGGTATCAACATCATCGCATTCTACTCCTCCACAATCTTCGTGTCCTCTGGCTTTAATCAATATCAAGCACTGTGGGCTTCGTGGGGCTTCGGTCTTATCAACTTCCTTTTTGCGTTCCCTGCACTCTGGACCATCGACACATTCGGACGACGAGCACTGCTCCTCTTCACGTTTCCTAATATGGCGTGGACGCTCTTGACTGCCGGACTCTGCGCACTGATTGACGTACACTATAAAATCCACTTGGCGTTGGTGGCATTGTTCATCTATCTCTTTGCCATGTTCTACTCCCCAGGTGAAGGACCTGTCCCATTCGCATACTCGGCCGAAGTCTTCCCACTGTCCCACCGTGAAGTCGGAATGGGTTGGGCTGTGGCAACTTGCTTTTTCTGGGCCGCTATTCTTTCGATCTTTTTGCCACTCATGTTGGTAGCAATGTCTCCCACCGTAAGTTTTCACCTAATCCTATTCTAATTTCTCCAACTTCCCGCTAACTCATATGAAAAGGGTGTATTCTGCTTCTATGCAGGAACTAACCTTATTGCCTTGGTCATGATATTCCTCTGGGTTCCCGAGACCAAACAGCGCACACTCGAGGAGCTAGACTACATCTTTGCCGTCCCTACCCGCACCCACATGCACTACCAGATCAACAAGGCCCTTCCATACTTTATCCAGCGATGGGTCTTCTTCAACAAAAACGCAGTCCTCGAACCTCTTTATAAATTCGACACTGCCGGAGCGACTGACAAGTCTAGAATTGCGGATATGCATGCGAATGACCTTCGACGTGCCGAGCTGCGCAAGGATAACAGTGCCTCTGACGAGAATGTGGAGAAGGTTGAGAAACAGAATGAAACTTCCGACGAGATTGTGGAGAAGATTTAAGAATAGACTTCCTATTTGAAATTGATCAGCTACGCAAGAGGTGTAGTGAGGCGACAGGCAGAGCAACGGGGCTATTATCTTGGGACTGTTTAAATGGTTTTATCGATAGTGGATAGTTTGGTAGACATAGTAGCAGTTTCGAATTTAACTCCATAATTAGAGATTGGCCACTCGTGTAGCTCAAAAGCCTAGCAGGACTCCTGTGGCTGAGGATGCACGCGCATTTCCCGATTAAGGTGGGCGCTAAACCTGAAGCTTGAACACCACGATCTATATTATTTTAAGAATATTATTATTATAATATTATTATTATAATCGTGGTCGGAAGCAAAGTGCGTTCGCGGAAGCAATATGCGTTTGCGGAAGCAATATGCGTTCGCGACCACCAAACATTTAAGGTAACAAAAAGACAGAAATGTAGTAAAATTGTTTTAATAAAAACATAACGTATTTCACATACGAGTTGCCCACACAAGCGAGTTGCCCACCAAAACACCAAAACGCGTCAACTTAACAGAAGTCAACATGCCATAACTAACACAAGCCCAATCCTCTAATCAAGAGGGTAGACTACTTCTAGCTATCTAGGCACTAAATGAACATTAATTTAAGAGTGTCCAAGCTGCTACATTGTCATTTGATGTGCTACGTAGGACCCTAAGCAACAGAATGAATGGAATAACTTCCTAACGCGACTCTACCCCTAACTTACAAAAGTTGACTCCGTACGAAGAGTTAGCTCTCGTTTAGTACATCCTTAACCTAGATTCACATGGATTTCTGCCCTAGCTATGAGGCGTGTAAGAAATAGCAGACCTTCTACTCTCTAAATGAAGTGAGAGCCCTATTAGGATAAACTAGACTACTAACTTCATTAAGCATCATATAGAAATCAAAGTAAAGTTTAGTTAGAAATATAATTACAAACGAGCAAAATGTAAAGATCCTAAGA